>JBBBDQ010000544.1:1850000-1990000 GCA_037127315.1 Ascarosepion bandense
AGCTAACAACACTTGCAGACGCTTATAGGACAACTGTGTAAATTTTCAAGAAAATCGGTTCAGCCGTTTCGGAGTCTATAGGTATCGGATACACAAACACACACACACACACACAGACAAAGTTCCATTTATAAATAAGTTTAGATATATATATATAAAGATACAAAGGTAGGGAGAGAGTGAGTGAGAGCAATGTAGATAATTATATATAAAGATGGGACATTATATATATATATATATATATATATATATATATATATATATATAATTGTGATGTTACAGTGGTTCCAACGAATTAAAAGGAATTAATTATCGTTATAGTCTCTGCTTTCAGTCATCGCCTTGTTTGTGCGTGGTAGTAGTTCCACAATTTCTTGTACTTGTGAGGGAATCTTTCTTCGCTTTATGTAGTAATACAATAATTCAGAAGCTGTCAAATGTCGTGCGTTTAAGTAGAAGAAGTCGTGAATTACTACCACGGATAAACAAGACGATGTTCCTGATGAAGGTTTTGATCTTCCTGTAGCAGAACATAAATAAAATATATTTTTGAAACGAACAAATGCGGTTTCTCTTTTTATTATATATATATTATATATAATATAATATATATATTATATATATATATATTATATATATATATATATATATGTATATATATATATATATATATATATATATATATATATATATATATATATATATATATATATAATATATATATATATATATATATATATATATAAATATATATATTATATATTATATATAATATAATATATATAATATAATATGCGGTTTCTCTTTTTATTTTTATATATATATATATATATATATATATATATATATATATATATATATAGTATTGTAAGAAAGTTATGGAACCCGTAGGTTTTAAACCCACTGTTTATACACTTACTTTTATAAAGAGTGCTCGATAAAACGTAGAGCTTTATATTGTAATGGTTGTTACAATAGTTTATGAAAGCATAGTATCACTACACAAAAATGTTCGCTTTTCGGAGCTACGTTTGCCCCTCATTTGGTGATAGGTTTAAATGAAAAATAAATGGTGAAAACGATTTATTTTTGGTAATATGATATGTAAGTGAATGTGGTGGGAGTGTAGTCGAAACGCGAAAATTTTTGTGTAGTGATACTATGCTTTTATACAACTATTGTAACACATTGTAGCACATCCGTCACTAAACGATTACAGCACCTGGTATTCCCAAGCGGTCACCCATCTAAGTACTGACCAGGCTCAACGTTGCTTAACTTCGGTGATCGAGCAATGTTTTCGCAGTGCTTCTTCTCCTTCATGTGCCGTGTCTCTTCCTGTGCATGGCCCGGAAGTTTTTTCCCGCCTGAGTCTATCCTGCACATCTATAAATCTACCATCCGCCCGTGTATTGAATACTGCTACCACATCTGGTCGGGTGCTCCTGCTATTCTCCTCGGGATCCTTGACAAAATACAACGGAGAATCTGTAATATGATCGATGCTGACTTGGCAGCCCGGATGCAGTCACTCTCTCACCAGCGTGATGTCGCTTCCCCGTGCCTCTTCTATAAATACTTTCACGGCTTCTGCTCCGATGAACTTAGTTCACTGGTGCCCCCTAGGTATGAATTTGTAAGAGATAGTAGATTAGCAATTAGGCCCCACCCTTTTACAGTGAAACAGATAAAATGTAACCGCAATTTCTGCTCTAACAGCTTCTTTTCTCGCACTTCCCCCCTGTGGAATTCCCTTCCATATACTTGCTTCCCCGACAGCTACAATCTCCAGGAATTTAAATGTAAGGTCAATAGACATCTATCGCACTAACTCGCATCCATTCCCTCAAGCACTCTACCCATCTATCCAACCCCCATCCGCGGTACCCTCATCCGTCTACCACCCTCCTTCCGACATTTCCTATAACTAACCACTCTTTCTCAGCAATTTCTCCTATGTAACCCCCTGAGCAATAGTTGCAGTGGAATGCCTTGCTTGGGGTGAAATGATTAAAAAAAAAATGTAGGCGATCATGGACTTTCACTTGGCTCTATCTCTTGTCGCTCGTTGTGGTGCATTGGATATCGGCTCGGAACGAGAAATCGGGGAGCCGAGTTCGAATTCCAGTTGAATTCATTGCATTCACTTACGCAAAAATACCCTTGGGAAAGGTATCAATCCGCCTATTCCTTCCAGTTATGGGTTAAATAACAGGACAGATTGGGTTCTATAGCCTTGGTCGGCAACCAGTCTACCGCAGAAAGCAATGGCAACCTACTCCGTGATAATCTTCTGCCCAGTCAGTCATGTCTCTTTCTAGACATGATCGCCCAAGCGTGTATCACGTATGGCACATAACTGACTGACTGATCTCTCGCAAACTCCGCTCCGCCATCCATTTGCTTGGGCCTAACAAATATGTCTCGTGGTACTTTTCTCTTTCCCTCTATCCGTCCTGTGAGTATTCAGTTCTCCAGGCTCTTCTTCCTCATTACGTGTCTCAGGAACCTCATCTGTCTCTTCCTGGTTAAGTACGAATTTTCTTCTCGTTAGCATTTCCTCCAACACATCAACTTTGCTCACGGGCTCAGTCCATGTTATGCTCAGCATCTGTCTGGTAAAACCACATTTCTGCTGGCTCATGCCTCTTCTTCATTCAACATTCTCTTTCAGACAGAAGGAACAGATATTACATAGCTGCCTCGAGCCTCTCCTTCATCTTTAAAGAGATCGTTCATCATTCGTTGCCTTACAGAAGAACAGATACCGCATAGACTTCTATTTTCCCTTGTCCCTTGTTGCTCTTAATATTTTTCCTCTTGATATCTTTCCCAAAACTTGTTGCGCCATCCATTTTTTTTAATCCTATCAAATATGTCTCACGCTGCTTTCCTCTGTCTCTCTTTCTTTCTATCCGTTCTGTAAATATCAGATTCTCTAAACCCTTCTTCCTCATTACGTGTCCCAAGAAACTTACCGGTCTCTTCCTGATGTTAAGTATAAGCTATCTTTTCCTCTCCAAAAACTCGTTGTTGCTCACGTGCTTGGTCCATGTCATTCTCAACATCCTTCTGTAGAACCACATTTCTGCTGCCTCGAGCCTCTCCTTCATCCTTGAAAAGATCATCCAACATTCGTTGTCATACAGAAGGACAGATATCACATAGCAGTCCAGCATTGCTTTTTTGTTTCCAAAGAGATTTTCCAGTTAACTTGTTTCCAACGAGATTTTTTGATTAGATTTTGAAATGCGCCCTTGTCCATGACAATGCGTCTTCGGATCTCAGTGTCACACATTCCATTCTCTGTCAGAACGCTTCACAGGTATATAAATTCCTTCACTTGGTTTATTTTAGCTTCCGGGACCTGCAGTTGGCATTTTGGGGTCTTATTTTTGCTGATGACCACTGGGGGAGTTACCGAGAGGACAATTATTAAGAGCGACAAGGGACAAGGGACAAGCGACACGAGACAAGGGACAAGGGACAAGCGACAAGGAACAAGGGACAAGGGACAAGGGACACGAGACAAGGGACAAGGGACAAGCGACAAGGGACAAGGGACAAGGGACACGAGACAAGGGACAAGGGACAAGGGACAAGCGACAAGGAACAAGGGACAAGGGACAAGCGACACGAGACAAGGGACAAGGGACAAGCGACAAGGGACAAGCGACACGAGACAAGGGACAAGCGACAAGGGACAAGCGACACGAGACAAGTGACAAGGGACAAGGGACAAGCGACAAGGGACAAGGGACAAGGGACAAGCGACACGAGACAAGGGACAAGGGACAAGGGACAAGCGACAAGGGACAAGGGACAAGCGACACGAGACAAGGGACAAGGGACAAGCGACAAGGAACAAGGGACAAGGGACAAGCGACACGAGACAAGGGACAAGGGACAAGCGACAAGGGACAAGGGACACGAGACAAGGGACAAGGGACAAGGGACAAGGGACAAGCGACAAGGAACAAGGGACAAGGGACAAGGGACAAGCGACACGAGACAAGGGACCAGCGACAAGGGACAAGCGACACGAGACAAGGGACAAGGGACAAGGGACAAGCGACAAGGAACAAGGGACAAGGGACAAGGGACAAGCGACACGAGACAATGGACAAGGGACAAGGGACAAGCGACAAGGGACAAGGGACAGAAGTAAGTGCAAGTCCATGATCCAGCACTCTTTTCTTTGTTTCCAATGAGATTTTCTTGTCTCTCAATGCTCTGGTTAGCTTCTGAAATGTGTCCTTGGCCATATCAATGTATCTTCAGATCTCTGTTACACTTTTTATCCTCTGACAGAACGCTTCCTACGAATTTAAATTTCTTCACTTATTTTATTTTAGTTTCTCCGACATGTAGTTGGCATATTGGGTTCTTTTTACTGATGACCATACATTCACTTTTCTTGAAGTTTATGACCAGTACAAGTAAAAGAAGCAAACAAAATACCCAATTTTTATCTTAGCTTTTCTCCTTTCCTTTTCACAGGTGAGGCCATCATTTTATTTGCTCTAAAATCTGGAGGGATTTATTCATGAAAGTAACCTTTTTTTTTCCTGGAATTATCTCTATTTATTTAACTGCGTCTAATACACCCTATTGATCTACGCACGAAGGATTACGATAACTTTCCAGAATTTGAGTGAAATGGAATTAAAAAATAAACAAAAATAATTAAAAAATAAATTAAACAAATAATAGACAGAAGGTGACTGAATTGGGTAAAGAGGATTATTTCTGTCTGTTCATAAAAAATGCATGAATGTCTAACACAAACATTCTTATTCTTGGCACCAGATTAAACTGAGATTAATATCTGGAAAAAAAAGGAAAGAATTTAACCTGGGTCTGTCTGTCTGTCTCTCTGTCTGTCTTTGCCTGTTCATATCTATCTATCTATCTATCTATCTATCTATCTATCTATCTATCTCATTCTGTTCATATCTATCTATCTATCTATCTATCTATCTATCTATCTATCTATCTATCTATCTCATTCTGTTCTATTCTATTCATATCTATCTATCTATCTATCTATCTATCTATCTATCTCATTCTGTTCATATCTATCTATCTATCTATCTATCTATCTATCTATCTATCTATCTATCTCATTCTGTCATATCTATCTATCTATCTATCTATCTATCTATCTATCTATCTATCTCATTCTGTTCATATCTATCTATCTATCTCATTCTGTTCATATCTATCTATCTATCTATCTATCTATCTATCTATCTATCTATCTATCTATCTCATTCTGTTCATATCTATCTATCTATCTCATTCTGTTCATATCTATCTATCTATCTATCTATCTATCTATCTATCTATCTATCTATCTATCTATCTCATTCTGTTCATATCTATCTATCTATCTATCTATCTCATTCTGTTCATATCTATCTATCTATCTATCTATCTATCTATCTATCTCATTCTATTCTATATCTATCTATTCTATCTATCTCATTCTGTTCTATATTCTTATATCTATCTATCTATCTATCTATCTATCTATCTATCTATCTATTTTTACTTGTTCATATCTATCTATCTATCTATCTATCTATCTATCTATCTATCTACTTAAGCAACGTCGAATCTGGTCAGTAGGTAGACGGGTGACCGCTTGGGAATGTCAGGCATTGTAAACTTGAATGTGCATCTATTATAACTTACGGCCACCTAACTTTGAGACACCGGTTCCCGTGGGTTCACTGATGATAAGCAACATCGAGCGTGGTCAGTAGGTAAACGAGTAACTACTTGGGAATGTCAGGCGTTGTAATCTTGGGTTCTTG
This sequence comes from Ascarosepion bandense, assembly GCA_037127315.1. Lineage (NCBI taxonomy): Eukaryota > Metazoa > Mollusca > Cephalopoda > Sepiida > Sepiidae > Ascarosepion > Ascarosepion bandense. Next base: position 1,855,820 of record JBBBDQ010000544.1, read on the forward strand.
ACGGATCGTTTTGGGCCTCCGCGTAGCCTCATGTCACTGGCGAGTTCTCCAAACAGGATGATACTTGGGAGTCATTAATGGCTTCAAAAGCTATTTTCGTTCTCTGGTGGACTAAGATCATTGCTGGAACTTGTCAGCAATGGGCATACTCGTTCAACGAGCCGACAGCCATTCAGCTTCTCTTCGTTTATTTGTGTGTGAGTACAACGATAAATATGTTGCGTTGTCAGACAAGTGCGTAAATCCTCGGTCTGCCAGTGAATTATTCCATCAAGATTTCCCCGAGGATATTTCTCACCAAGCAATGTCTTCTCAGCACGATTTCCTGCATAAAAATGCAATCATATATTTAGTCTTTTTCAGTCATTCTTGCCTTTTGGCCAAGAGGCAGATAAAGACAGTGTTACTTTTTGATTCATATATATATATATATATATATATATATATATATATATATATATATATAGAGAGAGAGAGAGAGAGAGAGGGGGGGAACAACTCGAGTGTTAATTTCTCTCAATTTAATATATTACACATGGAGACAAATTGCAAAATAATATATATAACGATAATTGCTTTTTATTTTCCATAATGTAATCACGGTGTCTTCATTTTATTTCTAACATTTTTTTATGTACCAAAATCATTGATTTAATGCTTACCATGGATATATTTTCTTTCTAGTAACTGTTAAAGTATTTCAAATTGACTACAGCATTTTTACCTGGCGTGGTTGCCATTGTAACGATATTTTCATAAAATATTTTCATTTGTTCTGAAGATGTTTCGATTGAGCAAAACGCTGGTGAAGTAATTAAATTTTATAAACATTTAATTCATGTCTTAATATATCAGTCAGTTAAGTGCCATACGTGATACACGCTTGGGCGATCATGTCTCAAAAGAGACATGACTGACTGAGCAGAAGATTATCCTGCAGTAGGTTGTCATTACTTTCTGCGGTAGACTGGTAGCTAGCAAAGGTTATAGAACCAAATTTGTTCTGTTATTTAACCCATAACTGGGAAGGGAGAGAGATTAATACCTTTCCCAAGGGTGGGTATTTGCGCGTAAGTGAATGCAACGAATTCAACTGAAATTTGAATTCGTTCCATTCGCTTACGCGCAAATACCCTTGGGAAAGATACTAATCCGTCCCTTCTCCCTCTATCTATGAGTTAAATAACAGGACAGAATGGATTCTATAGTCTTGTGTGGCAACCAGTCTACCGCAGAAACCTACTACGGGATAAACTTCTGCCCAGTCAGTTATGTCTCTTTCGAGACATGATCGCCCAAGCGTGTATCACGCATGGCACTTAACTGACTGACTATTAATATATAAACGTAAGATAATATGTATATTTATTTGTACTTTATAGCTCTGTTATATTATATCGAGCACTGTTGTTTTATTAACACCAGAAATATATTTATACATGTCCACGTACTTGCATACAATTTTTTAGTATTTATTGCCAATTGAGAGGATGTGCGTTGTGGTACAGTGGATATCGGCTCGGAACGAGAAACCGGGGAGCCGAGTTCGAATTCCAGTTGAATCCATTGCATTCACTTACGCGCAAATACCCTTGGGAAAGGTATTAATCCGTCTCTTCCTTCCAGTTATGGGTTAAATAACAGGACAGATTGGGTTCTAAAGCCTTGGTCGGCAACCAGTCTACCGCAGAAAGCAATGGCAACCTACTGCGGGATAATCTTCTGCCCAGTCAGTCATGTCTCTTTCGAGACATGATCGCCCAAGCGTGTATCACGTATGGCACCTAAACTGACTGAAAAATTGTAAATGAAAATAGAATGGTTCTTTTGTTAATACTGCACAATGATATGTGCATCAAATGAACTGTTCTGGTGTCCAGTTTTTGTGCTCTCTCCCCCATGCTAGTCTCTTCTTCTTATTGGCTGGCTGAAGCAAAGGCTTCCTGGCTGCCTTGTAAAATTTTTGCAAAGTAATAATAACAAAAAAGAACCCTTCTATTTCATTTAGAATTATCCGCTTGGCAATAAATACTAAAACTAGTATGAAATACATAGTTTCAATCTACAGGGCGCGATTGGTAAATTGTCGCTATCTGCCTTGTAAAATTTTGCAAAGTAATAACAAAAAGAACCCTTCTATTTCCATTTAGAATTATCCACTTGGCAATAAATACTAAAACTAGTATGAAATACATAGTTTCAATCTGAGGTGCGATTGGTAAATTGTCGCTATCTGCCTTGCTAGTTTTGCAAAGGAATAATAACAAAGAACCCTTCTGTTCCATTTAGAATTATCCACTTGGCAATAAATACTAAAACTAGTATGAAATACATAGTTTCAATCTACAGGGTGCGATTGGTAAATTGTCGCTATCTGCCTTGTAAAATTTTGCAAAGTAATAATAACAAAAGAACCCTTCTATTTCCATTTAGAATTATCCGCTTGGCAATAAATACTAAAACTAGTATGAAATACATAGTTTCAATCTACAGGGTGCGATTGGTAAATTGTCGCTATCTGCCTTGTAAAATTTTGCAAAGTAATAATAACAAAAGAACCCTTCTATTTCCATTTAGATTATCCACTTGGCAATAAATACTAAAACTAGTATGAAATACATAGTTTCAATCTACAGGGCGCGATTGGTAAATTGTCGCTATCTGCCTTGTAAAATTTTTGCAAAGTAATAATAACAAAAGAACCCTTCTATTTCCATTTAGAATTATCCATGGCAATAAATACTAAAGCTAGTATGAAATACATAGTTTCAATCTACAGGGTGCGATTGGTAAATTGTCGCTATCTGCCTTGTAAAATTTTGCAAAGTAATAATAACAAAAGAACCCTTCTATTTCCATTTAGAATTATCCGCTTGGCAATAAACCAAAACTAGTATGAAATACATAGTTTCAATCTACAGGGTGCGATTGGTAAATTGTCGCTATCTGCCTTGTAAAATTTTGCAAAGTAATAATAACAAAAGAACCCTTCTTTCATTTTAGAATTATCCGCTTGGCAATAAATACTAAGAAGAGTATGAAATACATAGTTTCAATCTACAGGGCGCGATTGGTAAATTGTCGCTATCTGCCTTGTAAAATTTTGCAAGTAATAATAACAAAGAACCTTCTATTTCCATTTAGAATTATCCACTTGGCAATAAATACTAAAACTAGTACCAAAATACATAGTTTCAATCTACAGGGTGCGATTGGTAAATTGTCGCTATCTGCCTTGTAAAATTTTGCAAAGTAATAATAACAAAAGAACCCTTCTATTTCCATTTAGAATTATCCGCTTGCCAATAAATACTAAAAAATAGTATGAAATACATAGTTTCAATCTACAGGGCGCGATTGGTAAATTGTCGCTATCTGCCTTGTAAAATTTTGCAAAGTAATAATAACAAAAGAACCCTTCTATTTCCATTTAGAATTATCCGCTTGCCAATAAATACTAAAACTAGTATGAAATACATAGTTTCAAATCTACAGGGTGCGATTGGTAAATTGTCGCTATCTGCCTTGTAAAATTTTGCAAAGTAATAATAACAAAAAGAACCCTTCTATTTCCATTTAGAATTATCACTTGGCAATAAATACTAAAACTAGTATGAAATACATAGTTTCAATCTACAGGGTGCGATTGGTAAATTGTCGCTATCTGCCTTGTAAAATTTTGCAAAGTAATAATAACAAAAGAACCCTTCTATTTCCATTTAGAATTATCCGCTTGGCAATAAATACTAAAACTGTTATGACACATAGTTTCAATCTACAGGAATTGCGATTGGTAAATTGTCGCTATCTGCCTTGTAAAATTTTGCAAAGTAATAATAACAAGAACCCTTCTATTTCCATTTAGAATTATCCACTTGGCAATAAATACTAAAACTAGTATGAAATACATAGTTTCAATCTACAGGGCGCGATTGGTAAATTGTCGCTATCTGCCTTGTAAAATTTTGCAAAGTAATAATAACAAAAGAACCCTTCTATTTCCATTTAGAATTATCCGCTTGGCAATAAATACTAAGAAGAGTATGAAATACATAGTTTCAATCTACAGGGCGCGATTGGTAAATTATCGCTATCTGCCTTATTAAAATTTTGCAAAGTAATAACAAAAAGAACCCTTCTATTTCCATTTAGAATTATCCACTTGGCAATAAATACTAAAACTAGTATGAAATACATAGTTTCCAATCTACAGGATGCAATTGGTAAATTGTCGCTATCTGCCTTGTAAATTTTACAAAGTAATAATAACAAAGAACCCTTCTATTTCCATTTAGAATTATCCGCTTGCCAATAAATACTAAAAATAGTATGAAATACATAGTTTCAATCTACAGGAGCGCGATTGCAGTAATTGTCGCTATCTGCCTTGTAAAATTTTGCAAAGTAATAATAACAAAAGAACCCTTCTATTTCCATTTAGAATTATCCGCTTGCCAATAAATACTAAAACTAGTATGAAATACATAGTTTCAATCTACAGTGCGATTGGTAAATTGTCGCTATCTGCCTTGTAAAATTTTACAAAAGTAATAATAACAAAAGAACCCTTCTATTTCCATTTAGAATTATCCACTTGGCAATAAATACTAAAACTAGTATGAAATACATAGTTTCAATCTACGAGGTGCGATTGGTAAATTGTCGCTATCTACCTTGTAAATTTTGCAAAGTAATAATAACAAAAGAACCCTTCTATTTCCATTTAGAATTATCCGCTTGGCAATAAATACTAAAACTAGTATGAAATACATAGTTTCAATCTACAGGGCGCGATTGGTAAATTGTCGCTATCTGCCTTGTAAAAATTTTGCAAAGTAATAACAAAGAACCCTTCTATTTCCATTTAGAATTATCCACTTGGCAATAAATACTAAAACTAGTATGAAATACATAGTTTCAATCTACAGGGGTGCGATTGGTAAATTGTCGCTATCTGCCTTGTAAAATTTTGCAAAGTAATAATAACAAAAGAACCCTTCTATTTCCATTTTAGAATTATCCGCTTGGCAATAAATACTAAAACTAGTATGAAATACATAGTTTCAATCTACAGGGCGCGATTGGTAAATTGTCGCTATCTGCCTTGTAAAATTTTGCAAAAGTAATAATAACAAAAAGAACCCTTCTATTTCCATTTAGAATTATCCACTTGGCAATAAATACTAAAACTAGTATGAAATACATAGTTTCAATCTACAGGGTGCGATTGGTAAATTGTCGCTATCTGTAAAATTTTGCAAAGTAATAATAACAAAAGAACCCTTCTATTTCCATTAGAATTATCCACTTGGCAATAAATACTAAAACTAGTATGAAATACATAGTTTCAATCTACAGGGTGCGATTGGTAAATTGTCGCTATCTGCCTTGTAAAATTTTGCAAAGTAATAATAACAAAGAACCCTTCTATTTCCATTTAGAATTATCCGCTTGGCAATAAATACTAAAAATAGTATGAAATACATAGTTTCAATCTACAGGGTGCGATTGGTAAATTGTCGCTATCTGCCTTGTAAAATTTTGCAAAGTAATAATAACAAAAGAACCCTTCTATTTCCATTTAGAATTATCCACTTGGCAATAAATACTAAAACTAGTATGAAATACATAGTTTCAATCTACAGGGTGCGATTGGTAAATTGTCGCTATCTGCCTTGTAAAATTTTGCAAAGTAATAATAACAAAAGAACCCTTCTATTTCCATTTAGAATTATCCGCTTGGCAATAAATACTAAAAATAGTATGAAATACATAGTTTCAATCTACAGGGTGCGATTGGTAAATTGTCGCTATCTGCCTTGTAAAATTTTGCAAAGTAATAATAACAAAAAGAACCCTTCTATTTCCATTTAGAATTATCCACTTGGCAATAAATACTAAAACTAGTATGAAATACACAGTTTCAATCTACAGGGCGCGATTGGTAAGGTAGTAGCTATCTGCCTTGTAAAATTTTGCAAAGTAATAATAACAAAAGAACCCTTCTATTTCCATTTAGAATTATCCACTTGGCAATAAATACTAAAAACTAGTATGAAATACATAGTTTCAATCTACAAGTGCGATTAGTAAATTGTCGCCTATCTGCCTTGTAAAATTTTGCAAAGTAATAATAACAAAAGAACCCTTCTATTTCCATTTAGAATTATCCGCTTGGCAATAAATCCTAAAAATAGTATGAAATACATAGTTTCAATCTACAGGGTGCGATTAGTAAATTGTCGCTATCTGCCTTGTAAATTTTGCAAAGTAATAATAACAAAAGAACCCTTCTATTTCCATTTAGAATTATCCGCTTGGCAATAAATACTAAAAATAGTATGAAATACATAGTTTCAATCTACAGGGTGCGATTGGTAAATTGTCGCTATCTGCCTTGTAAAATTTTGCAAAGTAATAATAACAAAAGAACCCTTCTATTTCCATTTAGAATTATCCACTTGGCAATAAATACTAAAACTAGTATGAAATACATAGTTTCAATCTACAGGGTGCGATTGGTAAATTGTCGCTATCTGCCTTGTAAAATTTTGCAAAGTAATAATAACAAAAGAACCCTTCTATTTCCATTTAGAATTATCCACTTGGCAATAAATACTAAAACTAGTATGAAATACATAGTTTCAATCTACAGGGTAGAATTGGTAAATTGTCGCTATCTGCCTTGTAAAATTTTGCAAAGTAATAATAACAAAGAACCCTTCTATTTCCATTTAGAATTATCCGCTTGGCAATAAATACTAAAAATAGTATGAAATACATAGTTTCAATCTACAGGGTGCGATTAGTAAATTGTCGCTATCTGCCTTGTAAATTTTGCAAAGTAATAATAACAAAAGAACCCATCTATTTCCATTTAGAATTATCCGCTTGGCAATAAATACTAAAAATAGTATGAAATACATAGTTTCAATCTACAGGGTGCGATTGGTAAATTGTCGCTATCTACCTTGTAAAATTTTGCAAAGTAATAATAACAAAAGAACCCTTCTATTTCCATTTAGAATTATCCCTTGGCAATAAATACCCAAAACTAGTACCAAATACATAGTTTCAATCCTACGGGGTGCGATTGGTAAATTGTCGCTATCTGCCTTGTAAAATTTTGCAAAGTAATAATAACAAAGAACCCTTCTATTTCCATTTAGAATTATCCGCTTGCCAATAAATACTAAAAATAGTATGAAATACATAGTTTCAATCTACAGGGCGCGATTGGTAAATTGTCGCTATTTGCCTTGTAAAATTTTGCAAAGTAATAATAACAAAAGAACCCTTCTATTTCCATTTTAGAATTATCCGCTTGCCAATAAATACTAAAAAATATTATGATACATAGTTTCAATCTACAAGGGCGCGATTGGTAAATTGTCGCTATCTGCCTTGTAAAATTTTGCAAAGTAATAATAACAAAAGAACCCTTCTATTTCCATTTAGAATTATCCACTTGGCAATAAATACTAAAACTAGTATGAAATACATAGTTTCAATCTACAGGGTGCGATTGGTAAATTGTCGCTATCTGCCTTGTAAAATTTTGCAAAGTAATAATAACAAAAGAACCCTTCTATTTCCATTTAGAATTATCACTTGGCAATAAATACTAAAACTATTATGAAATACATAGTTTCAATCTACAGGGCGCGATTAGTAAATTGTCGCTATCTGCCTTGTAAAATTTTGCAAAAGTAATAATAACAAAAAGAACCCTTCTATTTCCATTTAGAATTATCCGCTTGCCAATAAATACTAAAACTAGTATGAAATACATAGTTTCAATCTGGGGCGCGATTGGTAAATTGTCGCTATTTGCCTTGTAAAATTTTGCAAGTAATAATAACAAAGAACCCTTTCCCTATTTCCATTTAGAATTATCCATGGCAATAAATACTAAAACTAGTATAGGAAAATACATAGTTTCAATCTACAGGGTGCGATTGGTAAATTGTCGCTATCTGCCTTGTAAAATTTTGCAAAGTAATAATAACAAAAGACCCTTCTATTTCCATTTAGAATTATCGCGGCAATAAATACTAAAACTAGTATGAAATACATAGTTTCAATCTACAGGGTGCGATTGGTAAATTGTCGCTATCTGCCTTGTAAAATTTTGCAAAAGTAGTAATAACAAGAGAACCCTTCTATTTCCATTTAGAATTATCCCTTGACAATAAATACTAAAACTAGTATGAAATACATAGTTTCAATCTACAGGGCGCGATTAGTAAATTGTCGCTATCTGCCTTGTAAATTTTGCAAAGTAATAATAACAAAAGAACCCTTCTATTTCCATTTTAAGACCTACTTGTAATAAATACTAAAACTGGTATGAAATACATAGTTTCAATCCACAGGGCGCGATTGGTAAATTGTCGCTATTTGCCTTGTAAAATTTTGCAAAGTAATAATAACAAAAAGGGCAACTTCTATTTCCATTTAGAATTATCCACTTGGTAATAAATACTAGAAATGATATGAAATACATAGTTTCAATCTACGGGGCGCGATTGGTAAATTGTCGCTATTTGCCTTGTAAAATTTTGCAAAGTAATAATAACAAAAAGAACCCTTCTATTTCCATTTTAAGAATTATCCACTTGGCAATAAATACTAAAAATAGTATGAAATACATAGTTTCAATCTACAGGGCGCGATTGGTAAATTGTCGCTATTTGCCTTGTAAAATTTTGCAAAGTAATAATAACAAAAAGAACCCTTCTATTTCCATTTAGAATTATCCGCTTGCCAATAAATACTAAAAATAGTATGAAATACATCATTTCTTTTTTTTAAACTGGGGTTCCCTAATAATTATGGCCAGTAGTGTATATCCAAATGAATAAGAAAGAAGAATATAGTTGCAACGTCCAAAACATTAATTTAAAATAGTGCTCAATATAAAATAGAGCAATGAATATTTATCATTAATTATTATTCATTATTAATCATTATCTAAACTTATTTTTAAATGGACTTGGCAGACCGGCTGCAGCCGCTCTCACACCGGCGTGATGTAGCTTCCCTCTGCCTCTTCTACAAGTACTTTCATGGCTTCTGCTCCGATGAGCTTAGATCACTGGTGCCGCCTAAGCACGAATTTACACGAGATACTAGATTAGCAACTAGGTCCCACCGTTTTACAGTTGAACAAATAAGATGTAACCGTAAATTCTACTCCAACAGCTTCTTTTCTCGCGCTTCCCGCCTGTGGAACTCCCTTCCACAAGTCTGCTTTCCCGACAGTTACAATCTCCAGGTGTTTAAATGTAGGGTCAATAGACACCTCCTATCACACTAACTCCCAACTATTCTCACAACACTCTCATCTACCCAACCCTCATTCTCGGTATCCTCACCCGCCTATGACCCACCCTCTGTTATTTCCTATATTTAATCAGCCTTTCTCCACTCTACGTAGCCCCCTGCACAGTAGTGGCAGTGACATGCCTTGCTCGGGGTGAAACGCTTATAAAAAAAAAAAAAAAATGGAACTTTGTGTGTGTATGTGTGTTTGTGTGTGTGTGTCCGTTACCTATAGACTCCGAAACGGCTGAACCGATTTTCTTGAAAATTTACACAGTTATACTATAAGCGTGTGCGAGTGTTCTTGGCTAGCTTTTGTGTCGAGGTACCGCCAATAAATATCGAAAATCGATAATCGAAAAAATTGGGTTATAGAAGGAGTGGTCCGATTCTAATCAAATTTGATACACTCATAGACAAAGACATAAGAAACAATATTCAAAAGTTTCAAGGTTGCAGTCCTTACAGTAGTGGAGGAAATCGATAATATATATATATATATATATATATATATATATATATATATATATATATATAAGGCAAGATGTTTGTGTGTGTCTGTTTATCTGCCTGTATGTCTGTAGTTTTTTCAGCCATTTTATTTTAGTTTTTGTTTCGGGTTTGGCTCTAAGTAGGTATAATTGTAGTTCTTAGTCTCAGCCATGATACCATTTACTCAGAGGACTTATTTAGCCTTCAAAATTCAATTTACGACGAAAAAAACTTATTTGATATCGATACCAAGAAATCAAAATTTGACTTACATCCATTCATTTTTTTCTTTCAGTCTACGGTTTCGCTTTAACTGGAAACAACTATTGCTTTTTAGTCTTTCGTGCCAACGTTTAAGAGTCTCAACTCCAGGACCATGGATTAGTTTTAAAGTTTTCATTACACCCGAGCAACGCCGGGCTATACTGCTATTTATAATATTTATACTTGCAAACAACATTGATGAATATATAAACCTATCTGGTCATGAACTAACAAACGACAACAAGAAATTCCTAAATCTAGGACTAAAGTGCCATCTCTAATCTAAATAGAACCTCCGAACGAATAAGATTGAAACTGAAATCTTTTTCAAGATGGCAGTCATTATGCCATCTTGAAAATGACAAATTAATAGAACTTCATCCAAATCTCAGAGATGTCCTTAAGGTAGATCATCTAAAAGATTGTACTTCACGCAAGAGCTATAAAAATATTACAACATAAGAACTTGCAAATGAATTAAAAAAATAACCATAATATCGTCATCAGAAGGGCCGATAAATCCAATACGTATGTAATATTGGATAAATTTGATTACTCCAGAAAATTACAGCACTTCATTAATGATCGACCCAAATACACCAAATTAAATTAGAACACCACCGAAACAAAATAACAATGCTGGTGTAGTATCCAGGAAAATTAAAAACATTATTGGTGATTACCAACATAGATCAGTCAGTTAAGTGCCATGATTGATACACTTTGGGCGATCATGTCTCGAAAGAGACATGACTGACTGGGCAGATGATTATCCCGCAGTAGGTTGCCATTACTTTCTGCGGTCGACTGGTTGCCAGCCAGGGCTATAGAACCCAATATATTCTGTTATTTAACCCATAACTGGAGGGAAGAGACGGATTAATACCTTTCCCAAGGTATTTGTGCGTAAGTGAATGCAAGGAGTTCAACTGGACTTAGAACTCGGATCCACGATTTCTCGTTCTAAGTCGATATCCACTGCACCACAACGCACATCCAACCTTGATACCTATATGGTAATGTTAAAATACACAAATCTACCCATTAAGGCCTATAATTTCTCAGATTCCAACACCTATATACCAGTCGTCAAAATTACTTCATGTTATTATTACTCCATCTCTTGAATTGCCACAAATTCTTAAAACTACAAAACCAAACTAAGGAATTCTAGCATCACTTGATATAGAAAATTTGTTTTCTAATAGCTCTGGTGCTGAAACAATTGATATAATCCTTAACTCTGTATATAAAAATAGTTCAATTCCACCTTCATCTATCAAACTCAATGTTCTCAAAAGATTATTGCATGCTCTCACTACTTAAGTGCCCTTCTATAAACATAATGATAATATTTACACCCAAATTGGTGGGGTAATATTAGAAAATTAAATACCTGGGTAGTGTCCTAACAGAAGACGGAAAGAGCGGTACAAAGACCGAAGGTGAATTGGCATGGCGAAGAACCTGTTCCAGAAGTTCAGTAGAGTATTAAGAAACAGGAAAATTTTGTTAGAAACAAAGAAAAGAGTACCGAATTGCTATGTGATGTCAGTCCTTCAATATAGCAGTGAATGCTGAACAATATCTTCGAAGATGAAGGAAAAACTTGAAGCAACTGAAATGTGGTTCTACAGAAGGGTGCTGTGGATATCATGGATCGAGCATGTGAGCAAGGATGAGGTTTTGGAAAGGATGGAAATGAAAAGGAAATTAATACTGAGCATCAAGAAAACACTGCTAAAGTTCCTGAGACAGGCAATGAGGAAGGAGGGCCCGGAGAACCTGATACTAACAGGCCAGATAGAGGGAAAAAGAGACAGGGGAAAGCAGCGGATAACATATTTGCAGGACCTGAGCAGGTGGATGACAGAACGGGGGTTGCGTGGTGTAACAAGAGAAAGCGTGCTAAAAGCCACCAGGGAGACGTGGAAAACCATGATCACCTACGTCCTGAAAGGACAAGGCACATAGAAGAAGAAGAAAAAGAAGAAGTATTGGAAACATCCTCGGTCTGTACTTCTCGGACTTTATATGTTTCAGGTAGAAAACAATATTTTTTTAACCGATTGAATACTGCTACCATATCTGGTCGGGTGCCCCTGCTATCCACCTGGGGGTCCTTGACAAAATCCAAAGGAGAATCTGTAATGTGACTGATCCCGACTTAGCAGCTCAGATACAGTCACTTTCTCACCGGCACAATGTGGCTTCCCTGTGTCATTTCTACAAATACTTACACGGTTTCTGCTCCGATGCACTTAGCTCTCTGGTGCCCCTTATGTACGAATTTACCACAAGATTAACAACTAAGTCCTACCCTTTTCCTCTGAAACCAATAAAAATGTAAACGAAAATTCTACTCCAGCAGCTTCTTTTCTCGCACTTTGCGCCTGTGGAATTCCCTTCAGTTTACTTGCTTCCTCGATTGCCACAAGCTCCAGGAGTTTAAATGTAAAGTCAACAGTCATCTCCTATCTCACTTTGGAGTAGATAGATCTATCTATCGCCCGGTTCACACTCCACTCACGTCTATTGAACAGGTTAAGATGCTAATCCCTTGTTCTCTGTTTAGGATGTGGTTTCCGGCTTTCTCTTTTCCAATCGTCTCACTTTGTGTTTTCTTTTTATCAATTGGAGTAGATAGATCTATCTATCGCCCGGTTCACACACCACCCACGTCTATTGAACAGGTTAAGAGGCTCATCCCTTGTTCCCTGTTTAGGATGTGGTTTCCGGCTTTCTCTTTTCCAATCGTCTCACTTTTTTTTTTATCAATTGGAGTAGATAAATCTATCTGTTGCCCGGTTCACACTCCACCCACGTCTATTGAACAGGTTAAGAGGCTCATCCCTTGTTCCCTGTTTAGGATGTGGTTTCCGGTTTTCTCTTTTCCAATCTTTTCACTATTACGTAGCCCCCTGCACATCAGTGGCGTTACCGCCTTGCCCGGGGTGATACGATTAAAAAAAAAAAAAACTAACCTGCAGCCTCTCTCTGAAGCTCTCTTCTCCGTTCACTCCATTCTCATCAGTATTCTCATCTTTCTCTTACCCACTTTCTGACACGCCCTGCAACCTGTCACTCTTTCACATAACTTTCCTCCTATGTAACCTCCTTCGCCCCAATGGCAGTAAACTGCCTTGATTGGGGCGATATGATTGTGATAAATTCTTAGACGAGTTTTTTTATCCTCATATCTTTTTTTTTTTTTTTTTAGAAACGAGTAAAAAAAAATTATATATTTGTAGATATTTATTTATTTTTTAAACGAATCGTGATTAATTCCTTAGTTGACAGTTTTTTTTTAATAGCCGCTCGACAAGTTTCATATATTTTCGGACGAGTTCATGTACGGTTCGCTTCTTAATGGAAAGTGACTCTGACTGTCGCCAATTAGAAGCGTTTGCAAGACTTCGTACTGGGCCTAAATGTTATAAAATTTTTCCAGTGTCTGAAAGCGCTTATTGAGGCTGGACCTAAGACTGATCATCTCTGGTCGGGTCGGCGCAGTGAGGGGGGTATGATGTTGAGAGACCCGAAACCTCCTAGTGATCCACGCAAAGACATCACTGACGACACTCTCTAGCGCCCCCACTACGGTGCGTATGTTTGAAATGAAGAAAAAATGTTCGCTATGTAGATGATATTTTTATTTTAGCTTAGAACATAAACGAAATTGATAAGATGAAAAATGTATTCGAAAAAGATTAGTTCCGTCTAAATTTACTTATCAACAAAAATCAAAATAAATAAATTCCCGTTCTTGGATGTTCTCGGGAAGTCTAGTAATTATACTTTTACTACTTCCCTGTATAACAAAACCCATGAATAAAACCTCTTGCCGCCTTAATTTTAATCGTCAATGTCCACTTCGATATAAAGACTTTCTTTATGAGAGCGCGCAATAATTCATCTTCCCGTCAGCCTTTCTTTAAAAAACTTAATAACACGAAACACACGCTTGCCAACAATGCTTTTTTTTTTTACCCTTTTATAGATTTTCATATTAGATTTTTTTGTGGACCTGAAGGAGACTCGAACCACCACCTTTAAATTTGTTGTTTTTCATTGTTTTTAACTTTTTCAGTGCAATCTTATCAATTACACCCTACACTTTTTGATTGACAAAAAAAAAAAAAGAAAAAAAGAAAAAAAAATTGGAAAAATTTAAATATTAAAACCAATTTAAGGCGGGGAGCTCAGTTTCTCATACAACGTTATAGTAAATCGATCCTCCATTTTGGAACCACTCGCCGGTACGACATTACCACCACCTGTAAATTGGTTGATTGTCATTTTTTAAAACTTTTTTCAGTGCAATCTTATCAATTAAACCTTAAACTTTCCGATTGACAAAAAAAAAAAAAAAAAGTTGTAAAAATGTAACATTTAAACAGTTTTAGTGGGGGGGTGTTCAGTTTTTCATACAACCTTATAGTAAATCGATCCTGTGCGATTAACTTTTTTGCTTGCGCATATTCAACGACTGAATCCAATGCGAACTGAATTTTGAAGGCTAAATAAGTCCTCTGAGTAAATGGTATCATGGCTGAGACTAAGAACTACAGTTATAGCTACTTAGAGCCAAACCCGAAGCAAAAACTAAAATAAAAGGGCCGAAAAAATACAGATATACAGTCAGATAAACAGACGCCCGCAAACATCTTGCCTTATATATATATATATATATATATATATATATATATATATATATATATATTATCGATGTTCTGCACTATTGTAAGAACTGCAACCTTGAAACTTTTGAATATCGTTTCTATGAGTGTATCAAATTTGATTAAAATCGGACCACTCCTTCTATGACCCGATTTTTTCGATTATCGATTTTCGATATTTATCGGAGGTACCTCGACACAAAACCTAGCTAAGAACACTCGCAGACGCTTATAGTACAACTGTGCAAATTTTCAAGAAAATCGGTTCAGCGGTTTCGGAGTCTATCGGTAACGGACACACACATACACATACACATGCACACAGACAAAGTTTCATTTATAAATAAGTTTAGATAAAAGAAAGGCTAAATACAATATAAAAAGCCAACACTCAACAATATCAACTATGAACACGGCCATGATGTACTCACCGTTTCTGAAATGTAAAACATTTCTATGATTCTACATACGTACACACAAAAATTATGTATTCAGTTAAAAGTAAAATAGTAATAATAATAATGGATGAGATGAAGAATAATGATGTTATTATCGCGGCCCGTCAGACCCAAATGGTACAACATTTGGTCAGATAGATAGATAGATAGATAGATAGATAGATAGATAGATAGATAGATAGATAGATAGATAGATATGAACAGACTGAGATAGATAGATGATAGATAGATAGATAGATAGATAGATAGATAGATATGAACAGACTGAGATAGATAGATAGATAGATAGATAGATAGATAGATATAAAATACCAATTGTGCCATCTACCAGCTGACCACTACTACTACTTCTCTTTTTCTACAGTCACCATGAAGAATAATAACATGAGATGAAGAATAATAATGGATGAGATGAAAGAAGTGTGGTCTTATTATTATGGCCGGTAGTCTGTATATTTATGTCTGCGGATGACTATTTACGCTCTCACACCCTGATTGAGCCTCTGGAAGAATGGTGGACTTGGAAAAACAGTAGCTACTTTAGCATCGTTCATTCAGCTATGAATTAGAACACTCTCATCTATTGGGCGTGTACAATGATAGTATACACGATAAAAAGTCTGCCACCTTCTACCGAGTGCCCATAGCTCAGAGGTAGAATCGCCGACTGACGCCAATTCAGTCGGGTTTCAATCCTTGGTTAAAAGCACTCGGAGTCTAACTGTACTGATGAGCTGTGATCCAGCAAAACAGATCCGTCTGTGGATGACTATTTACGCTCTCACAGCCTGATTGAGCACTCTGGAAGAATGGTAGACTTTGAAAAACAGTAGCTACTTTAGCATCTACGCATCGTTTATTCAGCAAAGAATTAGAACACTCTCAGCTATCGGGCGTGTATAATGATAATATACACGCTAAAAAGTCTGCCTCCTTCTACCTAGCGCCCATAGCTCAGAGGTAGAATCGCCGACTGACGCCAATTTGGTCGGCTTTCAATCCTGGGTAAAAAGCAATCGATAAGCTGTGATACAGCGAAACAGATCTGTCTGCGGATGACTATATATATATATATATATATATATAGAGAGAGAGAGAGAGAGAGAGATAGATAGATAGATAGATAGATAGAGAGAGAGAGAGAGAGAGAGAGAGAGAGAGAGAGAGAGAGAGAAGAAAGCATAACATATAAATAAACGGTTATAAATCCAGAATTTATTTCAGCAATATAAAAGAAGTTTCCAATTGTTTCATTCAGACTGTTGATGAATAAATAAATAAGGATAATTAAAAAGAAACGGTTTATAAGAGAGGGATCTTTAAATCGGAAATAAATTAGGAATAGATACATCAAATCACACGTATAACACAATACAGAATAAAGAATTGACTCACACATCCATAAAACAAATAATAAGAAATTCTATATACGCAAAAAGGAGGAAGAGATATACATGCACAAAACAACGACCAGTCAGAAGTAACCACACAAGCATTATTTAGGAAGGAATATATATATATATATGCCCCCAAAAAGTGTAGAAATTAACTCAAAATATACAGACAAATTTAAACAAGTGAAAAGGTCTAAAACGGGAAGAGAATGAAAGGAGTAAAGAGAAAGAGGGAAAAAAATTTCCAAAATAATTCAAATTTTATTTTTTAGCTGCAATGTTTTAACTAAAAAATTCCTTAATTTTACTTCAAAGAATATCTTGTCCTTTACTTTTCCAGGTTTAATAACTTGTCCTGTTCTTTTCCAGGTTTAATATAATCTTAAGAGTATTACTTTTCATGCGCGCATTTTCCCATGTAATCCATAATTTTTTCAGGCATTGCTGTTAATTTAATATAAATATAATACTGAAAACTGCATTCGAAAATTAAAAAGAAATAGTTTATATGCAAATGATAAAAAAAAAACATGACTATCTATAACTAATTCTTATAATCAATTCTGATAAAATGTTAAGTAATAAGCAAAGATTGACTGGCAAAAATGATGAAAGATATCATCAGAATTAAAATCCCGAAAACCGCACGTTGAAATATTAAACAGAAAAAGTTAAAAAAATAATATTTATTATTTGAAGCATTATGTAGTTAGTCTCCCTTTTCGGACTTCACATATTTTGATGTAACTTTTTTGTACTGAAGTAAAATTCAAAATGTTGCTAATGAGGTGTCCTATCTAACTCTTTAAACTTATTGAAATTTGGTTGAGAACTGAATTAGTGGTGAAGCTTGAAAGCTGCCTAGATTCACTTAATGTCAATAATAAATAAATATACTTTTTGACAAATAAACGGAACGTCTACCCAAATACGAGTATCCAATAAATGCTTAAATAATAAAACACACCCACATAAATTAAGTATGAAAAAAAAAACTAACATCGCGTAAAGATAAAAGAAAAATGGGATTTCGGGACACAAAATCAGAATGACCGACGATGTCCAAAACGACCTCCATTCCGGGGCAAAAAAATAGTTCGTTAATTTTAGTCAGTCAGTTAAGTGCCATACGTGATACACGCTTTGGGCGATCATGTCTCTTTCGAGACATGACTGACTGGGCAGAAGATTATCCCGCTGTAGGTTGCCATTGCTTTCTGCGGTAGCCTGATTGCCGACCAAGGCTTTAGAACCCAGTCTGTCCTGTTATAAGAAATATAAGAAATAGACGGATTAATACCTTTCCCAAGGGTATTTGCGTGTAAGTGAATGCAATGAAATCGGCTGGAACTGGAACTCGGCTCCCAGACTTCGCGTTCCGAGCCGATATCCAATGCACCACAACGCACATCCGTTAACGCCTCCAAAACAAAACCTCTCTTCATAAAACATCTGGGAAACCACTAGAGGTTAGTTTCCTGGAGGTTAGGTTTTTGGAGTTTAGCATCAGCCATGATGCTAACCTCCAGGAAAGTGACGCAAAGAGCAGCAAAAAATGCCAAATACAGGTGAGGAATACTAAAATCAAGCAGGTACAAAAATTTAAATTTTGGGAAGTGTTCTAATAGAAGACGGAAAGTGAGACACTGAGATCCGAAGGCGAATTGGAATGGCCAAGGACGCATTCCCGAAGCTGAGCAAAGTATTAAGAGACAGGAAAATTTCGCTAGATACAAAGAAAAGAGACATGGAAGGCCATGATCGCCCACGTGCTGAAAGGACAAGGCACATAGAAGAAGAGAAGAAGATTAATAAGTCAACTGCTACGGAATTTTTTTTACTGTGTTGTGCAAAAGAAGTTTTATTTCCAGTATCTATCATACATACCTATGTATATCATTCAACCAAGGTTAATATATTGCTGCCACATTCAAGCCGCTGCTCCAGCTATTTATCTTGAGATAAATTTCTTAAATATTCAAGCCGGTAGTCAAAAATAATTAAATGTAGTAGTTATTAAATAAATGTTAAAAATAACTCTTAAAGTGATAAAATATATTAGATTTCTTGAGCATTCAGGCTGATAGATAAAAATAAATCAATATACTGTTTAACAAATAAACCGAACGTCTATCCAAATACGAGTATCCATTAGAAATTACTTTTAAAATAATAAAATATGTAAGATTTCTTGAACATTCAGGCCGATAGATGAAAATAAATCAATATACTGTTTAACAAATAAACCGAACGTCTACTCAAATACGAGTATCCATTAAAAATATCTTTAAAATAATAAAATATGTAAGATTTCTTGAACATTCAGGCCGATAGATGAAAATAAATCAATATACTGTTTAACAAATAAACCGAACGTCTACTCAAATACGAGTATCCATTAAAAATATCTTTAAAATAATAAAATATGTAAGATTTCTTGAACATTCAGGCCGATAGATGAAAATAAATCAGTATAAAGTTTAACAAATAAACGGAGAGTCTACTCAAATGTGAGTATTGGTTAGAAAAAAACATTCTAAACTAGAAAATTGTCTGATTATTAAATGAAATATTCATTACATCTTTAGAAACATATTTCTGATCAGACCCACTTCCTGTATATTATTGACAGATGTATTTATAAATTGCTGGCTTTCAATTCTAGAGTCTTTCACAGATATTTTTAGTATACATAAGTTTGAATTGTAATTACTGCTAATTGAAAGCTTGATTTGCCAGTGAGTTCTATTTTGGGAAACGTTTAACAATAAATAAATAAATAAATAACAAATCTCTCCTAACATCTACTCATATTCCTCTGAAGGTAAGGACTACAACACTTATGTTCTTCCCGCTTTACGACCTGGGTTGTGAAAACTGGATTATAACATTCTTAAGAAAGTGGAAGCATCCCAGAATCCCGTTGTGTGTCTCATGAGCCATGGTGACTGTAGAAAAAGAGAAGTAGTAGTAGTGGTCAGCTGGTAGATGGCACAATTGGTATTTTATATCTATCTATCTATCTATCTATCTATCTATCTATCTATCTATCTATCTATCTATCTATCTATCTATGTCATTCTGTTCATATCTATCTATCTATCTATCTATCTATCTATCTATCTATCTATCTATCTCAGTCTGTTCATATCTATCTATCTATCTATCTATCTATCTATCTATCTATCTATCTCAGTCTGTTCATATCTATCTATCTATCTATCTATCTATCTATCTATCTATATATCTATCTATCTATCTCAAGCTGTTCATATCTATCTATCTATCTATCTATCTATCTATCTATCTATCTATCTATCTATCTATCATTCTGTTCATATCTATCTATCTATCTATCTATCTATCTATCTATCTATCTATCTATCTATCTCAATCTGTTCTATCTATCTATCTATCTATCTATCTATCTATCTATCTATCTATCTATCTATCTATCTATCTATCTATCTGACCAAATGTTGTACCATTTGGGTCTGACAGGCCGCGATAATAACATCAGGACGCGGTGAAATATGTATTACCCATTGTAATAATGTAAATTTTTTTATAATATATATATATAACTATAATCCAAAAGAAAAAGCAGGTAGGTAAATCCCAAAGACCCGATCCTAATTAATATTAATGTAATTAATATTAACCCACAATTTTTCTTGCAATTTTTTATTTTTTCCCTACATCCTCTATATTTTTTAAAAATATTTTTAGATATTTTTTTCATATATTTTTTGAGAAAAAATTTTTTTTACCAGTGCCCTTACATTAGATTTAATATAGAACAAATTTTTTCGTTCCTATCGTACCAATCCGCCTCGAATTAGTTTCATAAAATCTTAAAATATAATTAGAACTGAACTTCATGTTGTGATTATCCTTTAGTTTTTGAAGTAATTTATATTCAGGAATGTGTGTGCGTATATATAAATGTATGTATATATGTGTGTAGTCTTTTGTACGTGTGTGGTTGGGTGAGTGTGTGTGTGTGTGTGTGTATATATATTTGTATCTGTATGTGTGTATATATGTATATATGTTGAATATATCCATCTATATGTATACTAGCAGTATAGCCGGGCGTTGCTCGGATGTAATGAAACATTTAAAATTAATCCATGGTCCTGGAGCTCAGACTGAAAAACTAAACTTTGACTAAAAAGCAATAGTTGTTTCCAGTTAAAACGAAACCGTAGACTGAAAGAAAAATGAATGGATTTAAGTCAAATTTTGATTTCCTGGTATCGATATCAAATAAGTTTTTTTCGTCGTAAACTGAATTTTGAAGGCTAAATAAGTCCTCTGAGTAAATAGTATAATGGCTGAAACTAAGAACTACAATTATACCTACTTAGAGCCAAACCAGAAGCAGAAACTAAAATAAAAGGGCTGAAAAAAATACAGACATACTGTCAGATAAACAGACGCACACACAAACATCTTGCCTTTTATATATATTTTTTAATTGTTTCACCCCGAGCAAGGCATTCCACTGCCACTGTAGTGCAGGGGGTTACATAGGGTCGAGGGAGTGATGGGAAAGGATGGTTAGATATAGGAAATGTTAGAAGGAGGGAGATAGAAAGGGTACCGGGAATGAGGGTTGGTTAGATGGTGAGAGTGTTTGAGAGAATAGATGCAAGTTAGCGTGTTAGGAGGTGTCTATATATATTATCGATTTTCTGCACTATTTTAAGAACTGCAACCTTGTAACTTCTGAATATCGTTTCTTATGTCTTTGTCTATGAGTGTATCAAATGTGTGTGTGTGTGTGTGTGTGTTTGTATATATATTAGTCATCCACATACAAGCCTGTTTCGCTGTCTCACAGCTCATCAGTGTGGCTAGACACATCTACTTGCTTCTGTCCGGGATCGAAACTCGACCGTTTTGGTGTCAGTCGGAGTCGCTACCCTGAGCCATGGAATCACAGAAGGGAAATTTTAACGTGTTCTATATAAGCAGTGTATACACACGCCAGTCACCGAAAGAACACAGTTCATTTCTGAAGAGTCACGCATACATCGCTGAAATGGAAACTGTTTTTAAAATTTTCTTCTCTCGAGACAGTACTGTGCAAAAGTATTAGGATCAGAACTATTTTATACTTTTATGAGGCATAAAAATAAAGTTAAAAATCACCCCTGCCCTAACACTTTTGCACGCTATCGGTAGTGTGCAAAAGTATTAGAACAGAGGTGATTTTCCTAAAAATCTCACTGAAATTCAAATACAGGATGAAAAGTCAAGTAAATTGCTAATAAATATTGATTATTTAAAACTAGGTGTAAAAGAAATGTATAAAAAAGTCATATTTAATTTTTCCTATTTTCTATTAAACAAGTTATTTTGAAACTACTCATTATTCTATTATCCTTGGATATGACCGACTTTTTCTTATTCCCTGCTCTCGAATTGATAAATCTAATGTTACTTTGTAAGACACACTTTGGGAACAAATAAATGCTGCTTGGCAGGAGATACCATTAAATACATTGAAAAAGCTTGTGATGTCAATGCCTAACAGAATGAAGGCTGTGATCAAAGCAAAAGGCTATTATACTAAATATTAAATTTATTTTGTAACTAGTAGTTTTTCTTGTTAAAGTATTTGTTGAGTAAATCAAATAAAATTACTTTAATTAAATTGTTTATTTTCTGTCAATATGCCTCATGAAAGATAAAATAGTTTTTGTATTTGTATGTATTATATATTTTTTATTGTTAATAAAAAAACGCTTACTAATATCATCAATATCAATGAGCACAGCAAATAGGTGCTGACCGTGTTTTGAAAATAAATAATAGATGTAGGGTAATATATATATATATATATATATATATATATATATATATAGTATATCGAGGCAGCAAGTAATTTTCTAGACATATGCTGTTAAATATAAGAGACAATGAATGTCTATTATGTTTAATCATGAGCCGTTCTAAACGTCGTATTTTTGCTTTAATTTCAGTTGAAAATAAAGACAAAAATTCTCCAACATTTGGATAATTATTTATTGGTTTTCTTCTAAGCTTTCGGCTCACATGAGCCATCTTCAGAGAGGTAGTTTAAACTGAAATATTATAAAATCCACCATCACCGACGATTTTATTTTGTGTTGACATAAAACTCCGCTTGCAACGGCAATAGTTACCAAAAATAATAAACGCAGTTCTTAAGTTTGCGATGCGGTTTTATGACGTCATATTACATTGCATTTGACTACATGGTTTTGTTGTCATTTCGCGCTATCCCGCGGTGTGACGTCATAAAACCGCATCGCAAACTTAAGAACTGCGTTTATTATTTTTGGTAACTATTGCCGTTGCAAGCGGAGTTTTATGTCAAGACAAAATAAAATCGTCGGTGATGGTGGATTTTATAATATTTCAGTTTAAACTACCTCTCTGAAGATGGCTCATGTGAGCCGAAAGCTTAGAAGAAAACCAATAAATAATTATCCAAATGTTGGAGAATTTTTGTCTTTATTTTCAACTGAAATTAAAGCAAAAATACGACGTTTAGAACGGCTCATGATTAAACATAATAGACATTCATTGTCTCTTATATTTAATAGCATATATATATATATATATATATATATATATATATATATGTGTGTGTGTGTGTGTGTGTGTGTGTGTGTGTGTGTGTGTTTCAAAAATAGGTGGGATAACTTCAGGATTAGGTTCCTTATGACTAAATAATGAAAAATCTCCCGATAAACATAAGTCCGGAAACGCTTCAACTTCATAGATATCTAATTCTCATTTTTGATTGCGCAATACTGACACACCTACAAGCATATTCTCCAACTACTACCCTTTCATTTTCTAAATAACCATGAATTCATCTTATATTTTCTAAATAAATCGTTTTTACCATTTATTAAAAAAGATCACCTGAAGAACAGTATTGTTCTGAAACATGAAAGTTTTTATGTAGTGATATAATGCTTTTATAAACTACTGTAATAACAAAATTACAATATATATATATATATATATATATATATATATATATATATATATATATATATATATATTGAAAAAAATCGTCTGAAGACACCACTCATAGTAGAAACCTGGGTAGCGAAATAACTCGTTTAAAAATTGAAAATATTCAAAGGTTCTACAATATAATTGTATAGAACACTTTTTAATACAAATGTGTACTTGTCTAACCCTATTAGGACCAAAAACTAAGTATTAAACAATATATATATAAACAAATGTTTGGAGGTAAAAAATTTATACACAACTTAAACAAGGAATTTATTTATAGTCTCTCTAGAAAATCGTTGGAATCACAAATCAAACGAAAAAAAGCAACGAAAATGAAGAGCAAAAATAGGGAGATCGTTAAAATAAATATACATATAAATACGTATTTATAACCAGGGGAGGAGAAATGACGTGTAAATAATTACCGAGGGACAGTTAAAATAAAATATCCCCCAACAAATAAAGTGATTTAACGAAATCCTTCTGCCGGCAAAGAGAAGGCTTTCGTATAAATATGCAGACAGATTCCAAAATCTTTAATTAAAGATTTAATGTAATCTTCATTTTCGTTGCTGTTTTTCGTTTGATTTGTGATTCCAACGATTTTCTCCTGATGAGATGTTGGTCGAAAGAACTCTAGTTCCTTAAATATCATGTAAATTCGTAAATAATATTGGTTCTCTGTAATTTGCATAATGGCTAAAAGTATAGCAAAATGCGTTTGAACCTACAAAATATTTGAACAATTTCTACATAATTTACGTTCAGAAAAGCAGAAGAATTATAAGATCATAAGAAAAATTAGGGAAAATCTGAAACCTTTTGCAGATCGTTTTTAATTATACTTGTATGAAAGAGGGTTTGCTACCCAAATACATAATATGTATTCATGAGAATAGAATAAGTAAAGAACAGGTAAGGAAACTGTCTTCAATCTAACATGTTTCAATTTAATAAGCTTCTTCAGAGGTTTGTTAAGTGAAAAGATTTAGAAATTTTGAAAAATTCAAAGTAAGTTGATTGAAATTCGATTTCATTGGTCAGATACGTGTCACAAGTAATAAAACAGTTGATGTTAAATTGTAAATTAATGAAACCTATGCCCGTTTATATGTGTATGTGCAACTTGCAATAAATGCAATAGTTGCTTATTTTAAATGTAAGTGTATCTTCTCTCTCGCACTTCCCGCCTGTGTAATTCGCTTCCATATTCTTGCTTTCCTGACGGCTACAACCTCCAGGAATTTAAATGCAATGTCAATACTGATCTATTAACCACTTGACTCTAGTTCTTTCACCATCCCGTATATCCTTTCCTTTCTCTCCACCTTTGCAACTGTCATCACACCTGTATTCCCATCCTTTTCTTGCCCCTCTCTAACTGGTTTGTCTTCCTCTTCACTCTCTTCTACTTAATCTTTTTACTCTTATGTAACCTCCTGCACATCAGTAGCATTACCACCTTGCTCAGGGTGATACGATTAAAAAAAAAGAAATGTATGCGAAAATAAATATATTTATGTATATATGAACGCGTGTGTGTTGATAATATATATTAAATACAACAGAAAGATTAAATAAGTCATAAGAAAGAAAATTTTTAAAAATTTAATATATTTCATATTTTTCTTTTTTACTTTATCGGTAAAAGAAATTGAGGAAAGTGGAGTTATATTTAAATTTTTAAATTCTATGTTGCTTTATTTTCATTGGTTGTGTAGGCGTCACGTGTAAATCTTATGGCGTCAGTGTGTATGTTTAAATATTGAAAAGTTTGCTGAACAGCTCGTTGAGATAACAGAAAAATGTATTTATATTTTCTTTCATTTGCTTTCGCAATTTGCCACATTTGGGAAAAAAATAATCTCTTTATAAGTTTGAATTTGTTCCTGGAACAAACGCTATCGATTTCGACTTTTTCTCGGCTGGTATTCAACCACACTATTGATCAGAAGTCGCTTTTTTTTTTTCATCAGAAATAGCCATATGTTTATCACCCAATCAGAAGTGAGCGTTTGTTAATCTTTTGTTCGACCAATCAGCAACAAGCGTCCACTTATCATGTAATCAGCCAATCAGAAAGAAACAACCGTGCACCTGACTGACTCAATGTCGGAAAAGAGAAAGAAAGTGAAAGAAAGAAAGAAAGAAAGAAAGAAAGAAAGAAAGAAAGAAGAAGAAACACGGTCAAGGCAATGGACAATATGCTTGATTAAATCGTTTTTCACGTGAACAATTCTTTCTTGCTTATCGACGAATCTAAATTCCGCGTATATAACCTGAATATGTTGCTTCCCACTAAGATAACCGGTAATATGTTTTCTCTTTGTAAGCAACAAAATATCTCTTTAAATCACATATTAAGCTTGATTTAAACACCATTGTAGCGTATGGAGATGGTTAATGTTTGTTTGATTCGACCTTGTGTCAGACATGAAATCTCTACAGCTTACAGGATTTATGCAGAATTATCACCATCAGAATTATCAGAAACTTGGTTGTCGACAGGATGGAATGTGTGAAACAGTGCAAGAATAAAATATACATTTTTCATTTTAAAATTGAAATTTATTAAAAGGGAAATGACATAAGTTGTAGAAGTTAATGTTCAATTAGAAATATTATTAAGAAGTTAAGGGTAGAGTTCGTGTTCAATGATAAAGTTGAGTTAAGGGTATCAAGACATGTAGAAAATGTTAGTTGTAGTAATTGTAGAAAGAGTATATGCGTACGTACGTATGTATGTACTAGCAGTGTAGCCCGGCGTTGCACGGGTGTAATGAAAGCTTTAAAACTATTCCATGGTCCTGCAGCTCAGACTCTTTGGACGTTGACACGAAAGACTAAAAAGCAATAGTTGTTTCCAGTTAAAGCGAAACCGTAGACTGAAAGAAAAATGAATGCATGTAAGTCAAATTTTGATTTCCTGATATCGATATCAAATAAGGTTTTTTCGTCGTAAACTGAATTTTGAAGACTAAATAAGTCCTCTGCGTAAATAGTATCATGGCTGAGACTAAGAACTACAATTATACCTACTTAGAGCAAACCCGAAGCAAAAACTAAAATAAAAGGGCTGAAAAAAATACAGACATATAGGCAAACAAACAGACACATACACAAACATCTTGCCTTTTATATATATATATATATATTATCGATTTTTTGCGCTATTGTAAGAACTGCAATCTTGAAACTTCTGAATATCGTTTCTTATGTCTTTGTCTATGAGTGTATCAAATTTGATTAAAATCGGACCACTCCTTCTATAACCCGATTTTTTCGATTATCGATTTTTGATATTTATCGGGGGTACCTCGACACAAAACCTAGCTAAGAACACTCGCAGACGCTTATAGTACAACTGTGTAAATTTTTAAGACAGTTGGTTCAGCCGTTTCGGAGTCTATAGGTAACAGACACACACACACACACACACACACACACACACACACACACACACACACAGACAAAGTTTCATTTATAAATAAGTTTAGATTAAATGTCTTCAGTAGGAATGTCTTTGGAGGGAGAAGAAGAAGTAAAAGGAATCAGCAGAAGGAAAGAGAACGATGACAAATGTCCGGGTCAGCTTGAAGCTTCTCTCGTTACATTTTTGCTTGTCGTCTTTGCTGCTTTTATCCCTGACTGACTCACTGACGCTGATCGGGGCCTTTTTATTGTCATTAGATTTTTCACACTGAATCGCGAATTCCATAAGTCTTGCAAGTCGCTCCCATTGGTCAAAAATCAATTAAACACCTACTTGCGAATTTTGGGTTCGACTTTTTCTTTAAGCATATGGTCAATCCTTTTTCTATTTAAGCAAACCAGGATTTCACACGTCATTATGAATTTTTGTTAAAGTTAAGGTTGATTTTAATTAATTTCTTATCCGTTACATCATAACCTATGTTGCTTTATTTTCATTGGTTGTGTAGGCATTTTATCATTAAAAACAAGAAATAGAGACAATCCTGATATAAAATGAGTTTTGTTTTTCAAGAAACAAAATGTAATGAACTTGTAGGGAGACAATAGTTGTCTTCCCTTAAGGGGGACGACAATTGTCTTTCTTTTTGAGGAGCTCTTTTTTTATGTGGGGTCAGTCCCTTCCTTGCCTTGGTGGGGGATAGCCACGAGGAGCATTTGCTGGCCTAACGGTATGTAAGTTCTTTGCTATATTTGCTAAAACATTTTTGTCCATTTGGACAACATGAACATTCATCTTGTTTTGGGACGCACTTACATAACCTGAATGTATTGTACTTGTTTTTTGTTATTGCCATGGAACTTGTCCTTCTTTTTACGGCACGTGCTACGGCAACATATCATATATCATATATACTGTTGTGGGATCTCCCCTTTTTCTATGATAATGGACTCGACTTAAGTATGTATATCAGTTAAGTGCCATACGTGAAATACGCTCGACAGAGACATGACTGACTGGGCAGACGATTATCCCGCAGTAGGTTGCCATTGCTTTCTGCGGTAGACTGGTTGCCAGCCAAGGTTATAGAACCCAATCTGTCCTGTTATTTAACCCATAACTGGAAGGAAGAGACGGATTAATACCTTTCTCAAGGGTATTTGCGCATACTCCTGTCATAATGAGATACGTCAGTTATCGACTGATCCGTAAGTTACCGAGAGATACCGAAGTTACACAGAGAATACCGAGTTAATAGTGATAGTAGCACTGAGTCCCACTCGGAATTACTCGGGATACTAATTCCAGCACGGCATCACTTCAAAGATTTGTATATATATATTCCTTACTAATCGTATTCATTGGATTACTAACCTGCGTTCCATTTTATATATTTACGTTTAATACAACCTATTTTTCTCTCTCAAATATCTGTTTTGTTGTTCATTAATTTTGTGCGCTTCCTCACCCGGAATCCACAACATATACACTAATGTTTATATTGTTTATATTAGTATCGCGTAACTGTAAATATCGCCGGTTCGCAACCCATACTAATGAACTGAATATAAGAGGGTAAATAAAAAATTATCCACACTCTCGCCCTAACATATCTTTACGTTTGTCAAACTGTATTCTGCTTACAGTTGGTACTATTGCAAGCAAGTGATCTAAGTGGCATCAGTTTTCTTGCTGCGATTACAGTGTAAACATGACCGCTCCGCTAACAGTGTGCGCCAAGAAGGAACCAAAAATATGATCCGATTTTTCTGATCGGGTAGTGTCTCAGCGGCTGAAATTCA
Organism: Ascarosepion bandense; assembly: GCA_037127315.1. Taxonomy (NCBI): domain Eukaryota; kingdom Metazoa; phylum Mollusca; class Cephalopoda; order Sepiida; family Sepiidae; genus Ascarosepion; species Ascarosepion bandense. Next base: position 1,884,689 of record JBBBDQ010000544.1, read on the forward strand.
TTAGAGTTTTTTAAACAAATTATGGCGACAGTGCAGTACCTCGTTGAAGCGTATATGAGTGGATCGAGAAGTTTAGAAGGGGCTGGACACGCGTGACGCACAAAGAAGGTGTAGAACGCTAGTTAACGTCCACTAGTGACAAGAAGATTCAGCAAGCTCCAGAGATGGTAATGGTGGACCGGCGAGTTATTATCGATGAGGTAGCATGTACCCTGCATATATATATATATATATATATATATATATATATATATATATATATATATATATAGTCAACCGTAGACAGATCTGTTTCGCTGTATCACAGCTCATCAGTGCGGTTAGACAGCCGATTGCCTTTTACCCAAGATTGAAACACGACCGAATTGGCGTCAGTCGGTGATTCTACCCTTGAGCTACGGGCGCTCGGTAGAAGGAGGCAGACTTTTTAGCGTATATATATAATATTACACACGCCCAATAACTGAGAGTGTTCTAATTCATTTCTGAATGAATGAAGCGTAGATGCCAGAGTAGCTACTGCTTTTCAAAGTCTATCTATCTATCTATCTATCTATCTATCTATCTATCTATCTATCTATCTATCTATATATATATATATATATTACGGAAATTACTGAAGATTAACGAAACTGGTTATAAACAACCGAGAATTTTGAAATGATTTTAAGTAGATATTCTGTTTATAATTAAAACAGTATTATATTTAATAACCCTGGCCGGTAGAAATAAATATATAATACTGTTTGATTATAAATACTTGAAAGACTTTTGGGATATTCTACCAATCCATGGGTAATAGATATTTCGCAGCTAAGCAGCCGCTCCTCAGACTCAAAACCATACAACAGTTAATGTCTAAAATCATCCAGAAAATCATCACATACAGATGCTCAAGTGACCATATCGAGAATAGACGTTTGTAACGGTAATCTACCAAAAACTTTCCTCGCTCATTCAAATAACAAAAAAAAAAAAAATAAATAAATAAATAAAAATAAAAATAAAAATACAGAAAAATTTTCAAAGGAAAAAGAGAAATAAAATTTATTAAAAAATTTAACATTGAGTTCTTTTGAGTTTGTCTCTATTGAAATGTACCTGACAAAAATACCAAATATTCTACGATATATATATATATATATATATATATATATATATATATATATATTCATGCAGGTTTCATTGAATAATATAGACAAGTTTTGTCTATTAATTTTGTGTAGGATCCGTTCATACCGTCTGATATACTTGATGGTGATGTATTTCAATTTGCCTTTTCACAAGGCTCCATTTATATTTCAAGGTGGTGATGGTGTGTTGGGCTGCTGGATCATGTAATTTAAATTGTGTGTATTTTGGCAGCATTTTTTCATTCATGCAGGTTTCAGTGAATAATATAGACAAGTTTTGTCTATTAATTTTGTGTAGGATCCGTTCATACCGTCTGATATACTTGATGGTGATGTATTTATATATATATGGCAGATCTGTATAGATAATACCAAGGGAATTATAAAATGTTGAGAGGAAAACTCAACACATCGTTAAAAATCAAGATATATTTCAACTATGTTATTTTTTATTGTCTCTTTTTGTCTGTTGTGAAATTAATAAATTCACTCAGAATATTAAAAAAAATGTTTCTAACGGGAAATGAAGAACATTGAGTTTTTTTTGAGTTCGTTTTTATTGGAATTTATCTGACAAAAATAGCAAATATTCTACGTTATATATATATATATTTAAAAAAATGTTTCTAACAGAGGAAAGGAAGATTCTATTATTTAAACCGGAAATAAATTGAGAATAGATACATCAGATCACACATATAGCGTTAAATCACTTCTTCTTCTTCTTCTTCTTCTATGTGCCCTGTCCCTTCAGGACGTAGGCGATCATGGATCTCCACGTCTCCCTATCCCTTGTGGCTCTTAGTATGTTTGCTCCTGTTGCTCCTGGCAACCCCCGTTCCGTCATCCACCTGATCAGACTCTGCAGATATGTTATCCGCTGCCTTCCTCTGTCTCTCCTTCCTTCTATCTGACCAGTCAGTATCAGGTTCTCCAGGCTCTCCTTCCTCATTGCATGTCCCAGGAACTTCAGTTGTCTCTTCCTGATGCTCAGCATCAATTTCCTTTTTGTTGCCATTCTTTCTAACACTTCGTCGTTGCTTGTATGCTCAGTCCACGATATCCGTAGCATCCTTCTGTAGAACCACATTTCGGCCGCTTCCAGTTTTGTCCTCATTTTCGATGATATTGTCCAGCATTCACAGCCGTACTGAAGAACTGACATCACGTAGCAGTCTAGCACTCTTTTCTTCGTTTCTATTGAGATCTTCCTGTGTGTTAGTATTTTGCTCATCTTCTGGAACGCGTCCTTTGCCATGCCAATTCGCCTTCGGATCTCCGTGTCGCACTTTCCATCTCCTGTTAGAACACTTCCTAGGTACTTAAATTCTTGGACTTGTTTGATTCTGTTATCCCCCACCTGTATTTGGCATTTTGGGTTGTATCTTTTGCTGATGACCATGCACTCAGTTTTCTTAAAGTTTATTTGTAGTCCCTTCTTGTCACTCTCCACTGCTACTTTCTGTATGAGATCTTGCAGTTTCCTTTCCGTGTCCGCAATCAGTACTGTATCGTCCGCGTATCTTATGTTGTTCAGGTTGTGGCCTCCAATAATAAATCCTGGTGTGTCATCTAGGGTCCTCAAAATATTCTCGCTGTATAGGTTGAACAAATCCGGTGAAAAGACACATCCTTGTCTTACGCCTTTTTCTATCTTTGTGTATCTACTGAGGTCGTTACCTGTCCGTATGCAGGCCGTTTGCTGCCAGTAGAGATTCTTGATTATACTAATGTGTCTAAACTATCTGGTATGTTGAATCATGCATGTTTTTTTGTTTGTTTTAATTATTGTCCTTAATTTTGTTTGAATTTGTAATTTTTAGCTGTAATTTTCGTTTGAGTTTATTCGAATTTTTTAATTACCGACAGAGGTACTATTTTGCTATTGTGAATGAATTTGGCGTTCAAATCTCGTTTCGACTTTAACTAAGTTAACACTGTTTTTTGTCAGTTGCAGTAGATAGACTAAACTATCGCCCGGTTCACACTCCACCCTCGTCTATTGAACAGGTGAAGAGGCTCATCCCTTTTTCCCTGTTTAGGATGTGGTTTCCTGCTTTCTCTCTTCCAACCTTTTCACTCTTTTCTTTTTTTCTTTTTTTCAATTGGAGTAGATAGACTAAACTATCGCCCGATTCACACTCCACCCTCGTCTATTGAACAGGTGAAGAGGCTCATCTCGTGTTCCCTGTTTAGGATGTGGTTTCCGGCTTTCTCTTTCCCAAATCTTTCACTCTTACGTAGCCCCCTGCACATCAGTGGCGTTACCGCCTTGCTCGGGGTGATATTAAAGAAAAATACACAAAACAAATCTTATAAGAAAATAGATACACACACAAATAATTTAGAAACAGACAGACGCGAAAAAGGACATTGATACACTAAATTACACAATTATATAAAAATGTATAAAATATATATTTGCAAAAAATGAATTCCTTTATTTTGTGTGAGCATATATTCTTTTTTTTTTTTATAATCGTGTGGCCCCAAGCAAAGCATTTTACTGCCACTGTTGTTCAGGGGGTTACATAGGAGGAATGTTATCAAAAAGTGTGACAGACTACTGAGGGTGTCAGGAAGAGAGTATGAGAAGGAAGTGAATACGGATGAGTGGGGTGGACAGAGAAAAAAGAATGAGAGACAGGAGATGACTATTGACTTTACATTTGAATTCTTGAAGATTGTAGTTGTCGGGAAAGCAAGTATGTGGAAGGGAATTCCACAGGCGGTAAGTGCGAGAAAAGAAGCTGATGGAGTAGAATCTGTGCTTACAATTTATCGGTTTCACAGTAAAAGTTTGGGACCTAGTTTCTAATCTTGTGGCTCGAGGAAATTCATATATAGGGGATACCAGTGAGCTAAGTTCATCGGAGCAGAAGCCGTGAAAGTATTTGTAGAAGAGACACAGGGAAGCCACACTGCGTCGGTGAGAAAGCGATTGTATCCTAGCTGCCAAGTCGTGATCGATGACATTACAGATTCTCCGTTGGATTTTGTCAAGGACTTCTAGGTGGATAGCAGGAGCCCCCGATCAGATATGGTAGCAGTATTCAATACACGGGCGGATGGTAGATTTGTATATGTGCAGGATTGTTTCGGACAGGAAAAACGTCCTCGCCCTACACAGAGAACCGACTTTCTTAGCAGCGGATTTAGCTATGGATTCTATATAGTTGTTCCACTTAAGGTCTGATGTGAGAGTTAATCCGAGGAGGCGCAGTGTTTTACTTTCGGGGAGAGAAGCCTGATTCATGTTAATGGGCGGGAATTTTTATGTGCCAAGAAGAAAATTTAGTCATAATATTGTTTCCACAACAAACAAACAAAAAAAAAATTACCAAATGAAAAATCAGAAATAATGCCTAGATGTAATCACATCTCAAAATACTTCTTAGAGTCATAAAAATCTGGATGAAAGTGTTTAAGATCCTTAAGTAATTCCTCACTAATTTTTAATTTTTCGGTCATTGCAAAATTTAAGTCGTGGGTTCGTAGAACCTCTGTTGTACGTTTGAAAACGTTGGGAAATCAGTTATTACAAAATGACCTGACGATACCGAGAAGTTGAAATAAAAAATATTGAAAAGCTCTACAATATATATGTATTGAGCACTTTTTAATACAACTGTGTACTGGTCTAATTTCATTATGACCAAAAAAGTGATTAAGAAAAATTATATATATACTATAGTCATCCGTAGACAGATCTGTTTCGCTGTATCACAGCTCATTATATATATATATATATATGCTAAAAGGTCTGCCTTCTACCAAGCGCCCGTAGCTCAGAGGCAGAATCGCCGACTGACGCCAATTCGGTCGGTTTTCAATCCTGGGTAAAATGCAATCGGCTGTCTAACCGTACTGATGAGCTGTGATATAGCGAAACTTATCTGTCTTCGGATGACTATATATATAACGGAATTATACGAAACTGGCAATAGCCGATATATTTCAATTTTTATTTGTTTATATTATTATTTTTTCTAATGGATACTTGTATTTGAGTGGAAAGTCTGTTTCCATATATATATATATATATAGTGTCATCCGCAGACAAATCTGTTTCGCTGAATCACAGCTTATCAGTACCGTTAGACAGCCGATTGATTCTAGACAAGACTGAAACCCAAACGAATCAGTCGGCGATTCCACTTCTGAGCTATGGGGGCTTGGTAGAGGAAGGCGGACTTTAGCATGTTATATACAATGTAAACACACGCCAGTAGCCGAGACTGGAAAGTAAAGACTTTGTAGCGTCTGACCATATACGGAAGTATTACGCCATTTTTGATCTGATCTGGCACTTGTACTGTTGACCATTGCAGGAGGTACTTAAAGCGCGGTACAGAGAATCAACAATTTTTCGGCAGCTATTATCTTACGTACAAGTTACACTTGTCTGGGAAAGTGCGTTGGCTTGCGATGTTGCAATTATTGCGACTGATTATATTTGCCCGTTCGTACGTATTACGCTGATTGAATTAATTCATACGCCGCTGTCTCTTGTTATTAGATAATCTTTTTATTCAATATACCAATATTGTTTCTATTTCATTATATTCCTCTTTCTTTCTTCCTGACTTCGTTTTCGTTTTCGTAAATAAGCGAAGTGAAGATAGGCGACAATTCTACAATTTCATTCCCGGAATGACCGCAGTGTGTCGATAGCGAAATGCGAATGGCATACATTTGGTCGTCCTTCGCACGATGATAAAAAGCATCCGGCAGCAAGTTCTCCGATTGAGAGGTTTTGGCTCGGAGTGGTTGCACCTGTTAGGGTCTCATCTATGGGCAAATAGTCGACACCGCCCATACTTGTATCAAAACCTTTTGAAAGTATAAAGACACATTTTTATAGTAAGAATGCAAGCAATATATTTTCATAGTAAAAATACCATTATTGGACAGAGAATAGAAAATTACCAAATCTTACAAGAAAATTAAATTTTTGCATTCGATAGCATATAAGGTGTTGATATGCTGCCAAAGAAACCAAACCAAATATTCATTTAGACATGTTTATACGTGTCCTTTTTGTTACGATTTTATCTAAAAGCTTATCGTTGCTTATATGTTCGGCCCATGGTATTCTCAGCATCCTTCTGTAGAACCACATGTATATCACTTTAAGTCTCTTCTTTATCTGTACATTTTGAATAAGACATAATTCTTGCAAAACATATTGTATATATCAGTCAGTTAAATGCCATATGAAAGAGACATGCTTGGGTGATCATGTCTTGAAAGAGACATGACCGACTGGGCAGAAGATTTTCATGTAGTAATCTAAACGAGCAATACAAATGCAGAAAGACCTTTATCTGAGGCTTTATAGACTACGCAAAGGCGTTCGACAAAGTACGACACAAGGACTTGATAGAGGCTCTCCACAATCTCGACATTTTTGGAAAAGACGTTAGGATAATCAAGAATCTATACTGGCAGCAAACTACTTGTGTACGGAAAGGAAGTGAACTCAGCAGGTATGCATAAATAGAAACAGGCGTAAGACAAGGGCGTGTTTTCTCACCGGATATTTTCAACCTGTACAGCGAAACAATTATGAGAGAAATAAAAGCCTTGCCAGGATTAGATACTGGCGGCTACAATCTCAATAATATCAGATACGCGGATGACACGGTGCCGATAGCAAACACGGAAAAGAAAATGCAGGACCTTCTACAGAAGTTAGCAAAAGAAAGTGAAAAGAAAGGACTGAGCATAAACCTCAAGAAAACTGAATGTATGGTCATCAGCAAAAAGAGGGGACCAATATGCCAACTGCAAATTGGAGAATCAAAAATAAAACAAGTAAAAAAATTCAAATACCTGGGAAGCGTTTTGACAGAGGATGGAAAGTGCGACATGGAGATCCAAAGACGCATTAGCATGGACAAAGACGCATTTCAGAAGCTAACCAGAATACTGAAAGACTGGAAAATCTCATTAGAAACAAAGAAAAGAATGTTAGATTGCTATGTGATATCAGTCCTTCTGTATGGAAGTGAATATTGAACAATCTCATGAAAGATGAAGGAGAGGCTTGAGGTAGCAGAAATGTGGTTTTACAGAAGGATGCTGAGGATACCATGGACGGAGCACGTGTGCAACGATGAGGTGTTGGAAAGGATGCAAATGGGAAGAGAACATACTAAATATCAGTGAGAGACAAATGAGTTTTCTGGGACACGTAATAAGAAAGGAGGGCCTGGAGATCTTAATACTCACAGGTCGGATAAATGGAAGAAGAAACAGGGGAAAGCAACGTTAGGTCTGAGGAAATGGTTAGCAGAGCAGGGTTTAGAAGATATAATAAGAGAAAAACTATTAAGAGCGACAAAAGACAGGGCCAAGTGAAAGTCCATTATCGTCTACGTCCTGAAGAGACACGGCACAAGAAGAAGAAGAAGAAGAAGAAGAAGAAGAAGAAGAAGAAGAAGAAGAAGAAGAAGAAGTTGCCATCATATTCTGTGGTATATTGGTTGCTAACCAAGGCTAATGAACACAACCAGTCCTGATATTTAACCCATAGCTGGAGAGAAGAAGCAGCGGATTAATATATTTCCCAAGGATTACTGCGCGTAAGTGAATGCAACGAATGCAACTGGAATTCGAACTCGGCTCTCTGATTTCTCGTTCCGAGTAGAACTCCACTGCACCACAACCATTGTATAACGTTAAGACATACCCAGAAACTCTCAAGTAAAAGTTTCTCGGATTAACTGGTGTATTAGAATCGGCCAAGGACGCATTCTAAAAGCTAAGCAGAGGATTGAGAGACAGGAACATTTCTTTGGAAACAAAGAAAAGAATACTGGATTGTTATATGATATCTGTCTTTCAGCCTTAACAGATATTGGGATAGTGGGAGTAAAAAAAAAAGGAAAGCACTCAAGTCCATAACCGAAACAGCGGAAAGAGCAGCTGATTGGTTATGGATCAAAAGATAGAGTGCCTGGATTCCAAATTGTTAGCTAAAATTCCCCGAAATTCTGCATTTAAATTAATGTTTCGGACGAGCTCATGTGCGGTTCGCCTCTAAATGGAAAGTGGCTCTGACTGTCGCCAATCGGAAGCATTTGCAAGGTTTCGTACCGGGCCTAAACGTAATTTTCCAGTGTCTGAAAGCGCTTATCGAGGGTGGGCCGGAAACTGATCATCTCTGGTCGGGTCGGCGCGGTGGGTATGATGTTGAAAGACCCGAAACCCCCCAGTGATCCTCGCGATGACATCACTGACGACACCCTCTAGCGCTCCCATTATGGTGCGTATGTTTGAAATCTTTCAATATGGTAGCGAATGCTGGACAATCTCATCAAAGATGAAGGAGAGACTTGAAGCAATCGAAATGTTGTTCTACAGAAGTGTTAAGTCGTGAGTAAGAATAAATAACTCAACAACAGGAATAGGTTAATTGTTGTATTCCGTGAAAATAGTATTTACAAAGGTTATTAGTATCCAATACAAGAATAAGGGTTAATCGTCTCAACCGTCGTAAGACGTAGTATGAGCAATGGGTACTTCCGAGTCATCACCGGAAGTCTACGACTAACTCGTCGATCGCTGCTCGGCACACTCTCCTACGTAGATGCCACCATTACTTTACATAGTAATGGAATAGTCCATTATAGCCGAATAGGCGCGAGCGTCCCAACAAGAAGGATGCTGAGGATAACATAGACCGAACATATGAGCAAGATGGAAGATGAAAATGAAAAGGAAGTTTATACACGACATCAGAAAGAGACAGCTGAAGTTCTTGGGACACGTAAAGAGGAAAGAGTGCTTAGAGAATCTGATACTCACAGTACAGATAGAGGGAAAGTGAGACAAACTACAAGTTTGCCTATTATCCGGTTTACACTCCTCCCTGATATTTTTTAACAGGAGTAGAGGTTTATTCCTTGTACCCTGTTTTGGAGTGAGTTTCAGAATCCTTCAATTCTATAGTTCTGATATCTGAGAATATGAGGCAAAAAACTATAAAAATAGAGAACAATAAAAGAAAAAGAATTAAGAAGTCAAAAGATAACAATTGACTTTACATTTACATTTTTGGAGGCCAAATTTGACTGGGAAGCAAGGATTGGGATGTGAGTTCCAGAAGCTATAAATAATATAGAAGATACTATTAGCATAGAACTTACGTTTACATATTGCCATTTCTCTTTCGTAGGTGTTGGCCTTAAATAAGCCACAAAGCCCTTTTGCTGCTCTTGATAAATATTGTTTTTTTTTAATTTCTCAGAAAACATATTTCGTCCTTGATTTGCTCAAGCTCACTATGTAAGTAATTCGTTGATTTTCTGTGTCACTCCTGGCTTCACTCTGTCCTGTGAGTATCAGATTTTCCAAGCTCACTTTCCTCATTTTATTTCCAAAAAAGTACAGCTGTCTTATCCTGATTTTAAGTATACGTGTTCTTTTCTTTCCCATTTTCTTCAAAGCTTTGTCGTCGCTCACTTATCCTGTCCAGTCAAAGAAGAAGAAATAGAAGATGAAGAAGAAGAAAAAGAAGAAGAAAAGAGAGAAAATGAAGAAAAAAATTAGGAAAAAAATTAAATAAAAAGACCAAAGGTAGCTAAAGAGGAAGATGAAGAAGAGAGAAAGCAAATAAAGAAAGAAAAAAAGAAACAAACAAAGAAACAAGGGAAGCGAAAATTATGAAAACAAAAATATAGGAAAGAAGAAGAAGAAAACAAAAGACAGAAAATGAAGATAAACAAGAAGAAAATAAATAAAAAGACGAAATATAGCTAAAGATTAAGAAGAAGAAGAAGAGAGAAAGCAAATAAAGAAAGAAAAAAGAAGGAAAAAAAGAAGTTAGGCAAAATTTATAAAAACAAAAGTAAAGGAAAGAAAAAGAAAAAGAAAAAGAAAAAGAAAAAGAAGACAAAAGAAGGAAAGTGAAGAAAAAATCAGAAAGAAAAGTAAATAAAAAGACGAACGAGAGCACGCAGAAAAAGAAAGAAAAAAAAGAAAAAAGAAGGTTGGCGAAAATTATAAAAACAAAAAATAAAGAAGAAGAAGAAGAAGAAGAAGAAGAAGAAGAAGAAGAAGAAGAAGAAGAAAACATATAAGGAAAAGAAAGAGAAAAATCCTGAAAAAAAGAATGAGAAGAAAAGACAAATATAGCTGAAAGGGAGAAAGAAATAAAAGGAGGGAAAAAATAAGTGAAAAAATCACATAGAAAAAAAAGAAAGACAGACGAAGAAGAAGAAAGAAAAAACGGAAAAGTGAAGACAAAAATCAGGAAGGAAAAAAGAAAATAAAAACAAAAGTAACTACAGATGAATAGGAAGAAAAAAGAAGGCAAAGAAAGAAAGAAAAGAAGGAAAGAAAGAAGGGAAACGAAAATTATAAAGAAAAACAGAAGAAAAATACAAAAGAAAGAAAAAAAGAAAATCATTAAGAAAGGAAAGAAAGTAACAGACGTAAAAAAAAAAAAAAGAAGGAATACAAAAAAAAAAAAAAAAAACCTAATGTAACACCCAAGTTGACGGTCCGAACAATTTATCCGGCGGCCTTTCTCCACGCTGTGATGTTTGCCGGAAGTTTGTTGAAAAAGTCGGAGCCTCAAGCTGGGGGTACAAGATTAAACTATAAGGAACGAACTCCCACAATTTGGATGAGTTGAAACGATGCTTTATTTCGTTTAGAGTTAGTCATTTCGGTTGGGGGCAGGCGATGTGACGTTCAGCTCTAACTCTAATTAATGGAGATCAAATCCGAACCGACCGACTCAAGACGAACGGAGTTTCTACTCACTCAACTAACTTAACTGATCTGACTGATTGGCTCGGAAATATCACCTATATTTATTTAAAACAATCCGGAAGTGACTAGAGACCCCTAGGCTAAAACAAAACTAAAAGATAAGCATTGGCGACTGTAAGTCCAAAATTTCAAGGTACTTAAATTTTGCTTCCTTTGATGTGTAAACGGGATGTCTGCACTAAACCTCCAAGTATTTTCCAGGATTTTTTAAACCTTTTATGTTAATAAAGCTTCTGCCGGATGTTTTTATAGCCCTGATACTTTACCCGCAGGCGTTGTTTATTGACTGGAGAAAGGAAAAAAATTCCATTATCTTTTCTTAATGTGTGGTCAAGATACAGTAAAGACAGTTTTTGAGCTGGTCATTCAAAAATCTATTTCCTGAACTTTATCTCTTATCACATTCAATCACTTAGTCAAATGTTTACCGGAAGACTGGTAGGATTTAACAGTAATCTGATACCCTTTTCTCTTCCACAATTTTCCTTATAAAAGAAAAAGCGTTTATTTATTTATTTTTTCCTCTTCTTTTTCACTTTTGTTAAACATGTTTTTTAATCTATTTTCTATTCTTAACCATTTTCTATTTTAATTTATTATAATAAAATACATATTTTACAAATCCACCTTAATATACGCCTAATTATCGTGTCACACTAAAAAAAACCCAAAAAAACAAAAAAAAAAAACAAAAAAACAAAAACAAAAAAAAAAACAAGAAAGCCAGAAATGAAGTGAAGAGAAAAACCAGAACAAAAGAAAAGAAGAAGCAAGAAAAGACAAAGGGGAGGAAAAAATAAATAAAAGGAAGCATAGAAAGAAGTGAAGAGAAAAATCATGAAGGAAAAAAGATAAAAACGTAGCAGATAAAAAAGAAAGAAAGATAAAAAGGTAGCTACAGATGAAGAAAGAAAGAAAGAAAGAAAGAAAGCACCGGAAACAGGAAAAAAAAAAGAAAAAGAAAAAGAAGGAAAATAAGTGAAACCAAAATCACAAAGAAAAGAAAGAAGAAGCAGAAAAAGTAAGTAAGATAAGGTAAGCCAAATGTAAAAAAGAAAAAAGACACAACGAATAAAAGAGAAAAAGAAGAACGGTAGAGAAGAAAAGGAAAAATAAAGGAAAAATAGAGAGAAATGAAGAAACGAAAGAAAAGGAAGAAAAAGAAACAGAAGAATTTTTTTTGGAAGAATCCGAAACAAAGGAAACACAGAGAGAAGAGAAAAAACAAGATAAAGAAGAAGAAGAAGAAGAAGAAGAAGAAGAAGAAGAAGAAGAAGAAGAAGAAAGAGAAAAAGAAGAAGAAATTTTTTATGAAGGAGCCGAATCAAAGGAAACATAGAAAAAGGTAAAGAAAATAAAGATAAAGAAGAAGAAGAAAAAGAAGAAGAAAAGGAAGAAGAAGAAAAGGAAGAAGAAGAAAAAGAAGAAGAAGAAAAGGAAGAAGAAGAAAAAGAAGAAGAAAATGTTTTATGAAGGAGCCAAAACACAGGAAACATATTGAGAAGTGAAGAAACGAATGATAAAGAAGAAGAAAAAGAAAAAGAACATTTTTTAGGAAGGAGCCAAAACAAAGGAAACAGAGAGAGAAGAGAAGAAGAAGAAGAAGAAAAAGAAGAAGAAGAAAAAGAAGAAAAAGAAGAAGAAGAAAGAGAAAAAGAAGAAGAAGGAATTATTTTAGGAAAGAGCCGAAACAAAGGAAACATAGAGAGAAGTTAAAAAGAAAACAAAAGATAGAGAAGAAGAAGAAGAAGAAGAAGAAGAAGAAGAAGAAGAAGAAAATCGCGAAAAAAGTTATAGAAAGGAGGGAAGAAAAAATCGTGAAGACGAAAACACAAAGGTAGTTACAAATGAAGACGAGGAAAGAAAGAAAGCAAGCAAAGAAAAAAGGAATAAAAGAAGGAAAAAAAAAGAATGAAATAAACATGAAAGAATAAAAACTTCTTGCGAAAATTTGGAAGCAAAAAAAGTCGGCTGAAAAAAAAAAAAAAAAAAAAAAAGCCATAACAGAGGAAGGAGTCATTATTTCAAAACGCCAATTTCGGTAAGAAAATTCTTGCGCAAATTAATATCGGCTATTTTGAGGAAAAACGCCAACGTCTCTTTCCCTGAGAGAGAAAGCTCCATTGTGCAATTGATAACAGGGTTCTTAAGAAAAAAAATCACCGGCTGCAAAGACGCGAATTCGGAGGGTGTTGGTTTGCGGTGGGTGTCACGAATAAGAACGGGGAAAAGATAGGAACAAGGGGTGAAGAAAAAATGGCGCCGATGAAATAGATTTAATCAGACAACAAACTCACAGGTAAACAAATCTATTTATAGATAGATGAATAAATAAATATCACCTCTCTCTCTTACCCTCTTATTCTTAATCTTCTTATTCTTTTTCCTTATATATATATATATATATATATATATATATATATATATATATATATATATATGAAAATAAATTGGATGCCTTTATAAATCCATTGGTAATAGTTTATTTCGCGGAAATATTACAAATCCGCCCCTCAGACAATATTTTCAACAGAAATGAATGGGTTAGATTTATCCAGACGAAAGGAGTCGTGGGGGGTGGGCAGGAGGTGAAGCGAAACATTTTATCGATGGTAGAGGGGGTTACGTATACAGTGTTAATCATTAATCGTGGCTGTCTTTCTATTCCAGGCGATAAAATGACCTTGGACTGAACTTTTAGTCAGCCATTCTCAAATAAACGACAGTAAATTTAGGGAGATGTGCGTAGTGGTCCAGTGGATATCGGCTCGGAACGAGAAATCGGGAGCCGAGTTCGAATTCCAGTTGAATTCATTGCATTCACTTACGCGCAAATACCCTTGGGAAAGATATTAATCCATCTCTTCCTTCCAGTTATGGGTTAAATAAAAGGACAGATTGGGTTCTATAGCTTTGGCTGGCAACCAGTCTACCGCAGAAGGCAATGGCAACCTAGTGCGGGATAATCTTCTGCCCAGTCAGTCATGTCTCTTTCGAGACATGATCGCCCAAGCGTGTTTCACGTATGGCACTTAACTAAATTTAGGGGCTGTATTTTCAATAGACGAATTGAATTGTTAGATGTTTTTATATTAATTCTGACGGTAATAATATCTTCAACTTGTAAATACTAATCTTTTTGGTTTTTTGACAAGCGTGATAGGAATGTTAAGGGTGATAAAAATATGAAAAAAGGGGAGGGATAAACGTTAATTATTATTATTATTATTATTATTATTAACGATACCAACAAAAATACTGCATAAAAATTATTAATAATAATACTAATAACGATCAGTAACTAATAAAAATAAGTTAATAAATACAAAATCTTTAACGGGGTATCATCTGCACACGTTGGTGTGTTGTTTAAGGGGCTTATGTATTTACTTACACATTAATCTGTAGTTTCACACCTACTTTTACACCTACGTAAATACTTATATGCATATACACCCACATGTAGATACAAGAAATTAAATCAGTTATCTATACACACACATGTGCGCGCACACACGCACATGCGCGCGCACACACGCACACATACACACAGACATATACACTACCAGCCATAATTATTAGGCCACCCTAGTGTTTAAAAAAATGATGTATTTCATACTATTTTTTGGCACTTATTGCTAAGTGGATAATTGTAAATGAAAATAGAATGGTGCTTTTGTTAATACTGCACAATAACATGTGCATCAAATGAATTTATAAATATTTAATAATTTTTTTTTTTTTAATCATATCACCCCGGGCAAGGCGGTAAGGCCACTGGTGTGCAGGGGGCTACGTAAGAGTGAAAAGATATTGGAAAAGAGAAAGCCGGAAACCACATCCTAAATAGGGAACAAGGGATGAGCCTCTACACCTGTTCAATAGATGTGGGTGGAGTGTGAACCGGGCGATAGTTCAGTCTATCTACTCCAATCGAGAAAAAATATAAGGAAAAGTGAAAAGATTGGAAAAGAGAAAGCCGGAAACCACATCTTAAACATGGAACAAGGGATGAGCCTCTTCACCTGTTCAATATACGTGGGTGGAGTGTGAACCGGGCGAAATTATCTGTATTGCAGTTTCATCAATGAAAGAATGAAGAAAATTTAGTGTGATTCGGACGAGTTCATCTTTGCCTACTTGCCTTGTAAAATTTTGCAAAGTAATAATAAAATAATCATTCTATTTTCATTTGGCAATAAATACTAAAAATAGTATGAAATACATCATTTTTTTTAAAAAACTGCGATGGCCTAATAATTATGCCCGGTAGTATAGTAGTAGTAGTAGTAGTAGTAGTAGTAGTATATATATATATATATATATATATATATATATATATATATATACCCACATATCCAAACACACATATAAAGATATATAAGTATATACATATACGTGTACATAGACATACATATATATCTAAAACAATCATAATGTTAGTACGACTTCATCTCAAATTAAATAAACGAGTGGGGCGTTTTTGAGAACTATTAATTTTAGTAAAGTTATAGGTCAGTTTTGGACCGAATAAAACTTTTAAGTGTAATACCCATTTTGTTAATGTTAAATCTATTTTTGTGTCTGCATTTGAAAATCAGTTCATTTCTCTAAATATATACATGAAAAATATATAGTTCTTAGTATTGATTAAAGTGCTCAATATCAGGGATAGAGCTTATTTGAATTATTCGGATCTGCAATAATTTCTACTTTTTATTCTTCTATGTGCCATGGCCCTTCAGAACGTAGGCGATCATGGCTTTCCACGTTCCCTATTCCTGGTGGCTCTTAGCACGCTTTCTCCTGTTACCCACCCAAACCCCGCTCTGCCATCCTCCTGCTCACGCCCTTCAAATATGTTATCCGATGCTTTCCCCTGTCACTCCTTTCCTTTATCTAACCTGTGAGTATCAGATTCTCACAGCCTCCCTTCCTCATCAGATGTCCCAAGAACTGCAGTCGTCTCTTCCTGATGCTCAGTATTAATATCCTTTTCGTTTCCATCCTTTCCAAAACCTCATCATTGCTCACATGCTGGATCCATGGTATTCGCAGCATCCTTCTGTAGAACCACATTTCAGTTGCTTCAAGTTTTTCCTCATCTTTGCTGATATTGTCCCGCATTCACTGCCATATTGAAGGACAGACTTCACAAAGCAATCCAGAACTCTCTTCTTTGTTTCAAGCAAAATTTTCTTGTCTCTTAATACTCTGCTCAGCTTCTGAAATGCGTCGTTGGCCATTCCAATTCGTCTTCGGATCTCAGTGTCGCACTTTCCGTCTTCCGTTAGAACACTTCCCTAGTAATTAAGTTTTTGTGCTTGCTTGATTTTTGTATCCCTAACCTGTAATTTTGGGCGTCTCCTTTTGCTGATGACCATACATTCGGTTTTCTTGTAATTTATTTGTAGTCTTTTCTTTTAATTTTCTTCATCTTGCTTTTTTAAGAGATCTTGTAGATTTCTTTACGTGTCAGCTATCAGCACTGTATCATCTGCGTATCTTATGTTGTTCAGATTGTGAGCACCAATGTCATAACTTCTAGGGTCCCCAGAATAGTCTTGCTGTACAAGTTGAATAGATCCGGTGAAAAGACACATCCTTGTTTCACGCCACTTTCTATCTTTGTATATTCGTTTTTTGTCCGTATAAAGGCGGTTTGCTTCCAGTAGAGGTTCTTGATTAATCTGATATCTTTGCCAAATATGTCGAGGTTTCTGAGCATTTCTTTTAATTCCTTGTGGCCTACTTTGTCGAACGCCTTGGCATAGTCTAAAAAACACAGGTAAACTGCCTTTTTCTTTTGTATCGCCCTTTCTGATAGCATCCTAATCATAAATATCGCATTCATTGTTCCAGTTTCTTTAACAAAACCGCAATGTTCTTCTCCTATTTCCGGTCTGATTCTGCTTCGCGTTCTACTCATCAGGATTCAGACAATGAGTTTCGTTATGTGGCTCATCAAACTGATTGTTTGGTGGACTTTGCATTCGATTGCGCCTGGTTTCTTAGGCAGAGCTATAAAAATTGATTTACTTAGGTCATCTGGTTTTACACCACTGTTGTAGATTTCATTTAATATTGCGGTAATTTTCTCTATGGCAAAATCTTCTAAGGCTGTCAAATCTCTATTACAATGCCGTCTGGTCCAGCTGCTTTGTTCTTATTCAGTATGGCCATTGCAGCTTTCACTTCGGATTTTAGTATTTCCGGTCCGTCAGCAACTTTGTTTACTATCGGTTGCTCTGTCTTGTCGTGGAAGATATCTTTTATATATGCTCCCCGTCGCTGGAGTATTTTCTCTTTTTCAAATATGATCGTTCTATTCTTTGTTTTTTATACATCATGTTAAAGAGCATGTTATTTGTCCTGTCAGTTCCCTTATTTCTTTATGAATTTCTACGAAAGAACACAAATAATAATTTGAAATATAGTTATGGTTATAATAGTATAACAGACCTACTCATAATGCAACAATGACCAGCATATACAAATAGTGAAGTCAAAACACAACACAGAAAGACTATAGATTAAAAGTAATTAAAATGTAAGTGGGGGTGTAAACGTAAAATTCCACAAGAGCAATAAAATGGAAAATAAAATAATTTCACAATTAAATAATTCCACAAGAGCAATAAAATTAAATAATTAAATAAATAAAATTAATAATAATAATAATAAAATTAATAATATTAATAAAATTAATAATAATTAATAATTAATAATAATAATTAATTAATAATAATAATTAATAATAATAAAATATAAATAAATAAATAATAATAATTAATAATAATTAATAATAATAATAATTAATAATTAATAATAATTAATAATAATAATAATAAAATTAATAATATTAATAAAATTAATAATATTAATAAAATTAATAATAATTAATAATAATTAATAATTAATAATAATAATTAATTAATAATAATTAATAATAATAATGAATAATAATAAAATATAAATAAATAATTAATAATAATTAATAATAATAATAATTAATAATAATTAATAATAATAATTAAAAATATTAATAAAATTAATAATAATAATAAAATTAATAATAATAAATAAATAAAATTAAATAAAATTAAATAATTCCACAAGAGCAATAAAATGGAAAATAAAATGGAAAATAAAATGGAAAAAATAAAGAGTCACAAACCCTCCAATAGCAATAAAGAACGAATGAAGTGAGTCCATTCTTCAATTCATATTAATGTGTTTTGTCTATCATTTAAAATCCTGCCAACGAGCACCTTTGATAATATGTTGGCCGAAAGGGTCCTAAGGTTTTATATACATTAAGACTTTAATTCTATTTAAATCCATGTTTTTTTTTTCTGCGGGTACAAGTTTCTTTTCTTATGTATATTAGTTAAATTCTCCCTTTTTTTTGCGAACCCAGACGATGTCAATTTTTTTTTCTTTTCTTATTTATTTGATTTTATTCTATCTTTTTCTTTTTCTTTTTCGTTTTCTTTTTCTTTTTCTTTCCCTTTATTTTTATTTTTATTTTATTTTATTATTTATTTTTTAATTTCTTTAAAAAGAAAAAGTAGACTAATTTTTCTCCAGTTTCTGAAAGGTTTTTTCTGTTGCTGAGGTGATGTGTCGTCTCCCGTGGGGATCTTCATATCGAAATGGCCATTCAACATCTTTGAATTAACCCTTTTTTAATATATATTTGCTCTGTAATATTTTATTACATGGAGCTCTCTTCCTGTATCATTTTTTAATATTAAAATAAAATTTTTAATATTAATTAGGATCGTTTTTTTTTGGAATTTACCTTCCTGCTTTTTTCCCTTGGATTGAAGTATCTGAATTAAAATATATATATATAGTCATCCGCAGACAGATCTGTTTCGCCGTATCACAGCTCATCAGTACGGTTAGACTCCGATTGCTTTTTTTACCCAGGATTGAAACCCGACCGAAATGGCGTCAGTCGGTGACTCTACCCGTAGGCTATGGGCATTCGGTGGAAGTAGGCAGACTTTTTAGCGCATATCATTAGACTGCTCCAGTACGGTTAGACTATGTTTGCTTTTAACCCCGGATTGAAACCCGACCAAATTGGCGTCAGTCGGTGATGCTACCTCTGGGCTATGGCGCTCGGTAGAAGAAGGCAGACTTTCAAACGTGCATATTATCATTATACACGCCCAGTAGTCAGAGTGTTCTAATTCATTACTGAATGAGCGATATATATATATATATATATATATATATATATATATATAGTGATGATCATCCACGTATACTGTCTTAATATGTATAGGAAAGAATATTAATAAAAAGTTTTGAATTTAAAAATGTACTTTTTTTTAACAGTATTTGTTTATTTTTATTATATTTTATATTTCAGACCGCCCTCGGTCCTTCATCAGAAACAACTGATTTTTAAATTTGAATTAGAAACGTATTTCACGATAGCGTTCGAATATTTTTTTGTTTACATCACGTGGTGTGTTTGTTCACAACATGCGGCACGACCGTAGAGAAAATCTGTTTGTTTTAGATAAAAATTTCTTGGAATATCTGAAAAAAATTTTTTAGCTATTGAAATATTTGTAAAGATTCAATACACCTAAGTCCCTATTTAACCCTAGCTTGTGTGTATTTAATTTTAAAATCCAGTATGTTTCTTTCTTTCTGCGTGTGTATGTAGAACTAAAATTGGAGTCTATTAGTAAACATTTGCAATTTTCTAAAGTATGATCAGGTTGATTAAAATGGGCTGCAATTGGGGAGTATACATTTTTTGTCGTATATTTAGTTTGTGATTATTGAAGCGAAATCTAAAGCTATTGCCGGATTCGCCGATATATCCACTGTTGGGGCAAATTGAGCAGAAGAGAAAGTAGATGATGTTTTTTCTGTCACAAGTAAGGTTTGGTGGGTGTAATTTTATTTTGGTGTTGGGTACAGAGAATGTTTTGTCTGTTATTAAATGTTTACAAATTAAACAGCGAGGCTTCCCACATTTTAAATTCCCTGATAGGTTTGTATTATTTAAATATTTGTTAGAACCTATATGATAAGAAAGTGAAAGAACATGTAGATTAAAACGAACTGTTTATGCATTTACTTTTATAAAGAGTGCTCAGTACAAATTAGAGCTTAATATTGTAATTTTGTTATTTGGTGTATAAAAACATTATATTACTCCACAAAAATTTTCATATTTCAGAACATTACAAGGTCATATGTTAAAAACTGTATTGTTCTGAAACATGAAAATTTTTGAGTAGTGATATAATGCTTTTATAAACCATTGTAATAAAATATCAATGTATACATATTCGTCCTCAACATACAAGACTGTATCACAGCTCATCATTGCGTCTAGACATTCACTTGCTTATGGCCGGGATCGAAACTCGATTGATTTGGTGTCAGTCGGAGTCGCTAACCCCTAAGACATAGGCGCATCGAATCAGGCATGGAACAATTTAGCGTGTTACATATAAGCGGTGTATACACACGCCAGTCACCGAAAGAACTCATTGCTGAAGAGTAATGCATAAATCGCGGAAGTGGTAGCTGTTTTTTAAATTTTTTATTTCTACAGAGCTCAATCGTAATGAAAACATAATATATTCGTCATCCACACACATACATATGCATGTATGTATGTATGTATGTATGTATGTATGTATGTATGTATGTATGTAAGCTCCGACCTATAGTATTTGCCTATATTTCTGAGATGAGGAAGTATTTACAGTATTTACATTATTCGGACTATTGTCCTCATCTTTGTTGCCATTTGTACGACGTTTCGGCTGTTGTACGCTCCGGCCTTCTTCAGGTACTAGGAATTTCGAATCGAACCCTTTATGACAAAACGTCGTACAAATTGCAACAAAGACGAGGACAATAGTCCGAATAATGTAAATACTGTAAATACTACCTCATCTCAGAAATATAGACAAATAGAATGATCTATTATTAAACGTCATACAAATGGCAACAAAGACGAGGACAATAGTCCGAATAATGTATATACTGTAAATACTACCTCATCTCAGAAATATAGACAATTAGAATGATCTATTATTAAACGTCATACAAATGGCAACAAAGATGAGGACAATAGTCCGAATAATGTAAATAGTGTAAATACTACCTCATCTCAGAAATATAGACAAATAGAATGATCTATTATTAAACGTCATACAAATGGCAACAAAGACGAGGACAATAGTCCGAATAATGTAAATACTGTAAGCTTGTGTTGGAGCTTACAGCGGTAATGCTAAGCAGTGCAGTGTTTCCAAATTTGTGGCAGAGTGAATTGTCATGATGCTATTTTTCTCACAAATGACATTACTGCACTGTAGAATCGACAAAAAACAAAAAAACAAAAACAAACAAACACAAAAACAAAAACAAAAAAACGAATAGCGCACATATGCTAAATTATAATATTTGTCTATATTTCTAAAATGACGTAGTATTTAAAGTATTTATATTATTCAGACTGTTGTCCAAATCTCTGTTGCCAGTTGTACGACTTTTCGGCCGTTGTAAGCCTTTTTCAGTATTTGTCTATATTTCTGAGACTAGGTAATATTTAAAGTATTTACATTATGCGGACTATTGTCTTCATCTTTGTTGCCGTTTGTACGACATTTCGGCCGTTGTACGCTCCGGCCTTCTTCAGGTGCTAGGAATTTTGAACCGAATCCTTTATTACAATCACTTGGGTATCTCATTCTAATTCCTTGTGTAGTATTAATGCCACGATTGGAAGTCATGAATTATCTCTCTCTAACCCTGCAAGTTACTTGTTCAACACTACTGTAGCACTGTAGTATTGAACTCACAATTCTAAGAGTCAAGTCAGGAACTAACCAACGTGTATACCCACATGTGTCCTTAAGGACAACAAGAACAACTGAATTTTTGGGACTTATAAACTTAATGTCCAGTAACCCTTTTTTTTTTATCAGAGTTCAGATTGCAATTTTTTATGATAATTGGTTTCTCTAGTATTTCTCTACTATCAAAGATGAGAACAATAGTCCGAATGATGTACATACTGCAAATTATAAATATATATATTGACGGCAATTTACCGTCATGTGTGCATTCAGAACTGAACATTACATTTGAGCATGAAACAGATTAAGTGTTTTATTCTATAGCAGCATAGAACCTAATCATTACCTCGAATAACCAGATCTATAATGGAAAAGAAGACAGATGTAACTTATGTCTTTTATAAAATCTTGTCATCTTAAACCAAATCTATTTTAGAAAAAAGCGATTTAATGACCACATGCTGTCATAGAAAAAATACTTAAATCTTTAATATATATATAACCCTTTCCTTTAGTTCATCTTTTGTCTTACAAAGATTTTTGTTGTCGCTGTATCACAGCTCATGAGTAGTGTTAGACATCCGATTGCTTTTAGCCAGGATTGAAATCCGACCGAATTAGTGTCAGTCGGTGATTATACCTCTGATCTATGGGCGCAGACTTTTAGCGTGTGATATACCATGTATACATGCGCCATTAGTTAGAGTGTTCTAATTCCTTACTGAATGAACGATGCGTAGATGCTGGAGTAGTTACAGTTTTTTCAAAGTTTACCATTCTTCCAGATATGCATATATATATATTTATATATTTATGTATGCTATATATATATTGAACAGGTGAAGAGGCTCATCCCTTGTTTCTTATTTAGGATGCTGTTTCCGGTTTTATCTTTTCCAATCTTTTCGCTCTTTTCTTTTTTTTTTCAATTGGAGTAGATAGACTAAACTATCGCCCGGTTTACACTCCACCCACATCTGTTGAACAGGTGAAGAGGCTCATCCCTTGTTCCCTGTTTAGGATGCGGTTTCCGGTTTTCTCTTTTCCAATCTTTTCACTCTTTTCTTTTTTCTTTTTTTTTTTTCAATTGGAGTAGATAGACTAAACTATCGCCCGGTTTAAACTCCGGCCACGTCTATTGAACAGGTGAAGGGGCTCATCCTTTGTTTCCTGTTTAGGATGCGGTTTCCGGTTTTCTCTTTTTTCTCTTTTCCAATCTTTTCACTCCTATGTAGCCCCTTGCACATCATTGGCGCTACCGCCTTGCTCGGGGTGATATGATTATATATATATATATATATATATATATATATATATATATATATATATATATAGTCATCCGCAGATCTGTTTCGCTGTACTACAGCTCCAGTACGGTTAGACATCCGATTGCTTTGACCCAAGATTGAAACCTGATGGAATTGGCGTCAGTCGGTGATTCTACCTCTGAGTGTATTTATATATCTATATATATATCTAGAGAGAGAGAGAGAGAGAGAGAGAGAGAGAGAGAGAGAGAGAGAGAGAGAGAGAGTGAGTGAGAGAGAGAAAGACAGAAAGAGAGATAGTCATATAGTTATTATTAGTGTTGGGCCTGCAACTCAAAACGTTTCAGGTTTTTGCTTTGAGTGGACCAATCAGCAAGCAGTAAAATAATGTTCAGTTTCGGTTTCATATATATTATGTTATAGAAAATTACAATAAAAAATATAGAAGTTACCATATTAGGTAAAAGAGGTGGAATTCGAGGTTATTCGAATTTTTAAAAAATTGTGAGTATAAACCAATGGAAAATGAAACATTTATGTTTTGCATTGTGTGACTAAGTATAAGCACGTAGGCAAAACTGGAAATGCCATTTGTATTAGTTTAATTTATGATGAAACAAAAATGTTGCCAATATAATATTTGAAGTGCTACTGTAAATTAAAAAAATGTCTGTCTTGAAGGGTGGGGCTAATATAAGAAATATATCTATTAGTTTCTGCCACGAGAGCCAGATCAGACCAAAAGCGGTTGGTATATATTGTCATATACGAGACATTGTCATTTCAATGGCGAAACAAAATGTACACTTGTATTAGATAATAATTTGTACATGCTCTCCCGGTTCACACTCCACCCACGTCTATTGAACAGGTGAAGAGGCTCATCCCTTGTTCCCTGTTTAGGATGTGGTTTCCGGCTTTCTCTTTTCCAATCTTTTTACTATTACGTAGCCCCCTGCACATCAGTGGCGTTACCGCCTTGCTCGGGGTGATACGATTATATATATATATATATATATATATATATATATAGGAAAGAATATTAAAAAGTTTTGAATTTAAAAATTTATTTTGGGACAGTATTTGTTTATTTTTATTATTGTATTTTATATTTCAGAACGCCCTTGGTCCTTCATCAGAAACAACTGATTTTTAAATTTGAAAGAAAGAAAAATACTGGATTTTAAAATTAAAAATACACACAAGCTGGGGTTAAATAGGGACTTAGGTGTTTTGAATCTTTACAAATATTTCAATAGTTAAAAAATTTTTTCAGACATTCCAAAATTTTTTTTATCTAAAACAAATTTATAAGTATTATTAAAGATAGATTTACGTTTACTAATATATTTTTTAAATAAAATCTGTCGCTTTCAGCGTAACTTGGTGTAAAACAAACTCTCTCCACAGACGCGTCACGTGGTGTAAACAAACGCATCACGTGTTGTAAACAGAAAATTCACAGACGCTCTCGCGAAATACGTTTCTAATTCAAATGTAAAAATCACTTGTTTCTGATGAAGGACCGAGGGCGGTCTGAAATATAAAATACAATAATAAAAATAAACAAATACTGTCCAAAAATACATTTTTAAATTCAAAACTTTTTAATATTCTTTCCTATACATATTAAGACAGTATATGTGGATCATCACCATGTTATATATATATATATATATATATAAATTAAAAAAGGATTAATTCAATGATGTTGAATGACCATTTCGATATGAAAATCCCCACTGGGGATAACCCATCACCTCAGCAACCGAAAAATCCTTTCAGAAACTGGAGAAAAATCAGTCTAATTTTCCTTTTTAAATAGATTTGCAAAGAAATTAAAAAAGAAAAGAAAAAAGAAAAAGAAAAAAGAAAAAAAGATAAAACAAAATAAAATCAAATAAACAAGAAAAGAAAAAATTGACGTCGTCTGGGTTCGCAAAAAAAGAAAAGAGAATTGTAACTTAAAAATTAACAGACGGCCGTGTTGAATTGATGTAAGGTGAAGCAACACGGGAAAAAGGTGGGAGATAAGAGAGATAAAGGAAGGAAGGGAGGGAAAAAGAAAAGAAAAGAAAGAAAAAAATATATATTACAGACGCTGGACATATTCAAATATCTAACTACCCAAAAGCGTTGAAATATTAGAAAAAGGCCTTTACTTAAAAAGGTATAACTATTTTTAAAG
Source organism: Ascarosepion bandense (assembly GCA_037127315.1). Lineage (NCBI taxonomy): Eukaryota > Metazoa > Mollusca > Cephalopoda > Sepiida > Sepiidae > Ascarosepion > Ascarosepion bandense. The sequence continues at coordinate 1,909,905 of JBBBDQ010000544.1, forward strand.
GGAATAAAAAGATATAAGATTTAAAATAAATTTTTTTTTGAAAAAATTAGGTCATTTGATTTAAACTAAATAAAGGCATCGTTAGGTAAAAAAAAAAAAATTAATTTACAATTATACATACATATAGAAGTACACACATACATACATACACATACACACACAATTCTTCGATTATGAATACATATATACATACATACACATACACACACACAAACATTCAATTTCATACACACTATATACGTATATACACATACATGCGCATATACACATATATGTGTACACACATATACAAAAATTCACACGCACACAATATATATGTGTACACACACACATGCACACATATACATACGCACACACACATATATACATAATACATATGCACACACACACACATGCATATAAAAATATAAAAAAAATGAATATTATAAAAAAGAGCATATAAATAGCTAAAAAATTTTTTTCACACATAAATACATATATACACACATACATATATACACACATATATGCAAATATGCACATACACACACAAACATGCATATATACATAAAAATTATAAAAGAAAAATTAAAAATTAAAAATTAAAAAATTAAAAATTAAAAAATTAAAAAACTTAAAATTTAAAAATTAAAATTAAAATTTTAAATTTTAAGATCCGCCCTATGACGGCACTTATTAATGAATTCCTTCCTAAGATTCAAAAGTAAGTCCTGATGAGGATACTTCAAAATCAGAATATTCTCCAATAAACATAGATGGCACCTATCACGAAAATTTTTAGGGGTACAAGCTGAGCCTATTAATTTCCAGCTGATTATAGGGTCCTGCCCTTCCTCCTTCATTTTCCAGAATCTACGTGATAGTGCCGTCTGGAATCTTTGGTTAGGGTTCGAAAACGAGTACTTGTGGTTGTAAAGTCTCTGTTTGAAAGAGCCCGCGGACATGCCAATATAAGTCCGGTAATTGTCTTTGTTGTTACATGGAGAAATACGGGCTTCATAAATTACATGGGTGGATTTACATTTGCCCTGCACCGGGCAGGTATCCACAGAATTACAATTACATTTATCGACAATTCCGGATTTAACTTCGGTATTATTTAGGTTACTTAAAATTTGTCTATTATGGGAATTAATTATATCATCTATATTTGAGGTGCAAGAGTAACTGATTTTTAGGGTGAATATATATATATATATATATATATATATATATATATATATATATATATATATATACCAAAACAACATACTTACATACACACACACACGCGCGCACACACACACGCACACGTACACCAAATTCAAAATATCGTCAAAGCAATAAAAACAACCAGCTGACCGATAGAAGACAATTACAGAGAGACTAGTAGATCAGGGAGGTGCCTGGAAGATAATTTTAACGTACTAACAAGAGAATCCCAAACCAAAATCATTTCAAATTGGGGTAAGCACTTGATTGGTTCATCTATTTATTAATTAATTAATTTATTTATCTGTTTCATTTCAACCCGCCAACATTTGATTTATTTGATCTTATTTGATGTTATTGATTATTCATATTTTTTATTTTTTATATTTTCATATTTTTTACTTTTTTTTTTTTTTTTTATAAGCGTTTCACCCCGAGCAAGGCATGTCACCGCCACTACTGTGCAGGGGGCTACGTAGAGTGGAGAAAGGCTGATTAAATATAGGAAATAACAGAGGGTGGGTGATAGGCGGGTGAGGATACCGAGAATGAGGGTTGGGTAGATGAGAGTGTTGTGAGAATAGTTGGGAGTTAGTGTGATAGGAGGTGTCTATTGACCCTACATTTAAACACCTGGAGATTGTAACTGTCGGGAAAGCAGACTTGTGGAAGGGAGTTCCACAGGCGGGAAGCGCGAGAAAAGAAGCTGTTGGAGTAGAATTTACGGTTACATCTTATTTGTTTAACTGTAAAAGGGTGGGACCTAGTTGCTAATCTAGTATCTCGTGTAAATTCGTGCTTAGGCGGCACCAGTGATCTAAGCTCATATTTATAAACAACATCTTAGCCCTCAGAAACAAAAGGAATTCGATACGTAAAGCCACTAGTTTATTCGCCTGAAGAGAGTCAACCTTAGACTCGAAACACGTTTAGCATCAAAAATACCATTATGGACGCTTAATGTATCATAACATGTATAATAACAACGACAATAAATATACGCTTTAAACAAAACATTCACGGCCTCTCATACTTTTATTCTATACCTAATTTATCTCGTTGGAACAACCCTATTTCTTTTTCTAATATATATATATATATATATATATATATATATATATATATATATATATATATATATATCGGTCTGCGGATGACTATTTACGCTCTGACACCCTGATTGAGCACTCTGGAGGAATGATAGGCCTTGAAAAACAGTAGCTACTCTGGCATTTACGCATAGTTCATTCAGCAAGAATTAGAACACTCTCAGCTATTGGGCGTGTATAATGATAATATGCACGCTAAAAAGTCGGCCTCCTTCTACCGAGAGCCCGTAGCTCAGAGTAAAAATCGCCGACTGACACCAATTCGGTCAGGTTTCAATCCTGGGTAAAAAGCAATCGGCTGTCTAACCGTAGTGATACAGTGAAACAGATCTGTCTGCGGATGATTATATATATATATATATATAATTGGGGTGCTCCTTCAGTTTATCATCAGTTTCTTGATAAGAATCAGCAATATTATCAGTCCTGATCTAACAGATCGGCTTCAGTCACTTTCTCACCGCCGTAAGGTTGTCTCTCTGTTTTTCATAATTTAGAGAAGAAAGGTATTTTCATGAAACAGCAGATATATGCAAACTGGTTAGTAAAAGAAAAGTAGACATTGTTTTGATAAATATTTGATTGTTGTCAATGTCAGGAATGCGTGCAAAATTCCCTGTGTCAGGAAAATATTTGATTGTTTTAAAACTGCCATAGCCAAGTTAAGATAATATGGGCCTTAATATGGTAGTAAACAGTGTGACAAAAGATGACGTAGTCGCTTATATAAGACAAAAATTGGTCGTGCTCGTGAGTCGGTGAGGAGTTGCGATTGGAAGTCAAAGTTTGTGAGACACAGGAAAAACTGCGGACGAGCGCGACTTCTAGCCCTCTCGATGCGTGTCCGACTCCACCTACTACTCTACGTCACGTTACCTGAAGAGAGAATAAAAGATACGTGGATTACAGTTGTTTATATAATTGGAGTAGATAGACTAATCTATCGCCCGGTTCACACTTCACCCACGTCTATTGAACAGGTGAAGAGGCTCATCCCTTGTTTCCTGTTTAGGATGTGGTTCCCGGCTTTCTCTTTTCCAATCTTTTCACTCTTTTATTTATTTATTTTTCTTCAATTGGAGTAGATCGACTAATCTCTCGCTCGGTTCACCTCCACCCACATCTATTGAACAGGTGGAAACAGGCACCTCCCTTTTTCCCAGTTTAGGATGTGGTTCCCGGCTTTCTCTTTTCCAATCTTTTCACTCTTTTATTTATTTATTTTTTCTTCAATTGGAGTAGATCGGACTAATCTCTCGCTCGGTTCTACACTCCACCCACATCTATTGAACGAGGTGAAGAGGCTCCTCCCTTGTTTCCTGTTTAGGATGTGGTTTCCGTTGGGAACCCGTCGTCGAATTAATAATTGTCAATCAATCGAAGGATATAGAACATCTGTCTCTTATATAAATACTTTATTTGTAATAATTCGGATGAGCTCTTAGCTATGGTACCTAGACTTTTCGAATTTAAGCGCAGTGATGGACGCTTCACCAATTTGCAGTTGAGCTGTAAGTTCTATGCTAACAATTTTTTTCCTCGTACTTCACACTTGTGGAACTCCCTTCCGTCTCCATGCTCAACTTTCATCATTATTCATCCATCACACCCTAGATGGTGCATAGGGCAGCAAACTTTTTGTTGCTGTTTCTGTAACAAACTGTTTTTTTCACGGAGCAGGGTTGTTAGGCCTGCACCCAACCCCCAAACCTGGAGGACCGGTGGATGGATTAGTTTTAAAGCTTTTATTACACCCGAGCAACGCCGGGCTACACTGCTAGTATATATATATATATATATATATATATATATATATATATATATATATATTCAAACAAATCATTTCAAATTGTCGGTTGGGTTGTTTACAGCCAAGTTCCTTTAACCTTCCTTAATTAATCTTCGTTAATTTCCGTTTAGTGCAATGAAAATACATTTACAAAATTTGGGGCAGGTTTCAGACATCAAAACAAGGTAAAATGTCTGTATAAAGATATCTCGAAAAGACCGTTGTTGTATCTCAAATCTAAAAAGTTAAAAATGTCCTCGCTTGATTCTACACAAGCATACACCCGTCGGATTATTGACTGGCTGTCCCTCTTAGATATTCCCACACATGCTCAAATGGTTTCACAGCCCCCATGACATGTTGATGAATCCTGTCTGCATTATTAGTGTCTGCTGCTTAAACTAATTGTTTTGGGGGGCTCCACAGATTGGAGGTGGAGGAACATGTAGATCATGGAACCAGTCCTCTCCTACCTATCCATCTTTCATCCAGCCAGTGCCTTGCGAAGAATGTGATTAAACTGCGTTAGAACCCCATCAGGTATCTTCTTATTAGCACAGATACATTCTTTAGCAGTTCTGCACGTGTGTTCAAATTAAAATCTCCGCACACAGCTCCTGTAAGATATTCTGGGATAATATATAGACCTAACAGACAATCACCAACAATTCAAGCCCAAATATTAATTGCAAACTGATCCTGGTGTCTAACTTGTACTATAGAGATTCTACCCACCAATGTTGGTGGCGTAAATTTGTTATTTCATCTCTTCCAAATGTTGCCTAATTGTAAACAAGACAGAAAAAACAAACAACGGATCGGCAGTTTGTGAAATAAACAACAACAAAGGTTCTTCCGTGGTTATCGATCAAAGGGCGAAATACACACGTTGCAAATAATACAGACACAGGATCTGCTCTTAAAGTACTCTCTATGCGGTATGATGAGTTATACGACGCTTGACTTCTGCTGGTACGTACGATCGGATCTCGGTCTTGCTCGATTCATAAATTGTGGTGCCACAGATGCTGTCTCAGCAACTCGGTGATAAACAGCAGTAAAAGTTGGATGACTCGGCTGTCTTCGGTCTTGAAATGCCATCTGATACAGCCGTGCAGTCTCGCGAGTCGGCTGCCTTCCGCCTGGAGACGCAGTCTGATACAGCCATGCAGTCTAACGACTCGGCTGCCTTCCGCCTGGAGACGCAGTCTGATACAGCCGTCCAGCATCGCGACTCGGCTGCCTTCCGCCTGGAGACGCAGTCTGATACAGCCATGCAGTCTCGCGACTGGGTTGCCTCCCACCTGGAGACGCAGTCTGATACAGCCGTTCAGACTCGTGACTCGGCTGCCTTCCGCCTGGAGACGCAGTCTGATACAGCCGTCCAGCATCGCGACTCGACTGCCTTCCGCCTGGAGACGCAGTCTGATACAGCCAAGCAGTCTCGCGACTGGGCTGCCTTCCGCCTGGAGACGCAGTCTGATACAGCCGTTCAGACTCGTGACTCGGCTGCCTCCCGCCTGGAGACGCAGTCTGATACAGCCGTTCAGACTCGTGACTCGGCTGCCTACCGCCTGGAGACGCAATCTTGTACAGCCGTGTAACCTCGCGTGGTTGTATCTATAAATATCTGACTGCTCACGATAAGAATATTTTGCCTTTGTTCGACAGAACACTTCTCTGTTAACTCAACTCACTACTACACACGTTAAACGTTAAAGATATACCAGCCACAACTGTACACGAATGACAAATATAACCTAGTCCAAATAACAACACTGCACCATCTATTGTTGAACTTTTAAACTCAATTAAAAAAAACGAAAGATTTGTGGATATATGTTTATATGTATTTTGTCTTTGTTTTGGTGCAAGCCGCCCCCAAGGTTTGTAAAAGTATTTTTGATACACCTAGTGTATATATCAAAATCATGTATAAGAATGATGCGCATTATTATATGAAGTTTCCATCAGTGGCATGAATATCGAAATTGCTTCAGAAATGTCAGCAAACAGGTACAATCGATAGAATATTTCGAAAGAAAAAACCAAAAAAAAACAAAAAAAAACAAAAAAAAACAACAAAAACAATAAAACAAAACAAGAAAATTACGTTTATCATTTAATCAAATAACCGGAATTGATAATTATTTCATTAATTCTTTTTTTTTTTTTTTGGGCCAGGTTATCTTTGCTTTTCGCATTAATCACGTTTAATATCTTGTAAAAATTACGAATGACTAAAAAGATCGCCAGGCTGATCAAATTCGAGAAGGTCAAAATGGCAGCCGATATTCAAAATGTCCGTCGTTAATAGGAGAAAAAGATGGCTTGTTAATTTTAACGCCTGAAAAGCTAAACCTCTCGCTTCCTTCCATCCGTATGGCTGATGCTAACTACTGGGAAAGTGGCTTGTTGCTCCTTTTCGGGCTCACGTTATCAACTGACATGAAATGGAAAGACGATTCATTGGTAGACCAACTCCTACGGAAATCAGTTTACTGTATCATGCCAGACAAGTTTTCTCTTCAGAATCTATCATAGATTTTTATAAGTCTAGCATTCAGAAGAAGAATTAGAAATATTATTGGCCATCATCTGGCGGTACGAACTCATTTTTCCACCCCCGTAGAATTGCCTTTGTCTCTCTTTTCTATAAATACTCTCATAGTAATTGGTAATTGTTCTCATGAGGTCTTCGCTATGGTATCTAGACTTGTAGCCGTAGGGGGCTGGTTAATGTTTCTTTGATTCGGCCTTGTGTCAGACATAACCGAACTCCCAACAGCTTACAAATTTTCTGCAGAATTATCATCATCGGAATTATTAGAAGTTTGGCTGTTTGTCGGCAGGTTGGAATGTGTGGAATTGTGTGGAATTGTGTGGAATAGTGTAAAAACAAAATATACATTTTGCATTTTAAAATATAAATTTTTAAAAAAGGAAAGAATAACATGAGTTGTAGAAGTTATGTGCAATTAGAAACATTATTAAGTTAAGGGTAGAGTTCATGTTCAACGATAAAGTTGAATTAAGGGTATCAAGATTTGTAGAAAATGTTCATAGTAGTAATTGTTGAAAGAGTATATGCGTACCTACGTATGTATGTATGTACTCAGTAGGAATGACTTTGGATGGAGAAGAAGTAAAAGGAATCAGTACACGAGAAAGAAAGAGAAAGAGGACAAGGTGCGACCTGATCTTATCTCCGGGTCGATTTGAAGTTGAAGTTACATTTTAATTTTGTCTTTCTCGCTGCTTCCATCTGACTGACGGGTCGACGCTGATGGAGGTTAATTATATAAACCTTTTGAATTTAGCACTGACTCGCGAAGTCTTCAAGTCTTGCAAGTCGCTCCAATTGGTCAAAAATCAATTTAACACCTACTTACGAAATATGGTTTCGACTTTTTCTTTAAGCACATGATCATTATTTTTTCTGTTTGGGAAAAACCAGGATTTCTCATGTCATTGTGAATTTTTGTAAAAGTTAAGAAGAAGGTTGATTTTAATTCTTAATTTCTTATTCACTACAGATTCTTTGAATTTAATCTCGGTACTAGACTGGCGTTGAACTCTCATCAGTTTACTGTTGAGCTGGCTAGATGTAGCCGTAATTGCTATGCACACAGTTTCTTTTTACTAACTTCTCGTTTGTGGAACTCCCTTCCGGTTCCATGCTTTCCCGCCAACTTAATCTGCAAAAAATTTAAATGCAATATTAATCGCTATCTACTGTTTTCCTGATTATTCCTTTTCTCTTTCCGCTCATTATTAATATTTTCGTTCTTAATTTTTCCAATTCCTGTAACATCTTTCCTTTTTTATTTATTTTAGTAGCACCCATTATAAGGATTCAGTAACTCGTTGTCAACCCGAGAAATAAACAATTCAAAAGCTTCACTTAATACTAGTTCTAACGCACAACGTTTAGTATAAGGGCCGAAACAGCCGAACAGATTTTACGGTTTGTCTCATTAGCGGCGAGGATTTGGCTTTAGATATCACAAAAATATTTGACAGGGTTTGGCATGCTGGATTTTTCAAGATCAGGTGTCTACTTATTAGCAGAGGTACATCCTTTAGCAGGTCTGGACGTGTGTTCAAAATAAACTCCCCCACAGACAACTGTAAAACATTCTATAGACCTACCAAACAATCACCTACAACTCATGCCAACACTTTAATAGTAAACTGATCCTGGAGTCTATCTTGTATTCTACCATGGGGATTGCGTAAATGTGTTATTTCATCTCTTCCAAATGTTGGTTAATCGTAAACAAGACCGAAGAGACAAACAACGGAACGGCACTCTGTTTTATAAACTAACGACAAAGGTTCTCCCGTGGTGATCGATCATAGGGCGAAATATACACGTTGTAAATGATACGGACACAGGAGCTGCTATGAAAGTACTCACCATGCGGTATTATGAGATAGACGACATGCTAGGGACACTTGACTTCTGCTGTTACGTACGATCGGATCTCGGTCTTCCTCGATCCATAAATTGTCTTCGGTGTTGAAATGCCATGTGATACAGCCGTCCAGCATCGCGACTCGGCTGCCTTCCGCCTGGAGACGCAGTCTGATACAGCCATGCAGTCTCGCGACTCGGCTGCCTTCCGCCTGGAGACGCAATCTGATACAGCCGTGCAGTCTAACGACTCGGCTGCTTTCCGCCTGGAGACGCAGTCTGATACAGCCATTCAGTCTCGCGACTCGGCTGCCTTCCGCCGGGAGACGCAGTCTGATACAGCCGTGCAGTCTCGCGACTCGGATTGGATATGACTTTATCCAACCGTTTTTAAATCGTACAATGTAAATCGTGTTGTACGGCTACTTTTAAAAATCTTCTCACATTAATACGGGGATAACCAAGGACTCTATTTTTGGACCAATGTTCACTGTTGTCTACTCTTGTTTTAACAGTAATTCTGAAAGATCTGACAAAATAAAACTGGCAATGTCTCTCGAAAATGACCTTCTACCAGTTGTTAACAAGGACAAGAAATAGCTTCGAAATTTTAACGCCACTAAAAGGAAATTACTCTTTTTTCATAATTATAGAGAAAGATTTTTAATCTCCGTCAGCATGGCTACTTCTAACCCCCAGAAAAGCAACTCTTTGCGCCTTCTTGGTCTCAATTTTGTAATTTCCGAGAGGCTAAAAAGATTATATTGAATCTATTGCTTGGTCTATTAATGGGAGAGTGGTTTCGCTGTGTAGTGTGAGACAGTTTGTCACGTCAGAATCCATCTTGCACATTCGCCCGTGCATTTAATACTGCTGCTATACTTCATCTTCTACAAGACTCAAATATCTGTAATGTTATCAGTCCTGACTTGGCACCTCAGCTTCAGGTACTTAATAAGAAATAAGAATAATTATTTCTCAATAAGAAATCTGTCAAGGCTGACAAAATAAACCTTGCAGCTGCACTTCAAAAGAGCTTAAATCGGTGATTGAACGGGGAAGGAAATGGTTGGTAAATTTTAATACCCCCAAAACGAAACTGCTCTCCTTTAACCACCATAGAGAAACATTCCTGTCTACCATCAGAATGGATAAAGTTAAGCTGATGCAGTCTACTAATTCAAGAGGGGTCGTTTTTTAATACATAACAAAAGAAAGCCGATTCCCCACTTTATGCTCAGTTGAATCTTTAATTATGTTTCCAATTGTTATATTCAGACAGTCAGTTAATTGCCATACGTAACACACATGCTTGGGCGATCATGTCTCTTTCGATCCACTGCACCTGCTAGGACTCAATCTCAATCTCTCAAATGACCTCAAATGGAATGACTACACTGAACCCGCAACTGCATCTATAGCTCGGAAAAATCGTTAACTGTGTCGGGCCAGGATGATTTTCTCGTCAGAATCTATCTTGCACATTTATAAATCTACCGTTCGTCCGTGCATTGAATATTGTTGCCATATCTGGTCGGGTACTCGTGCTATTCATCTTTAGGTTCTCGACAAAATCCAAAGGGGAATTTGCAATATAAACGACCCTGACTTAGCAGCCTTCCTGCAGTCACTTTCTCACCGATGTGATGTGGCTTCCTTCTGTCTTTTCTACAAATATGGCAACCGCACTGACAAGCCTTTTTGCTTGGTACCCGAATGTGCGTTGTGGTGCAGTGGATATTGACTCGGAACGAGAAATCGAAAAGCCGAGTTCAAATTCCAGTTGAATTCATTGCATTCACTTACGCACAAATACCCATGGAAATGGTATAAATCCGTCTCTTCCTTCAAGTTATGGGTTAAATAACAGGACAGATTGGGTTCTATAGCCTTGGCTGACAACTAGTCTACCTCAGAAAGCAATGGTAACCTACTGCGGGATAATTTTCTGCACAGTCAGTCATGTCTCGAAAGAGACATGACTGACTGGGCAGAAAAGCGTGTTTCACGTATGGCACCTAACTGATTGACCCTGCCACATGTATTTACTCGTGATACTAGATTGACATCTAAATCCTTTTTACCGTTGTAAGACTTAAATGTAGCAGTCTCTTCTACTCTAATAGTTTCTTTTCTCGCACTTCCCGTTTGTGGAACTCACAGCCATTTGCTTGCTTCCATGATAGCTACAATCTCCAAAAGTTTAAATGCAATACCATTTGCCATATTTATCTACTTGATGTCCATTCATCTCTAAATTTTTTCTTCGACATTCCCTGTACGTTTTATTCTCTCACTGTAATCCACTACGCACTAGTCGCTTTTCCACCTTACTTGGGGTGAAATGATTATTTTATTTATAAAAAAAACTTTCCTATTACTGTGACATAGTTCCTGCTGTCATTTCTATAAATATTTTTAAAGTGATTGTTCGACTGAGTTGTCCCCCGTGGAACCTCGACACCATGACTTTAAGGATAATGGGAGTTGTGATGTAATGGATATTGGATCGAAAAGCCGAGTTCGAATTCCAGTTAAATTCGTTGCATTCACTTACGCGCAATTACCCCTGGGAAAGGTATAAATCCATCTTTTCTCCCTCCAGCTATGGGTTGAACAGCAGAACATATTGGGTTCTATAGCCTTTGTTGCCATCCAGTCTATTGCAGTAAAAAATGGCAACCTACTGCGGGAAAATCTTCTACCTAGTCAGTCATGGATCGAAAGAAACATGATCGCCCAAGTATGTGTTTTACGTATGGCAATTAACTGACTGACTGAATATAATAGTTGGAATTAAAGATTCAACTGGGCATAAAGTGGGGGATCGGTTTTCTTTTGTTACCCCCCTTGAATTAGTAGACGTTAATATAATCGAAAACAAAATCAAAACTTCTATTAGACCTAAAGTGGGGGATCTGTTTTCTATTGTTATGAAGTAATAAACTTATCTTCCCACAAAATCATTATTTATTAATAAAACAATATAATATATCTCTTCTTCCAGTTATGGGTTAAATAGTAGGATAGATTCGGTTTTCAACGGATCTACCGCAAAAAGAATTGGCAACTTGCTGCAGAAAAATCCTCAGCTTAGTCAGTCATGGATCAAAAGAGATGATTTCCCAAGTGTATACCATTTTCGGCACTTAACTGACTGACTGGCTATGATCATGGTTGAATAACAAGACAGACTGGGTCCTATAGCCTTGGTTGGTAACCAGTCTACTGCAGAAAGTGATGACCACCTTCTGTGAAAAAGATTCTGGCTAGTCAGTCAGGGATCGAAAGAGACATGATCGCTTATCACGTATAGAACTTAAACGACTGACATGGATAAAAAAATTGAGTAGCAGGACAGATTGGGTTCTATAGCCTTGGTTGGCAACCAGTCTACCACATAAAGAAATGGCAACCTACTGCGGGAAAATTTTCTGCCTAATCAGTCATGGATCGAATGACACATGATTGCCCAAGCTTGTATCACGTGTGACACTTAACTGACCGATTGTCTAGATTGGCAACTGTCTCATCGTTTTACTGTGGAATCAGTTTGAGATAACCGTAAGTTCTATTCTAATAGTTTCTTCTCTTGCAATTGTCACTTTTTGAATTCTTTTCAGCTTTTTTCCATTTATTGCATTTAAGTGATTTGTCAATCGCCATCTTCTGTCTTCCGTCCAAATGTTCCTTTATTGCCCTTTTTGTCACTATTTACCAAAGATTTTTAATTCTCTTTTACTCTCATTTATCGGATATCTTTAGAGATGGTCATGTTGTTCCTGGCGTTTTTTTATTTGATATAATCTTATTAAACCGTGAAATATAACTAGTCTGAAACGTTCACTCCTCTAGATTGTTCTATATAAATGCTGGGGTCTCTTGCACTGGGTCTACTGACCTAATTTGTTCCTTATTTTATCAACAAAACTTCCCGATATCATCAGTGTTAGAGTCGGTATCTATACCAAGGGCACAACTATTTGCTCATTTCTAAATGGTAAATCTGATAGCTTCGATAAAGTCTATTCGTCGGATGTTCTCGAAAATGATATCCAGTCTGTTGTTATTGAACCCCCCCCCCAAAAAAAAACAAATAAACAAACAAAAAAATGACTAGAAAGGATTAACAACGTCAACTACAAACATGGCCATAATGTACTGGCTGTTTTCAGTAATTAGAAACATATCTACATGCCAGTAACTTGCACAGTAATTGCAATAGCACAACCAGATTTTTTAAATAAAAGTAAAAACAAAACAAACAACACTTAAAAACGTCAATCAAGAACATGGACATAACGTACTGTCCGTCTTCGGCTACTAGAAATAGTCAGTAACTTTGCACATAAATGGAAATAGCACAACCAGAAAATATCTGAAAATAGCATAAAAACATACAAAGAAAACAAACAATTCCTAAGAACGTCAATTAAGAACATGGACATAATGTACTGTTCGTTTTCGGCAATTAGAAGCATATCTATTTGTCAGTAACTTGTACACCTATGGAAATAGTACAACTAGAAACTTATTTAAAAATAACAAAAACAAACAAAACAAACAACCTTTAGCAACAAAAAACGCAAATGGCCAATGGGACAATGACCAAGTCGATAAATCCATTTGTGTGTGAATTTGGTGAAACAGTGAATGTGAGTTCGATTTCTGGGTTGGGCAGTGTGTACTTGCCCTTAGTGGAAACAGGCGCCGCTGTAACTGAACAATACCGTGACCCTCGTTAGCAGAAGACGGCCCCTCTACTCAAATATGACGTCATCAAGTGTAGTCAAAAGAATTCATTTAAGGGTAGATACTGACTGTTAAGTTCAATGTTTTACCAAGTGATTAACATTTTCAAAATTGAATTAATCACAATAAATATATGAAAATGTTTTACTTATTTGTTCATTTATTTAGAAAATGTTTCCAATTTTCTGATATTTAAATTTTTTCTCATTATATTGTCATTTTTCTTTTTTGCAAAAATTATTCAATATAGAAGTCCATGCCAACATTTTTTCTATTTTTCCTATATTGTGACCATCATCACAAGAATCTACATGATATAATATAACATATTCTACATGATATAATATAACATAATCTACATGATATAACATAATCTACATGATATAACATAATCTACGTGATATAATATAACATAATCTACATGATATAACATAATCTACATGATATAATATAACATAATCTACATGATATAACATAATCTACATGATATAACATAATCTACGTGATATAATATAACATAATCTACATGATATAACATAATCTACGTGATATAACATAATCTACATGATATAACATAATCTATATGATATAATATAACATAATCTACATGATATAACATAATCTACATGATATAACATAATCTACATGATATAATATAACATAATCTACATGATATAACATAATCTACATGATATAACATAATCTACGTGATATAATATAACATAATCTACATGATATAACATAATCTACGTGATATAACATAATCTACATGATATAACATAATCTACATGATATAATATAACATAATCTACATGATATAACATAATCTACATGATATAACATAATCTACGTGATATAATATAACATAATCTACATGATATAACATAATCTACATGATATAACATAATCTACATGATATAATATAACATAATCTACATGATATAACATAATCTACATGATATAATATAACATAATCTACATGATATAATATAACAGAATCTGACAAAATATTCAAACTTATGTTATTGGTTGTTTTTGTTTTATAGCATATCAACCTCGGCGGGTCATTTATTGCCAACTAAATTTTATTTATTTATTGCTGGTAATCCCATTTTCTTTCAACAATTTATTGTTGCTTTTATATAAGTTTTGTGTTTAGTAATACTTTTTTCTTTTCGAGTACCAAGATTCATTGGGATTTGTTTTTTTTTTTAAGGGCAGAATCCCCAAGTCCTACCCTGTTATTTAACCCATAACTGCAGGGAAGGGACGGATTAATACCTTTCCCAAGGGTACCAGTGCTTAAGTGAATGCCGGGTATTCAAGTAGAAATACTACAATGCTACAATGATGAGATCTTGGAAATGATGGAAACAAAAAGGAAATTAATACTGAGCATCAGGAAGAGACAGCTGAAGTTCCTTGGACACGCAATGAGGAAAGAGGGCTTGGAGAATCTGATACTGACAGGCCAGATAGAGGGAAAAAGAGACAGGGGAAAGCAACGGATAACGTATTTGAAGGACCTAATCAGGTGGATGACGGAACGTGGATTGAATGGTATAACAGGAGAAGGCGTGCTCAGAGCCACCAGGGATAGGGAAAAGTAGAAGGCCATGATCGCCTACGTCCTGAAGGGACAAGGCACATAGAAGAAGAAGAAACTTATTGGTGAAGTGAAAAACAACGTGTTCGTAGAACAAACTTCTGAACGTATTATGGCTCCTCAATTGACTACACTTGTTGACGTCACAACAAACATGGCGAATAGCGAGAGGGCGTTCTTGTTATTATTCTAAGGGTCTTGAGAATACGAAATAGAAATAGAACTAGTCGAGAAATCTCTAGACGATAGTAAAACGAGAATATTCGACACCCCTTCTAGATTAAATAAGAATTCCCTGTAGGTTACTGAAATTGATATATATATATATATATATATATATATATATATATATATATATATACAGGAGAAAGGTCAGAAGAGACAACCGCTGAGACGATGTGATAACACCAACCAAGATGAGGAAAATAATCCAAGTATAGTCAAAAGAATCGTCATAATGTATGGGCGTTTTCGTCAATTTAGATGTATCTACTAATCAGCAATCTGCACGCTTATTGTAATAGGACGACACCCTGCTTCTCAAAATTGAAAAATAACAGGAAAAAAACAAAAAACAACAACAACAACAAAAAACAAAGAAAAAAAGACAACAAAAAACGAAAAACTACGAACATGGCCATAATGTACTTACCAGTTTTAGCAATTCCGAACATGTCTACATATCAGTAACTGGCACATCAATTGTAAGACACAAAACCTTCACAAAAAATCTAAAAGTAACAGAAAAAAAATGGACGTTGTGAACATCAACTACAAACGTGGCCATAATGCACTGCACGTTTTAGGCAATTAAAAACATGTCTACGAGTCAGCTACTCCCGCGCCAATTGCAATAGCATTACTAAAATCAATATCTATCTATCTATCTATCTATCTATCTATCTATCTATCTATCTATCTATCTATCTATCTATCTATCTAATTCTGTTCAGATCTATCTATCTATCTATCTATCTATCTATCTATCTATCTATCTATCTATCTATCTATCTAATTCTGTTCAGATCTATCTATCTATCTATCTATCTATCTATCTATCTATCTATCTAATTCTGTTCAGATCTATCTATCTATCTATCTATCTATCTATCTATCTATCTATCTATCTATCTATCTATCTAATTCTGTTCAGATCTATCTATCTATCTATCTATCTATCTATCTATCTATCTATCTATCTATCTATCTATCTATCTGCCTGAAAACAATTTATATTTAGTTGGATTCAATATTTCTATAAAGTTTTGAGTTATTTAATATTTCTGAGAAGTTCATGATGAATTTCTTCGAAGAGTATAAAACAAATACAAAAATCAAGAGACGCTTATCAAATAATATGAAGGAAATTCAGTAAATTTGTTAAAAAACAATTCCATTGCTTTCACTGTAGAAAAACATAAAATAAAAGACAGAAATAAAAACTTAGCCAGTGAATAAATATATTTAATATTACGCTTTGTTTTTTGTTTTTTTAATTTTCTTTTACCTTGTGTCGTCTGGTAAACGAATTTGTTGTTATTCTCCCTACCGAAAAATATATAAAAAAGAAGAAAGAAAAGACTAAAAGAAAAAAATATCGGGAAGGAATGAAGTGTTTTGATGGCTGCCGTTTTTCCCTTGATTCTCGTCTGCCTTCTTTCTTATTTGATCAGCGGCGAATGTCTGTTACTCTAATAGTCATAATCGATTTAGTACATATATAACACATTTGTGGCACTATTCAGTCAACCAGGTGCAAGCGACAATAATTTCTTTATAGTATCTTTGAAAAAATCGTGATGTCTACTGTGTGCCAACATCTGAGCGTTTGTTAAATAAGCAGGTTCCACAGACCATTGTTAGTGACTCTGATCCTCATTCGTGCGCCTCAATTTTCAAATAGGCTCACATTTTTACAGGCACTATGCAAATTATAATAATTGGAAAAAAGAAGAATAAGATGCTACTACCACAAATTATTATTATTATTATTATTATTATTATTATTATTATTATGAGAAGATTAAGTTTCGAAAAGAATTTTAAAAAATTGGAAGTCAAACTTTTTAATTATTAGATTTTATGATTCATTACGGGGTTTGCGTGATGTAACAGGAGAAAGCGAGCTAAGAGCCACCAGGGATAGGGAGACGTGGAGAGCCATGATTGCCTACGTTCTGAAAGGACAAGGCACATAGAAGAAGAAGAAGAAGAAGAAGAAGAAGAAGAAGAAGAAGAAGAAGAAGAAGAAGAAGAAGAAGATTAATTCCGATAAATAATAATTACAGAAAGACTAAATATCGAAAAAATAAATTAATTTTAGTCATCTGACCAAATGGAACTAATTCTAACATTTTTACGGGTAATATGCAAATGATAATAATTCAAGAAATACGAAGAGTTTATTATTATTATTGATAATAATAATAATTACAAAAGACTAAATGTCGAAAACTAAAATAAGTTTAGTAGTCGGACGAAACCGAAATATTGCTGTCATTTCAGACGGGTAATATGCAAATGATAATAATTGGTGAAAGAAGAGAAGGATGTTGATACTACTACTACTACTACTACTACTACTACTACTACTACTACTACTAATAATAATAATAATAATAATTACAGAAAGACTAAATATTGAAAAATAAAATGTCAGTTTGACCAAACCGAAATATTGCAGCCATTTTTGTTTGGGTAATATACAAATGATAATAATTAGAAAGAAAAGAAAAGAATGTTAATAATAATAATAATAATAATAATAATAATAATAATAATAATAATTACAGAAAGGCTAGATAGTGAAAAATAAAATGGAAGTCTGACCAAACGAAATATTGCTGCCATTTTTGTTGGGTAATATGCAAATGATAATAATTAGAAAAGAAAGAAAAGAATGTTAATAATAATAATAATAATAATAATAATAATAATAATAATTACAGAAAGGCTAAGATAGTGAAAAATAAAATGTCAGTTTGACCAAACCGAAATATTGCAGCCATTTTTGTTGGGTAATATGCAAATGATAATAATTAGAAAGAAAGAAAAGAATGTTAATAATAATAATAATAATAATAATAATAATAATAATAATTACAGAAAGGCTAGATAGTGAAAAATAAAATGGAAGTCTGACCAAACCGAAATATTGCCATTTTTGTTGGGTAATATACAAATGATAATAATTGAAAAGAAAGAAAAGAATGTTAATAATAATAATAATAATAATAATAATAATAATAATAATAATTACAGAAAGGCTAGATAGTGAAAAATAAAAATGGAAGTCCTGACCAAACCAAAATATTGCTGCCATTTTTGTTGGGTAATATGCAAATGATAATAATTAGAAAAGAAAAGAAAAAGAATGTTAATAATAATAATAATAATAATAATAATAATAATAATAATAATTACAGAAAGCTAGATAGTGAAAAATAAAATGTCAGTTTGACCAAACCAAAATATTGCAGCCATTTTTTGTTGGGTAATATACAAATGATAATAATTAGAAAAAGAAAGAAAAGAATGTTAATAATAATAATAATAATAATAATAATAATAATAATTACAGAAAAGGCTAGATAGTGAAAAATAAAAATGTCAGTTTGACCAAACCGAAATATTGCAGCCATTTTTGTTGGGTAATATGCAAATGATAATAATTAAGAAAAGAAAGAGAAAGAAAAAGAATGTTAATAATAATAATAATAATAATAATAATAATAATAATAATAATAATTACAGAAAGGCTAGATAGTGAAAAATAAAATGGAAGTCTGACCAAACCGAAATATTGCTGCCATTTTTGTTGGGTAATATGCAAATGATAATAATTAGAAAAAGAAAAAGAAAAGAATGTTAATAATAATAATAATAATAATAATAATAATAATAATTACAGAAAGGCTAGATGATGAAAAATAAAATGTCGAGTTTGGTAAACCGAAATATTGCAGCCATTTTTGTTGGGTAATATTACAAATGATAATAATTGAAAGAAAGAAAAGAATGTTAATAATAATAATAATAATAATAATAATAATAATAATTACAGAAAGGCTAGATAGTGAAAAATAAAATGTCAGTTTGACCAAACCGAAATATTGCAGCCATTTTTGTTGGGTAATATGCAAATGATAATAATTAGAAAAAGAAAGAAAAGAATGTTAATAATAATAATAATAATAATAATAATAATAATTACAGAAAGGCTAGATAGTGAAAAATAAAATGGAAGTCTGACCAAACCGAAATATTGCTGCCATTTTTGTTGGGTAATATGCAAATGATAATAATTAGAAAAGAAAAGAAAAGAATGTTAATAATAATAATAATAATAATAATAATAATAATAATTACAGAAAGGCTAGATAGTGAAAAATAAAATATCTGAGTTTGACCAAACCGAAATATTGCAGCCATTTTGTTGGGTAATATGCAAATGATAATAATTAGAAAAGAAAGAAGAATGTTAATAATAATAATAATAATAATAATAATAATAATAATTACAGAAAGGCTAGATAGTGAAAAATAAAATGTCAGTTTGACCAAACCGAAATATTGCAGCCATTTTTGTTAATTAATATGCAAATATTAATAATTAGAAAAGAAAGAAGAATATTTAATAATAATAATAATAATAATAATAATAATAATTACAGAAAGGCTAGATAGTGAAAAATAAAATGGAAGTCTGACCAAACCAAATATTGCTGCCATTTTTGTTGGGTAATATGCAAATGATAATAATTAGAGAAAAGAATGTTAATAACAATAATAATAATAACAACAACAACAACAACAACGATAATAATAATAATAATAATAATAATAATAATAATAATAATAATAATTAGAAAAGCCTAAATATCGAAAATGAAAATAAATTTAGTAATCTGGTCAAACGAAAATATTGCTGTCATTTTTTTTACAGAAAATATGCAAATGAGAGTAATTGGCAAAAAGAAAGAAAGGATGCTGATAATTATGGGAATAATAATAATAATAATAATAATAATAATAATAATAATAATAATAATAATAATAAATGCAGATTAATAATTTGAGAAAAAAGATAATAATAATAATAATATTTATTATTATTATTATTATTATTATTATTATTATTAGTAGTAGTAGTATTAGTATTATTATTAAGAGACAAAGTATCGAAAAATAGTCAAACATACTTGATAATCCGACTAAACGGTAAAACTATTTAAGAATTCACAATCATAATTATTGAAAGTTCCATTTGATCACTTCCGCGATATTTTAATTTGAGACATGACTTGAATCGGCTTTACGCAATACGCAATCTTTTTCCTCATGCCATAAATCTGTCAGTATACAGGCGCCTACCACAGAGCAATTATCAGCTACCCACTTCCGTTTGATCAATGTCTTCATGCAATGGTTGTCTCATTACATACTATTTTGGTGGTATGACAGTTTCTCAATTACTGGACCCATCTTTTTACTGCATATTGTTATAAGGGGTAAAGGAAATTGAACATAAGAGAGGTACGCTGCGTTGGAGGGGGTAATTTCGCACAATAAAGCAAGGGGCTTCTTTTTTTTATGTGCGCCGTGTCTCTTTCGTAGGCGGTCATGGCCCTCTACATCTTCCTATCTTTTGTAGCTCTTAACACCCTTTCTTTTGTTACTTCTCCTAAACCCTGCTCTGTCATCCATTTGCTGAAACCCATCAAGAATGTCTCTCGTTGCTTTCCCCTGTCTCTCTTTCCCACTATCTATCCTGTGAGCATCAAATTCTCTAAGCTCCCCTTCCTCATTACATGTCCCAGAAACTTCAACTTGATGTTACGTATAAGTTTCTTTTTCGTTTCCATCCTCTCCAAAACCCCATCGTTGCTAACATGTTCAGTCTATGGTATTCTCAGCATCCTTCTGTAGAACCACGTTTCGGTTGCTTCAAGTCTTTTCTTTGTCTCTGATGAGATTGCCCAGCATTCTCTGCCATCTTGAAGGACAGACTTCACATAACAATCCACTACTTTCTTCAATACTCTACTAAGCATTTGGAATGTATCTTTGCTAATACTCTTTTTGATTTTTCAGATGACCAAAAATACGACACTGATATGTCTGTATTTTTTAGATGAGGTAGTATTTACACTATTTAAATTATTCGAACAATTACCCTCATCTTTGTTGCCATTTGCCTATATTTCTGAGATGAGGCAGTATTTACAGTATTTACATTATTCGAACTATTGCCCTCATCTTTGTTGCCATTTGTTTATATTTCTGAGATGAGGTAGTATTTACAGTATTTCCATTATTCGGACTATTGCCCTCATCTTTGTTGCCATTAGTCTATATTTCTGAGATGAGGTAGCATTTACAGTATTGCTATTTCTGAGATTAGGTAGTATTTACAGTATTTATATTATTCGAACTATTGCTCCAATCTTTGTTGCCATTTGTCTATATTTCTGAGATGAGGTAGCATTTACAGTATTTACATTATTCGAACTATTGCCCTCATCTTTGTTGCCATTTGTCTATATCTTTGAGATGAGGTATTATTTAAAGTATTTACATTATTCGAACTATTGTCTTCATCTTTCTTGCCATTAGTCTATATTTCTGAGATTAGATAGTATTTAGAGTATTTACATTATTCGGAATATTGTCTTCATCTTTTTTGCCATTTGTACGACGTTTCGGCCGTTGTACGCTCCGGGTATCTTCAGGTACTAGGTATTTCGAACCGAACCCTTTATTACAATCACTGGGGCATATGAACTCCATTTCTTGGTTTTTTGGGTAGTAGTGCCTCTTTTGGAAGTCATGAGTTATCTCCCCCTAACCCTGCATTTTACTTGTTCTCGTGGTATTGGGCTCACAACTTTTTATTGGTCAGGTGAAAGGAACTAACCAACGTCTATATTTACTGGGCCATCTGTCCTTAACAACTGAGTTTTTAGGACTTATAAACATAATGTCTAGTAACCCATTTTTTACCAGAGTTCATATGGCAATTTTTGATGCAACAAAGATGAGGAAAATAGCCCGAATAATGTAAATACGACACTGAGATATTTACATTTCTAAGGTATTTAAATTTCTGTACCTGGTTGCAATGCATTAAGATAGGAGTAGATAAGTACACCTATCGGTTGGTTTACACACCTCTCTAGACTTTTGTGTGTTGTTGTGTGGAAAGTCAATAACTTGATTATATCATTATTTTCCCTTAGCAACAACTAAAAAGCCTATCACGTGTAACTAATACGTGATAGGCTTTTTAGTTGTTGCAAACGGAAGCCTTGAAGCAATGCTGCTTTGTTATTTGGTAAAAAGAAAAGAAAATATTTTCCTTTTAAAGGATAGCCGAATTGAACCTACATAAAAATATTCTTTTAAGTTATTTATTTTTTAACTATGATTATCATTGTACAAGGCCCAAGAACCACTTAGGGCAGGGTATGAGGCATGGTATATGGGTGGGGGGAAATAATTGTTTACCCTAGAAATGAACAGGTTAAGGTTATTGGCTTATATCAGGGCACTAAATGACACAAGTCTATCTTTTCGAAATAAAAAATATAGTTAAAATGTTTATGGAAAAACTTAGTCGTTTTCCCGTTAGAAACATTCGGTATTTTTGACTGAACATTTAACATTATTGTCAGTTGAAGTTATAAAATCTAACTATTTCTAATACTGATGGGGTTTCAGTCCTTTTGTTCGAAGAATGTGGAACACTAACAACCGGATTATAGAATTATTTTTCCTTCTAGTTACATGTTTTAGTTATTGCTAAGTCTTCAAGTGTTGTGGTTTCATACGTGTTAAAGAGAAATTTTTTGTAAGTGGTTAAAAATGGCAGATGATCTAATGTGGCAATTTCAAACAGAAAACATTTGGTAATCACTGATCGATCAGTTAATCGTTAGTTTTGACTAAAATTCATAAAATCTTTCACTGAAAAGAGTTTTTCCGGATAACAGATTTCGTAGATCATCCTTTCTAGAATTGAGGAGCGTTTCCTTCCTAAGATTTTATCTATTGTTATGTGGAAGATCCGTTTTTATTTGTTTCTGGTCTTGGAAAAATTCATTTGATGTGGCTTTGTTAATAGGTTAAAAGAAAATATTTTTCGTGACCGAATGTTTATCATTATTGTCGGTTGAAATTTAATAAAAATTACTGATATCACTATTTTTAAAAAAAATTTTTTTTTTATAAGCGTTTCACCCCGAGCAAGGCATGTCACTGCCACTACTGTGCAGGGGGCTACGTAGAGTGGAGAAAGGCTGATTAAATATAGGAAATAACAGAGGGTGGGTGATAGGCGGGTGAGGATACCGAGAATGAGGGTTGGGTAGATGAGAGTGTTGTGAGAATAGTTGGGAGTTAGTGTGATAGGAGGTGTCTATTGACCCTACATTTAAACACCTGGAGATTGTAACTGTCGGGAAAGCAGACTTGTGGAAGGGAGTTCCACTGGCGGGAAGCGCGAGAAAAGAAGCTGTTGGAGTAGAATTTACGGTTACATCTTATTTGTTTAACTGTAAAAGGGTGGGACCTAGTTGCTAATCTAGTATCTCGTGTAAATTCGTGCTTAGGCGGCACCAGTGATCTAAGCTCATCGGAGCAGAAGCCATGAAAGTACTTGTAGAAGAGGCACAGGGAAGCCACATCACGCCGGTGTGAGAGCGGCTGCAGCCGGTCTGCCAAGTCAGTATCAACCACGTTACAGATCCTCCTTTGTATTTTGTCAAGAAGCCCAAGGAGAGCAGCAGGGGTACCCGACCAGATATGGCAGCAATATTCAATACACGGGCGGATGGTAGATTTGTATATGTGCAGAATAGATTCAGGTGGGAAAAATTTCCGGGCCCTGCACAGGGAGCCCACTTTCATAGCAGCAGATTTGGCAATGGATTCAATATAGTCATTCCATTTGAGGTCCGCCGAAAGGAGGCGTAGTGTTTTACTCTCTGGGAGGCTAGCCTGTCCCATGCTAATGGGAGGTAGATGCGATTGTCTATGGTGATTAGTTGATAACAGCTTTGTTTTGGAGGCATTGAAATTTACCAACCATTCCCTACCCCAGGTCACTACGGATTGGAGGTCCCTTTCAAGTACGGCAGCGAGGTTCACTTTGTCGTCCAGACCTGGTTTCTGATCGATGCGGGAGTAGATTGTTGTGTCGTCGGCATTACTGTTAAGAGTTTCCGTTTTAACCTTTTGTTTGAAGTTATATGGAACGCCAACAACTAGATTATAGCATTATTTTCCCTTTTAGTTACATGTAATAGCCGTTTTAGTTGTTGCTGCTACTGGAAGACTTCAAGTTATGAGGTTTTTGTTTGTAAATTTATTTTTATGGGATTCTCTAGTAGCTGTTTATAATAACTTATTAATAATTAATTCTCTTGGCGCTAAACGATCGTTTTATCCACTGTTTCTCTTCGATAATAATCGCTTTGTGGCAAATAAATTTAAATATATTTTTTTCTTTCGAAAGAGTTTTTCATGAAATCGACTTCTCGAGTTAACTTATTGTTATGGCTTTTTATTGTACCAATGGAGGTTCTTTTTTCTGACCGTTTGTTTATCGTCGATATTTTGATTATATCACTATTTTCTCTTTTCTTGTTTTAGCTGTTGCTAAGTCTTCAAGAGATTTGCGTTGTGGTGCAGTGGATATCGACGCGGAACGACAAATCGGTGAGCCGATTTCGAATTCCAGTTGAATTCCTCGCATTCACTTACGCACAAATACCCTCGGGAAAGGTATTAATCAGTCTCTTCCCTCCAGTTATGGATTAAATAATAGAACAGATTGGTTTCTATAGCCTTGGCTGGTAACCACTCTACCACAGAAAGTAATGGCAACCTACTGCGGGATAATCTTCTGCCCAGTCAGTCATGTCTCTCTCGAGACATGATCGTCCAAGCGTGTATCACGTCTGGCACTTAACTGACTGACTAAATATAATAGTTGGAAGCATGATTAAGGCCTTTACTAGGCAGAAAATGGGGGATCAGTTTTACATTGTTATGAAGTAATAAACTGATCCCCCGCTAAATACTACTTAATAATATAATATATCTCTTCCCGCTCTAGCTATGAGTCAAATAAGAGGACAGATTGGGTTCTATAGCCTTGGTCGGCAACCAATCTACCACAGAAAGTAATGGCAACCTACTGCGGGATAATCTTCTGCCCTGTCAGTCATGTCTCTTTCGAGACATGATCGTCCACGCGTGTATCACGTCTGGCATAACAGACTGACTGAAATCTTCAAGTGATGTGGTTTCTTTTATTTGTTAAAAGCAAAATTATTTTTCTCTAGTCTTCCAATCAGAGATGGGCATTAACAAATCATCATCATCCTCATCTGGCTGGATGTGGTCATAAGGTCACTTTGTTGGCTAAGCCTCTGACTAGTTTCCGGTTACTTGTAAAGTCTACTTCCACTCCATACTTCTACAGTCTCCACCTGGATTCTGAAATGTTATTTAATATTTATTTATTTTTCCTCAATAGAAGTGGACAGTTTCGTCCTGTTCACACTCCTCCTCGGCCTTTTGAACGGGAGTAGATGTTCTTCCCTTGTTGCTTGTTTAGGGTGAGTTTTCCGGTTCCGGTTTAAGACTACTTCCACACTAAACTCCCGACGTCTAGAGACCCCAT
The DNA here is from genome assembly GCA_037127315.1 of Ascarosepion bandense. Lineage (NCBI taxonomy): Eukaryota > Metazoa > Mollusca > Cephalopoda > Sepiida > Sepiidae > Ascarosepion > Ascarosepion bandense. Next base: position 1,935,456 of record JBBBDQ010000544.1, read on the forward strand.
ACATTTGGCCTCGTGCTACATCTCAGCTGCGCTTCGATAATCATATGGGCACCTCGACGTGGTCTAATCGTTAGAAAGCTCGTCTTGTTAAAGCTTATTACAGCTGTGTAGTGAGTTCGATTCTCACTGTGCACGCCAAATCTTTCAGCCTGTTACAACATCTAAACGGCGCTTAGAAAATCAACTATAGTCCTAACACCTCCGACTGAAATCTGAAGTATTATTCACTAATTAGTTCTGGATCTCTTTAAAACGAGAGTTAGCTAATATTTTTTCCTGCATAGCCCCCCCCACCCCACCCCAATTTCATTTCTCGTCATTTCTTACGACACCACCTAGTAACTCTCTACGTTGACTGGCTCTTGGGGTTTCTCTTGAGTAAACATTAGTAAAGTAATCTGGTTTGAAAGTCAAAGAGTTATTCATTCAAGCAAAGAAGCTCTTAAGCAAATTACATCTTGCAAATTCTATCCCTCCCAGGGTTAATTCATAGCCTATGACCAGTAAATTGTAGGTTCGTATTGGGCACGCGCAGGTGGCTTTTGATTTCATCAGGGTCTGATGAATAGAGCGAGAAGCAGAATCAGGCCAGAGATAGGACAGGAACAGTGCGGGTTCGTCAAAGACACTGGAACAAGGAACGCCATATTCATGATTAGGATGCTCTCTGAAAGGGCACTACAAATGAAGAAAGACTTGTACCTATGCTTCATTGATTACGCGAAAGCATTCGACAAAATACAACACAAAGAATTGATGGAAATGATAGGCAACCTCGACATTTTCGGCAAAGATATAAGAATAATCAAGAATCTCTACTGGCAGCAAACGGCCTGCATACGGACAGGTAACGACCTCAGTAGATACACAAAGATAGAAAAAGGCGTAAGACAAGGATGTGTCTTTTCACCGGATTTGTTCAACCTATACAGCGAGAATATTTTGAGGACCCTAGATGACACACCAGGATTTATTATTGGAGGCCACAACCTGAACAACATAAGATACGCGGACGATACAGTACTGATTGCGGACACGGAAAGGAAACTGCAAGATCTCATACAGAAAGTAGCAGTGGAGAGTGACAAGAAGGGACTACAAATAAACTTTAAGAAAACTGAGTGCATGGTCATCAGCAAAAGATACAACCCAAAATGCCAAATACAGGTGGGGGATAACAGAATCAAACAAGTCCAAGAATTTAAGTACCTAGGAAGTATTCTAACAGGAGATGGAAAGTGCGACACGGAGATCCGAAGGCGAATTGGCATGGCAAAGGACGCGTTCCAGAAGATGAGCAAAATACTAACACACAGGAAGATCTCAATAGAAACGAAGAAAAGAGTGCTAGACTGCTACGTGATGTCAGTTCTTCAGTACGGCTGTGAATGCTGGACAATATCATCGAAAATGAGGACAAAACTGGAAGCGGCCGAAATGTGGTTCTACAGAAGGATGCTACGGATATCGTGGACTGAGCATACAAGCAACGACGAATTGTTAGAAAGAATGGCAACAAAAAGGAAATTGATGCTGAGCATCAGGAAGAGACAACTGAAGTTCCTGGGACATGCAATGAGGAAGGAGAGCCTGGAGAACCTGATACTGACTGGTCAGATAGAAGGAAGGAGAGACAGAGGAAGGCAGCGGATAACATATCTGCAGAGTCTGATCAGGTGGATGACGGAACGGGGGTTGCCAGGAGCAACAGGAGCAAACATACTAAGAGCCACAAGGGATAGGGAGATGTGGAGAGCCATGATCGCCTACGTCCTGAAGGGACAGGGCACATAGAAGAAGAAGAAGAACCCTTCATTCTTGCCGGCGACTTTAATCTTGAAAACTCGCAATCCAGCGAAGCCGTGTTACCAATACACAGGGTGCATACATAGCTATGGCAAGTCTATCTCATTGTGTTCGCTAGCCATTGACGTTTTTTGATTATTATGCTTGTCTAGCCACCTTCCTCACCAGAAATGTCTGGTAGAGTGATTTGTTCAGTTAATAAGTGGGGCGATAAAGCCACTAAGATTTGGGTGCAGGACAATTCAACACTGTCGACTGAGTTGTCTCAGTCTTTTGTCTGTGGTGTTGAGTCGGCGGTGTTGAGGTGTTCCGTCCCATAAGCATTACCAGGTCACTGAGAGTGAAAGAAACTGGTCTAATCGTTAGAAAGCTCGTCTCGCTAAAGCTTATTACAGCTGTGTAGTGAGTTCGAAAAAAAAATATATATTTAAATTTATTTGCCACAAAGCGATTATTATCGAAGAGAAACAGTGGATAAAACGATCGTTTAGCGCCAAGAGAATTAATTATTAATAAGTTATGATAAACAGCCACTAGAGAATCCCATAAAAATAACTTTACAAACAACAAAAACCTCATAACTTGAAGTCTTCCAGTAGCAGCCGTTTCTTTCACTCTCAGTGACCTGGTAATGAGAGAGAGAGAGAGGACGCAAGTTAGTGAGACAGGAGATGACTGTTGACTTTACATTTAAATTCATGGAGATTGTAGTTGTCGGGAAAGCAAATAAACGAAAGGTAATTCCACAGGCGGGAAGTGCGAGAAAAGAAGCTGATAGAGTAGAAGTTGCTATTTACATTTTATTGGTTTCACAGTAAAAGGGTTGGTCTTGATTTTCTAATCGCCGTTTAGATGTTGTAACAGGCTGAAAGATTTGGCGTGCACAGTGAGAATCGAACTCACTACACAGCTGTAATAAGCTTTAGCGAGACGAGCTTTCTAACGATTAAACCAGTTTTGTATTTTTTTTAAAACTACAAGGGAAAAGAAATTACAAAAAAAAAAAAAAAAGACCCAAATTTAATTACAACCCCTTTAATAGTAAACTGCACTCTTTAAATCGTCTAAGTGAGCTTTTTTGTCCTTCCATCAGTATATGGCTGATGCTAACCTCAAGAAGAGTAATTCATGGCGCTTATTTAGTCTAGCGTTTTCTATTGATATGAATTTGAACGATTACATCAAGTCTGATATTAAGTAATAGATAGCAGATCTTATTAGTAGTAATCGCGGAGAGATTGGGGGATTTGAGAGCCGAGTTTGAATTCCAGTAGAATTCATTCACTTAACTTATGGACTAAAATCCCCTGGGAAAGGTAAGAATCCATCTCCTCTTTCAGTTATAGAAAAATAGCAGGGCAGATCAGGTTTTATAACTTTGGGAAGCAATCAGTCTAGGAGAAAGAAACTCTAAATTCAAAACCATCTTGGAGGAGTTAATAGTAAAACAGACAGAGTTGGCAACCAGTCTATCACAGAAAGAACTGGCAATCTCTTACGGAAAAATCTCCAAGCGCTCTGTTCTCACATGCCTTGAGCCAGCATGGTAGAGTAAGCCCAATAAATTATCATGAGAATAATTTTTTTTTTAATCATATCACCCCAAGCAAGGCATTTTACTGCCACTGTTTTGCAGGGGCTTACATAGGAGGAAAGTTATGAGAAAGAGTGACAGGTGATAGGGGTGTTAGGTAGTGAGTGAAGGATGAGAATACTGATGAGAGTGAAGTGAACGGAGAAAGGAGCGTGATAGAGAGAGAGAGAGAGAGAGAGAGAGAGAGAGAGAGAGGGGACGCAAGTTAGTGAGACAGGAGATGACTGTTGACTTTACATTTAAATTCTTGGAGATTGTAGCTGTCGGGAAAGCAAATAAACGAAAGGGAATTCCACGGGCGGGAAGTGCGAGAAAAGAAGCTAATGGAGTAGAAGTTGCATTTACATTTTATTGGTTTCACAGTAAAAGGGTGGGACCTAGATGCTAATCTTGTGGCTCGAGTAAATTCAGATATAGGGGGCACCGGTGAGTTAAGTTAATCGGAGCATGTGATATAACATGTTATCATGTTATATCACATGAGATATATTGATCAAGTGACTAATGATGATAGGAAGAATGGTCGATCCTGTCGGGCTGGACAACACACAAAAGAATATATTTTGCACCTTTATAATTCGACCATTTACGCTTACATTGAATATTGTAGCCACTATAACTATTCGGTTATGTATCTACAGATTCTTAACACTATCCGAAGAATCAGCAATATTATCAGTCTTGATATGGCATCTCAGCTTCAGTCATTTTCTTACTGTTGAAGTGTAGCTTCCCTGTGCTTTTTCTATGAATATTTCCATGGTAATATTTCTGATGTACCTCTTTCGTACATCAACTTCATGAATACTAGATTGGCAGTTAGGTCTCATTTTACTGTTGAACTTGCTATATGTGCAGCAACTTCTATGCTAATATTTTTCTCTTTTGCACATCTCACGTGTAGATTTCTTTTCGGGCTTTTTGTATTTGTTTAAAAACTACAATCTTAAAATGTTTAAATTCAACGTCAATCTGTTTTTTTAACGCCGTTCTTTTATTGTCCTTTCTCTTATTTTTCTTTCTCTTACTGCCTTATCTACTCAATAACTTATTCCCATGATTTGTTTCGGTCTCAGTAACTACCCCACTTGCGTCTTAGTGGCTTTATTGTCTTGTTTTGGTTGAAATATCTGGTTGGGTGTTACGGCTATTCATCTCGATTCTCGGCAAAATCCATTAAAAGATCTGCAATGTAGTCGGTCCTGATTTGGCCTCCCAACTCCAGTCACTTTATCACCGACGTGATGTGGCATCCCTCTGTCTTTTCTACAAATATTTTCATGTCAACTGCTCTGACGAGCTGTTTTCCCTGGTACCCCGTCCATGTGAATTTAAGCGTGCTAATCAATTGGCATTTAGCTCCCACCCTTTTACCGCTGAGATAGTCAAATATATGCCTCACTTCTACTCCAACAGATTCTTTTCTCGCAAATCCCACGTGTGGAACTTCCGTTTAATTGTTTCTCTGATAGATTCAATCTTCAAAAATTTAAATGCAACGACAATTGCCATCTTCTCTGTTCTTGAATCTAGATCATCTTTTATTCTTTATTTGCGTTTTGGTCCAGTGGATATCGGCTCGGAACGAGAAACCGGGGAGCCGAGTTCGAATTCCAGTTGAATCCATTGCATTCACTTACGCACAAATACCCTTGGGAAAGCTATTAATCCGTCTCGTCCCTCCAGTTATAGGCTAAATAGCAGGACAGATTGGGTTCTATAGCCTTGGTCGGCAACCAGTCTATCGCAGAAAGCAATGGCAACCTACTGCGGGATAATCTTCTGCTCAGTCAGTCATGTCTCGAAAAAGGCATGATTGCCCAAGCGTGTTTCACGTGTGGCACTTAACTGACTGACCCGGTTTTTATCTCTCACTTCAACCCCATACACACAAATGGCAGTCCCGCTCTGTTTGGGGTGTAATAATTAGAAACAAAAATTGAATCTGACCGTTTTCGATTTGTTAGGAAGATGACTTGTTAATGTTAATGGTCAGGTAATAATAACGAATGTACCTTGTAGTGCAGTGGTTAACGGCTCGGAACGAGAAATCGGCGAACCGCGTTCGAATTCCAGTTGATATTCCTTGCATTAAGGACAAAAACAACTGAAGTTTTGGTACTTATAACGGCCGAAGCGTTGTACAAATGGCAACAAAGATGATGACAATAGTCCGAATAATGTAAATACTACCTCATCTCAGAAATATAGACAAATAGAATGATCTATTATTAAAAGTCGTACAAATGGCAACAAAGATGAGGACAATAGTCCGAATAATGTAAATACTGTAAATACTACCTCATCTCAGAAATATAGATAAATAGAATGATCTATTATTAAACGTCGTACAAATGGCAACAAAGATGAGGACAATAGTCCGAATAATGTAAATACTGTAAATACTACCTCATCTCAGAAATATAGTCAAATAGAGTGATCTATTATTAAACGTTGTACAAATGGCAACAAAGATGATGACAATAGTCCGAATAATGTAAATACTGTAAATACTACCTCATCTCAGGAATAGAGACAAATACTAAAGAACGGAGATGGTTAATAATAACATGCGTAGAAAAAACGTAATGGGATACAAACCATGGAAATTAGAATTTATCTCTCCGCCTATTGGGACATGAAATCAGACCAAACCACAACACTTGGCATCTCGAATTCAGTCACTTTCTCACTGAGTCGAGTCAAAAAGTTTTTCTTGTCAGAATCTTTCTTGCACATTTATAAATCTACCATTCGTCCGTGCATCGAATACTGTTGCCATATCTGGTCGGGTGCACCTGCTATTCATCTCGACAAAATCCAATTTGCAATGTAATCGATCCTGACTTGGCATCTACACTTTCTCATCAACGTAACGTGGCTTCTCCCTGCCTTTTCTACGAATATTTTAATGGTAACTGCTCTGACGACGTTTTTTTCCTGTAACCCCCGACCACGTGAATTTAAGCGTGCTAATCAGTTGGCATTTAGCTCCCACACTTTTATCGCTGAGATATTATATATAACCGTTACTTCTACTCTAATAGTTTCTTTATTCGCACTTCCCACCTGGGGAACTCACTTCCGTTTACTTGCTTTTCTGATATGAAGGTTCTGGCAAAGGATCCTATGTTTTTTCTGGTCTTCATCAATGATCGTCCTGATGACATCAGTTACCAAGTAGGCAACCATTTAGATGACACCACAATTTACGGCCATTTCAATTACTTTGACAAGGGCGACAAAGTAAACATTGGTGATGCTCATGAAAGGGATCTTCAATCAATGGTTAACTGTGATATGATATGAATTGTAAATTTGAATTTCGTTTACTTGCTTCCCTGAGAGCTACAATCTCCAAAAATTTAAATGCAACATCAGTTACCATCTATCTTCATGAATCCCGTTCATCTTTTACCTTTTCTTCAATACCCACTGTACCCAGTATTTTATTTTAATTCCCTCCTGTGGAACTCCCTTCCGTTTACTTGTTTCCCTGATAGATACAATCACCAAAAATTTAAATGCAACGTCAATTGCCATTTTCTATCTTCATTAATCCCATTCATCTTTTATTCTTTCTTCAATACCCACTGTACCCAGTCTTTTCTCTCACTTCCTGCCTGTGGGACTCCCTTCCATTCACTTGCTTCCCTGATAGCTACAATATCCAAAAGTTTAAATGCAACATCAATTGCCATCTTCTATCTTCATGAATCACGTTCATCTTTTATCCTTTCCTCAAAAACCCTCGTATCCAGTCTTTTCTCTCACTGCTATATCATGTTGAATGCACCGGTTCCCATCCGATCACCGAAGTTAAGCAACATCGAGCCTGGTCAGTACTTAAATGGGTGACCATTTGGAAATACCAGGTGCTGTAAACGAAAGGACCAAGAATGGTCCACGGGTCCTCCAGGTTTGGGGGTTGGGTGCAGGGAACCTTGTCCCATAAAAAACAGTTTGTTACAGAAACAGCAACAAAAAGTTGCTGCCCTATGCACCATTGGGTGTGATGGAATGATGGATGGAAACCCCCTGAGCACCTGTGGCGGTACCGCCTTGTTTGGGGTGAAATGATTAAAAAAAAGGAAAGAAGAAAAAATATATATTCGAATCTGACCAGGGTCGATTTGTTAGGAAGGTGACATGTTGATGTTATCCGTCAGGTAATAATAATGTTAATATTAGTCCTTTCCCTATAAGAAAACATTCATTTATTAACGAACCAGTATTGAAATTTATAAAATCTTTCTCTTAAAACATTTTATTTCAGGAAAACAGGTGTAGTGATTTCAACGAGCGGAGACTTTACAAAAAGTCTGTAAACCATATCACAACTTGACCCAAGCTGTCGATGGATGCACTAGGAAGAAGTTGTAACACGGACGTTGGCTAAAGTGCTGATTATAACAGCGTTATCTTCTCGAAACTGTAACTAAGACATATTTCATTCCGTTCTTCCATACCGACTGTATCCAGTCATTTCTCTCATTGTAACCTTCTGCGCGCTAGTTGTGGTTCCACCTTGCTAGGGGGTGACATTCTTTTTTAAAAACATTAAACAAATATGAATATATATATATATATATATATATATATATATATATATATATATATATATACGGACTGTAGATACTAATAATAATAAGCAAAAAAAAAAAAAAAAGAAAAAGAAAAAAAAGAAAAAAAAAGAAAAACACAGAGGGCGATGCAGCGAATGTCACCATATCTCGGTCATTGTTCACTTAAAGATTAATAGAATTATAAATTTCGGTTTTTCTAAAGCTAGCAGCATTTTATCCATTTTTTTGTCTGTCTTTTCATTTTTTTAGCGGTAATAAGAGTCACTCGAAATATTTGTTTCAGATTTCTAACGAAGTCAATTAAAAGTGACGTTAATGCACAGTAAGAAATGTCGCTTGCCCGGATGTTGTGCCGGCTTTGTCGGTATTCACTCATGACTCATGCGATCATATATTTTTAATATATGCATAGATTTCCACATGGAATCTTTTAGATATAAGATTACCTAAAAGAAATTCTCCCTTCCCAAGATAGCAAACAGGGCTATAAAAACAGAAAACGGTAAAACTCAAAACCTCTTGAGATTTAAATATATAACACATGAATTAATCTCAAACTAAAACAGCAAATAATAATTATCTTATGAAAAAAAAATAATTCAACAACAACAATAACAACATTTATTCACTTTTAATTATTAGAATTAATAGACATTCAGTTACGTTCCTCCATAATTTACCCTGACTTTCACGAATGCTTGAGGTTTATTTATAGGGATTCTTAAATTAAAAAAAAAAATGAAAAAATGAACAAAGAAAAACCCAAAAGTAGCGACATTTTACTTCAGTTTATGAATAAATGCTGAAAAATAAAATCCTTACGTTTACCTTCATATTGTCCATCAACAAAGATAAATTTAATTCTTATATATATATATATATATATATATATATATATATATATATATAGGAAAGAATATTAATAAAAAGTTTTGAATTTAAAAATGTACTTTTTTTGAACAGTATTTGTTTATTTTTATTATATTTTATATTTCAGACCGCCCTCGGTCCTTCATCAGAAACAACTGATTTTTAAATTTGAATTAGAAACGTATTTCACGATAGCGTTCGAATATTTTTTTGTTTACATCACGTGGTGTGTTTTTTCACAACATGTGGCACGTCCGTAGAGAAAGTCTGTTTTAGATAAAAATTTCTTGGAATATCTGAAAAAATTTTTTTAGCTATTGAAATATTTGTAAAGATTCAACACACCTAAGTCCCTATTTAACCCTAGCTTGTGTGTATTTAATTTTAAAATCCAGTATGTTTCTTTCTTTCTGCGTGTGTATGTAGAACTAAAATTGGAGTCTATTAGTAAACATTTGCAATTTTCTAAAGTATGATCAGGTTGATTAAAATGGGCTGCAATTGGGGAGTATACATTTTTTTGTCGTATATTTAGTTTGTGATTATTGAAGCGAAATCTAAAGCTATTACCGGATTCGCCGATATATCCACTGTTGGGGCAAATTAAGCAGAAGAGAAAGTAGATTATGTTTTTGCTGTCACAAGTAAGGTTTGGTGGGTGTAATTTTATTTTGGTGTTGGGTACAGAGAATGTTTTGTCTGTTATTAAATGTTTACAAATTAAACAGCGAGGCTTCCCACATTTTAAATTCCCTGATAGGTTTGTATTATTTAAATATTTGTTAGAAGTGAGGATAGTTGAGAGGTTGGGTGTTTGTTTCTTTGCATTTATGGGTGGTTTATCGAAAATGTCTTTGATGTTTTTGTTTGATTGGAGGTTCCTGTAATCATTTTTTAAATTTTTGATAAGTGTGTAGGAATATTGATTATGGTTAAAAACCATGGGAATTCGGTTGTTATCTTTTCGTTTTTTGTATGTGAGAAGTGTGCTACGATCTATGTGGATGGTTTTATGTAGTGCTTCCTTTATTATTTTTATTGGATATTTACATTTTAGAAACTGTTTTATTGGGTTGTTAGACTTTCTCTACGGACGTGCCACATGTTGTGAAAAAACACACCACGTGATGTAAACAAAAAAATATTCGAACGCTATCGTGAAATACGTTTCTAATTCAAATTTAAAAATCAGTTGTTTCTGATGAAGGACCGAGGGCGGTCTGAAATATAAAATATAATAAAAATAAACAAATACTGTTCAAAAAAGTACATTTTTAAATTCAAAACTTTTTATTAATATTCTTTCCTATACATATTAAGAGAGTATACGTGGATGATCATCACTATATATATATATATATATATATATATATATATATATATATATATATATACTAGCCGTATAGCCCGGCGTTGCTCGGGTGTAATGAAAGCTTTAAAACTAATTACTGGTTGTGGAGCTCAGACTCTTTGGACGTTGGCACGAAAGACTAAAAAGCAATAGTTGTTTCCAGTTAAAGCGAAACCATAGACTGAAAGAAAAATGAATGGATGTAAGTCAAATTTTGATTTCCTGGTATCGATATCAAATAGGTTTTTTTTCGTCGTAAACTGAATTTTGAAGGCTAAATAAGTCCTCTGAGTAAATGGTATCATGGCTGAGACTAAGAACTACAATTATACCTACTTAGAGCCAAACCCGAAGCAAAAACTAAAATGAAAGGGCTGAAAAAAAATACAGATATACAGGCAGATAAACACACACACACACACACACACACACACACACACACACACACACACACACACACACACACACACACACACAAACATCTTGCCTTTTATATACATATATATATTATCAATTTTCTGCACTATTGTAAGAACTGCAACCTTGAAACTTCTGAATATCGTTTCTTATGTCTTTGTCTATGAGTGTATCAAATTTTATTAAAATCGGACCATTTCTTCTATAACTCGATATTTATCGGGGATACCTCGAGACAAAACCTAGCTAAGAACACTCGTAGACGCTTATAGTACAAATGTGTAAATTTTCAAGAAAATCGGTTCAGCCGTTTCGGAGTCTATAGGTAACGGACACACACACATACACACAGAAAAAGTTCCATTTATAAATAAGTTTAGATAGATACACTACCGGCCATGCCACCCCAGTGTTTTAAAAAATGGTGTATTTCATACTATTTTTTTATAATTTATTGCCAAGTGAATAACTGTAAATGAAAATAGAATGATTCTTTTGTTTATATTGCACGATAACATGTGCATCAAATGAATTTATAAATATTCAGGAATTACCTATCATAGTATCATCAATGAAAGAATGAAAAAGATTTATGGTTATTCGGACGAGTTCATTTTTGCTTTCTTGCCTTGTAAATAACATAAGAACCATTCTATTATCCACTTGGCAATAAATACTAAAAATAGTATGAAATACATAATTTCTTTTAAAAAACTGGGGTGACCTAATAATTATGGCTGATAGTATATATATATATATATATATATATATATTAGCTGTAAAATAGAATCCTCACATTTACCGTCACAAGATCTATCAGATGATGGAAAGTATTAGCAAAGATAAATTTAATTCTTGCCTTTATATATATATATATATATATATATATATATATATATATATATAATATTTATTCAGAAATTATAGCATGGATATGTTACAATATCACTACAAAAGTAGCTATTTTGTTTCGACACTTCTTGTGTCTTGTCAAGTGATGTGGTTATTTTAAATTCAATTTAAAATAATCACATCACTTAACAAGACTCAAGAACTGTCGAAACAAAATAGCTACTTTTGTAGTGATATTGTAACATATCCATGTTATAATTTCTGAATAAATATTATGAGCTCTGCTTTGTATTGAGCTCTTTTTTAAAAATAGTGTTTCTTTGGACAAGGAATATTATTCCACCCATACTTATATATATATGTAATGAATTATTTTGAACATTATTTTTACCGATACTCGTATTTAAGTAGATATTCAGTTTTTAATTAAATAGTATTTTATATTTATATCTACACAATTATAACACAATTTTCGATTCACCGTAAACAAACATCTGCTCTGAAATGTATCGTAATGTCAACAAATGTAAACATATTACGGAAATCAACGGATTTTAAAGAAACTTGGTTATAAGCGTGATAAAAACCTCGTCTGATCAAGAGTCTATTCATAGTCGCGTGGTCTAAGACGTTACCAGATCAAATGGTAGCTTCCCCTATGTAAATAGGGGGTCGCCGGTTCGAATCCTGCAGGATTCTTCATCAATTCTTCGTAATAAAATAATTATCGTAAATAATCAGGCCGGTAGATATAAATATAAAATACTGTTTAATTAAAAACAGAATATCTACTTAAATACGAGTATCGGTAAAAATAATGTTCAAAATAATTCATTACAAATTGTCGGTTGCTTATAACCAAGTTTCGTTAAAATTCGTTCATTTCCGTAATATATATATATATATATATATATATATATATATATATATATATACGTATTTCAAATCCCAAAAGCATATAGGTAAAATCCCCCAAACCAGATCCTATTAATATTAATTTTATTAATATTAAAAATAATCCAGATGGTAAGATAATCTACCAAGTCCAAATCTCACCAACTAACAACAGAAAAAATAACATTATATCAGTATCTCGGCTGGGAAATTTAAACAAAGTTACTATACTCATAAGCACTCCTTTTCTAACCATAATCTAAAATTCTAATCAAAACCTACTTTTAAATTTACGTAAGAAATTCATAGCCAAATGCCGCCATGAATCTAAACCTTTGAATTTAGAATTTTTTTTTTCTTTTTTTTTTTATAAGCGTTTCACCCCGAGCAAGGCATGTCACTGCCACTACTGTGCTGGGGGCTACGTAGAGTGGAGAAAGGCTGATTAAATATAGGAAATAACAGAGGGTGGGTGATACCGAGAATGAGGGTTGGGTAGATGAGAGTGTTGTGAGAATAGTTGGGAGTTAGTGTGATAGGAGGTGTCTATTGACCCTACATTTAAACACCTGGAGATTGTAACTGTCGGGAAAGCAGACTTGTGGAAGGGAGTTCCACAGGCGGGAAGCGCGAGTAAAGAAGCTGTTGGAGTAGAATTTACGGTTACATCTTATTTGTTTAACTGTAAAAGGGTGGGACCTAGTTGCTAATCTAGTATCTCGTGTAAATTCGTGCTTAGGCGGCATCAGTGATCTAAGCTCATCGGAGCAGAAGCCATGAAAGTACTTGTAGAAGAGGCACAGGGAAGCTACATCACGCCGGTGTGAGAGCGGTCTGCCAAGTCAGTATCAACCACGTTACAGATTCTCCTTTGTATTTTGTCAAGAAGCCCAAGGAGAGCAGCAGGGGCACCCGACCAGATATGGCAGCAATATTCAATACACGGGCGGATGGTAGATTTGTATATGTGCAGAATAGTTTCAGGTGGGAAAAATTTCAGGTGGGAGCCCACTTTCATAGCAGCAGATTTGGCAATGGATTCAATATAGTCATTCCATTTTAAAAATTAATTTTTTATATTTTGATTAGAATTTTAGATTAGAATTTTGAAATTTTCGAATTTTTTAGTTTTTAATTTTTAATGTTAATTTTATAATTTAAATTAAAGTAATTTTAATTTTAAACCCTCCTATTAGTAATCCAATACTAATCCCAGTGTTATAAATGCCTTCTTTTCTTCGTTCTTATCAAAAACTACAAAATTACACATAATGACCTATAGACCAACTCTTTAACCCTTAAATATTTCCAGCCTATTTATATATATTTTTAGATTGCGAAGAATCTTAATTTCTATTTTTGTTTTTCAAATCCTTGAATACTTTCCTTGCTAAAATTTTTTTTAACATTTTTCCCCTTTACGTTATTGAAAAAATGAGAATTATTTTTCTCACCTGAAACGATTCTGCACATATACAAATCTACCATCCGCCCGTGTATTGAATATTGCTGCCATATCTGGTCGGGTGCCCCTGCTCCTCTCCTTGGGCTTCTTGACAAAATACAAAGGAGGATCTGTAACGTGGTTGATACTAACTTGGCAGACCGGCTGCAGCCGCTCTCACACCGGCGTGATGTAGCTTCCCTGTGCCTCTTCTACAAGTACTTTCATGGCTTCTGCTCCGATGAGCTTAGATCACTGGTGCCGCCCAAGCACGAATTTACACGAGATACTAGATTAGCAACTAGGTCCCACCCTTTTACAGTTAAACAAATAAGATGTAACCGTAAATTCTACTCCAACAGCTTCTTTTCTCGCGCTTCCCGCCTGTGGAACTCCCTTCCACAAGTCTGCTTTCCCGACAGTTACAATCTCCAGGTGTTTAAATGTAGGGTCAATAGACACCTCCTATCACACTAACTCTCTACTATTCTCACAACACTCTCATCTACCCAACCCTCATTCTCGGTATCCTCACCCGCCTATCACCCACCCTCTGTTATTTCCTATATTTAACCAGCCTTTCTCCTCTCTACGTAGCCCCCTGCACAGTAGTGGCAGTGACATGCCTTGCTCGGGGTGAAACGCTTATAAAAAAAAAAAAAAAGAGATCTACTTTGAAATTTATTTTATATATGTCTATAAATTCCAATAATTTTTCCCAAATCAGGTAATTTTCTTAAAAGTATATATATATATATATATATATATATAAGTGTATGTATGTGTGTGTATATATATATGTATATAATTAGATATATATGTGTGTGTATGATGTAAATGTGTATTTTATTTGGTGTGCTGATGTATGTATATTTCTTGTTTCTACACATATACATGTGTATGTGGGTGGAGTGTATGTAATCGTATATGTATATGTATATGTATATGCATGTATTTTATGTATATATATATATATATATAGGTGGGATGAATGTGTGTGTGTGTGTGTGTGTGTGTGTGTGTGTGTGTGAATGTGCGTTGTGGTGCATTGGATATCGGCTCGGAACGAGAAATCGGGGAGCCGAGTTCCAATTCCAGCTGAATTCATTGCATTCACTTAAATACTTGGGAAAGGTATTAATCCGTCTATTCCTTCCAGTTATGGGTTAAATAACAGGACAGATTGGGTTCTATAGCCTTGGTCGGCAACCAGTCTACCGCAGAAAGCAATGGCAGCCTACTGCGGGATAATCTTCTGCCCAGCCAGTCATGTCTCTTTCGATACATGATCGCCCAAGCGTGTATCACGTATGGCACTTAACTGACTGAAGTGTATATTTATATGTATCTATATATGTACATATATGAATATGTATATATATATGTATGCGTGTGTATAGATATGTATGTGTATGTGTATATGGGTATGTGTGTGTGTGTATGTATACTTATATTTATATATTATTTGCCAAATTTTCATTTTAGACCTATTATAATATTACCCCAATTTTATTTTTATTCTATTAGTAGATTTTAAATTCTCTGCAATAGAGCAGCTACATTATTATCATTTTAAACAAATATTCTTTCGTTAAATTTTTAACAGAGTTAAATATATAATATATTGTCTCCTTTCTCTACTTTCTTCCTGTTTCCTTTATATATACATATAACTTTCCCTTTCTTTCACCATCTGAAGCCGGCATTCGTCACCCTGGCGACAAGTAAAAACTGAATTGAATTCTCAGAACACAATTATAGCCATTAATAACCTTGCCATCCCAGTCGACCAATAAAGTTTCAATATCTTGAACTGGACTCTAAATGACATTAGACAAACTGATTCTAAGACAAGAAAGCTCCTTTCTAAGATGGAAGAGATCTTATTCAGTTCAAATCGTCATACAAGGCAACAACAATTAGCTTAGTAAAATACATGGAAACAACAAAGGACCGAATGATACAATAAATCAAACAACATGAAAACAGAAAAAAAAAATTCAATAATGAAAAAAAGACAGTAAATACAAACAAGATTTACATTTAGTAGATTCTGTAGAAAAGCAAAACAGAAGCCAAGAACCAAATATTGCAGTAATAAATATGAAAACGAAAGCCAAGGATAAAGCTCTTGAACAGATGAAACAACGCTGGCAAGACAAACCTCTGCATGGCCAATATCCAGAATGTGCCAATAAATCCAATGCTGATAAAGTTAATACTCATCAATGGTTACGTGCATCTGGATTAAAGTCTGAGACTGAAGGCTTTATTCTTGCAGCGCAAGACCAAAGTTTTTTCACGAGGAACTTTCATGCAAATATTATACATAATAATGTGGATCCAAAATGCAGGTTCTGTGACAGATACCAAGAAACAATGGACCATCTAATCTCAGGCTGTTCTGTACTTGCCCAAAATGAATATAAAATTTGTCACGATAGAGTGGGGCAATATTTACATTGGACAATGTGCAAACACTATAGAAAATCTGTAAACAAACACTGGTATGAACATCACCCAGCACCGGTTACAGAAATAGAAGATGTCACCATTCTATGGGATTACACCATCTACACAGACAGAAAAATTGAAGCAAATAGGCCGGACATTATTGTTAAAAACCAGAAAGAAAAACTTGCCTATTAATCGATATGGCTTGTCCAGCGGATTGTAACATAGCAACCAAGGAATTCGAAAAGCTGTCAAAATATTAAGACCTGGAAATTGAAACAGAAAAAATGTGGAAATTGAAAACAAGAATCGTGCAAGTGATAGTAGGTGCACTTGGAATGATAAAAAATGGAACAAAACAACACATTGAAAGAATCCCTGGAAATCCCAGCTTAAGAGATATACAAAAAATTGTCTTATTAAGTACAGCCCACACATTAAGGAAAACTTTGTCTATGTAACGCTAGGGATGATAAGGGAGATAGAAAAAACATGAAATGGAGCCATAACAACACGCCACAACCTGCCTTAGGTTTTCCCGCAGATTTGGTAGGTAGTGCGACCATAGCAGAAATCGAAATATGTTAAAAAATGACATAATAATAATAATAATAATAATAATAATAATAATAATAATAATAATAATATTAAGAAGAAGAAGAAGAAGAAGAAGAAGAAGAAGAAGAAGAAGAGACAGCAGTTGCCCGGTCAGAGCCAATAACATTGCAGATTCTTTTTCGGACTGATGTACAAAGAGCACCAGAAAAAGAAGAAAAGGAATAATAATAATAATAATAATAATAATAATAATAATAATAAGAAGAAGAAGAAGAAGAAGAAGAAGAAAAGGATTAATAATAATAATAATAATAATAATAATAATAATAATAAAAAAGAGCAAAATAATAATAATAATAATAAAATAATAATAATAATAATAAAAGAGCAAAATTTTACAGACAAAACAAGATCTTTCAGACTGATACAAAGAGATTTTACAGGGAAATAGGTAAAAAAAGAATTGAAGTGACAGTACCCCCCAGAATGGAAGAAGTCACACAGTTCTGGGAAAAGATATGGGCTTGCCCTAAAGAACCTAGCAAGGAAGTACATTGGATTACGCAGGAGATAGAACGAATGAAGAATAAACCCGAACAGACATGGTCTGGAATTACAGAAGATGATGTTAAATTTGCACTAAAAAAAGCACACAATTGGAAAACTCCAGGTATAGATAAAATTCCTAACTTTTGGCTATATTATTTAAATGCAGCACATAAAAAAATAGCCAAAGAACTCCAAGAAATGGTTGACGATCCCACTAAAATTCCTGCATGGATGACAAAAGGAATTACATTTCTTCTACCCAAGAATGGTGACACAAACAACCCGAAAAACTACAGACCAATTACATGTCTTCCGACAACATATAAACTACTAACATCTATTTTAACAAAACAAACATATTTATTCTTAGAAAGAAATGACATGATACCGCTTGAACAAAAAGGGTGTAAACGTGGCTGTTATGGCTGTAAAGACCAATTGCTAATTAACAAAATGATCCTGGAAAACTGCTACAAGACAAAGAAAAATCTTAGTACTGCCTGGATAGACTACTGAAAGGCATTCGATAGTGTGCCACATGAATGGATTTTAAAGACTTTAAATATATACAAGATATCGCCCGTCATCATCAATTTCATCAAACAGTGCATGTCTATATGGAAAACAACCCTTTACCTCAATCATATAAATGGAACCTATAAGTCTGATGAAATAAACATCAAAAGAGGTATATTTCAAGGTGATTCTTTATCTCCCTTACTATTCTGCATATCATTAATAGCACTAACCAGTCAACTTAATAAGACAGAATGTGGTTATAAAATAGGCCAAAATAAAATAAGCCATCTATTTTACATGGATGACTTAAAGTTATATGCTAAGAATGATAATGAGCTGGAAGGTCTTCTGCAAACTGTAAAATGCTTCAGCGAAGACATTGGAATGAAATTTAATTTGAATAAATGTGCTAAAGCTACAGTTTTACGTGGATCAATACAAGAAACATCCTCAATTAGCCTAGACCCTGCTGTAACAATAAAAGAATTGAAACCAGAAGAAGCTTATAAATACCTAGGTGTAAATGAGAGCGAAAACATTCACCATAAAAAAATGAAAGAAATAGTGCGTAAAGAGTACTATAGAAGGCTACGAATGATATTAAAAACTGAATTAAATTCACAGAATAGAGTTATGGCCATTAATAGCCTTGCAATCCCAGTTGTCCAATATAGCTTCAACATCTTAAACTGGACTCTAAACGACATCAGGCGAATGGATGCTAAAACAAGAAAGCTTCTTTCTAAGCATAGGATGCATCACCCAAAGGCTGATGTAGACCGTCTATACATACCCCGTAAAGAAGGTGGAAGGGGTCTTATTCAGCTGGAATTGTCATACAAGACAACAACTATTGGCTTACTAACATACATAGAAACAACAAAGGATTGGATGATACAATTAGTAAGGCAACATGAAGAAAGAAAGAAAAAATATTCAATAATAAAAGAAGGCAGTAAATACAAAAAAGAATTACAGTTAGTAGATTCTGTAGAAAAGCAAAACAGTAGCCAAAAACCAAGTATTGCGGCAAAAAATATGAAAATGAAAGCCAAAGATAAAGCTCTTGAAAAGATGAAACAGCGCTGGCAAGACAAACCTCTGCATGGCCAATATCCAGTACGTGCCAATAAATCCAATGTTGACAAAGTTAATACTCATCGATGGTTACGTGCATCTGGATTAAAGTCTGAAACTGAAGGATTTATACTTGCAGCACAAGACCAAAGTCTTTTCACGAGAAACTTTCAGGCAAATATTATGCATAATAATATGGATCCAAAATGCAGGTTTTGTGATAAACACCAAGAAACAATAGACCACCTAATCTCAGGCTGTTCTGTGCTTGCCCCAAACGAATATAAAAATCGCCACGATAGAGTTGGGCAATATTTATATTGGGCAATGTGCAAACATTATGGAAAAACTGTAAACAAACACTGGTATGAACATCATCCAGCACCGGTTACAGAAATAGAAGATGTAACCATTCTATGGGATTACACCATCTACACAGACAGAAAAATTGAAGCAAACAGGCCAGACATTATTGTTAAAAACCAGAAGGAGAAAACTTGTCTATTAATTGATATGGCTTGTCCAGCGGATTGTAACATAGCAACCAAGGAATTTGAAAAACTGTCAAAATATAAAGACCTGGAAATTGAAATAGAAAAAATGTGGAAATTGAAAACAAGAGTTGTGCCAGTGATAGTAGGTGCACTTGGAATGATAAAAAATGGAACAAAACAACACATTGAAAGAATCCCTGGAAACCCCAGCTTAAGAGATATACAAAAAATTGTCTTATTAAGTACAGCCCACACACTAAGGAAAACGTTATCTATGTAATGCTGGGGATGATAGGGAAGATAGAAAAACATGAAATGGAGTCATAACAACACGCCACTACCTGCCTTAGGTCTCCCCGCAGACTTGGTTGGTAGTGAGACCAATGCAGAAATCGAAATATGATGAAAAATGACATAATAATAATAATAAAAGAAATAATAATAAGAAGAAAAAGATGAAAAAGAAGAAGAGGAAGAAGAGAAGGAATAATAATAATATTAAGGAGAATAATAGGAAGAAGAAGAAAAAGAAGAAGAAAAAGAAGAAATAAAGAAATAATAATAATAATAAGAGGAATGACAATAAGGAGAAGAAGAAGAGGAAGAAGAAAAGGAATAATAATAATAATAATAATAATAATAATAATAATAATAAGAAGAAGAAGAAGAAGAAGAAGAAGAAGAGACAGCAGCGGCAAGTTACCAGGTCAGAGCCAGTAGCATTGCAGATTCTTCTTCGGACTCGATCAAGAAACTCTGATGTACAAAGAGCACCAGACCAGATGTGGCAGCAATATTCAAAGCATGGACGAATGACAAACTTATAAATATGTAAGATAGATTCTGTCGCGGAAAATTCTCTCGCACGCCATAGTGAACTAAATTCCTTAGCTGGAGACTTAGCAATTGATTCAATAAACTCTTTTTATTGAAACACGAAAGGAGATTCTACAGAATTTTCTTAATATGGAAATTCGTTACCAAACATTTCCAGAAATAAAATTATCAGAAAATTTCATCGCTATGATTTGTTGCCATGGTAAAAATGGCGGAATTAATTTAAAAATCAATGAATACATTATCACGTTAAACAAATTCTTTATACTACTAATAATAACGATGGCCAACTTTTGTAAAAGCTTTCCATTGTCGTGCTAGACAGCAGACAAATGACGCCCGATGACGACCCACTTAACTATCGATGTTACGAGAAGTAAGCAAAATGACAAGAAGTGCATAAAATCGTGATATGACAATGTGGATTACTACTGCTACTACTGACTATTAATTATTACGTTACCACCACAACCACCACAACAACAACAACAACAACAACAACAACAACTTCTTCTTCTTCTATGTGCCCTGTCCCTTCAGGACGTAGACGATCATGGCTTTCCACGTTTTCCTATCCCTGGTGACTCTGAGCACGCCCTCTCCTGTTACACCATGCAATCCTCGTTCTGTCATCCACCTGATTAGGTCCTTCAAATATGTTATCCATTGCTTTCCCCTGTCTCTTTCCCCCTCTATATAGCCTGTTAGTATCATATTCTCCAAGCCCTCCTTCCTCATTGCGTGTCCCAGGAACTTCAGGTGTCTCTTCCTGATGCTCAGTATTAATTTCCTTTTTGTTTCCATCATTTACAAGACCTCATCATTGCTCACATTCTCGACCCATGATATTCGCAGCGTCCTTCTGTAGGTTGCAGTTGCTTCAAGTTTTTCCTTCATCTTTGATGATATTGTCCAACATTCACTGTCATATTGAAGGACGGACATCACGTAGCAATCCAGTACTCTCTTCCTAGTTTCTAGCGAAATTGTCCTGTTTCTTAATACTTTACTCAACTTCTGGAATGCTTCCTTCGCCATGCCAATTCGCCTTCGGATCTCTGTGTCGCACTTTCCGTCTTCTGTTATAACGCTTTCCAGGTATTTAAATTTTTGTACCTGCTTGATTCTGGTATCCCCGACCTGTATATGGCATTTTGGGCTGTCCTTTTTACTGATGACCATGCATTCGGTTTTCGTGCAGTTTATTTCTAGTCCTTTCTTGTTATTTTCTTCTGCTACCTTCTGTAGGAGGTCTTGTAGTTTCCTCTCTGTGTCTGCTATTAGCACTGTATCATCTGCGTACCTTAGGTTGTTTAAATTGTGGCCTCTGATGACAAATCCAAGCATAACTTTTAGGGTCCTCAAAATATTCTCGCTGTACAAGTTGAATAGATCCGGTGAAAAGACACTAATAATAATAATAATAATAATAATAATAATAATAATAATAATAATAGAAGAAAGAGAAATAATAATAATCCTGAAAATATACAGAAGAAAAGGTAGAAATCTTTTGGATCTTTTTCTATGTGCCGTGTCCCTTCAGGACGTAGGTGGTCATGGCCCTCCTCATATCCCGATAACTTGTAACTCTTAACACACTTGCTCTTTTTACTCCCCCCAAACCCTGCTCTGCTATCCATTTGCTCAAACTCATAAATCTAGAACATAAATGGATATAAACTAACATGACCACAAAGTGAGGGATCAGTTTACATATTGATTATAATATAAAATTGACCCTCCACTTTATATTCACATTATAATTTCTTACTTATTTATCAAATTCTGATTGCGTATGAATCCACATCTTCTCAATACTGATTAGTTATTTATAACTCTTCCATGTGCCGTGTCACTTCAGGATGTAGGCGATCATGGCCCTTCACATCTTCCTATTCCTTGTAGGTCTTAACTCTTTTTCTCTTGTCACCCCTCCCAAACTCCGCTCGGCCATTCATTTGCTCAAGCCTATAAATCTAGAATATAGATAGAAACTAGGGTGGCCTCAAAGTGGGGGATCAGTTTATATATTGATTATATAATAAAAATGATTCCCGTCTTCCTATTCACATTATTATTTCTCATTTGTTTATCAAATTCTGATTCGAGTATGAATCCACCTCTTCTCAATACTGATAAGTTATTTATATCTCTTCTTCTTTTTGCCGTGTCCCTTCAGGACGTAGGCGATCATGGCCGTCAACATCTCCCTATTCTTTGTCGCTTTTAATATACCTTCTGTTAATCAATCCCCACTCCTCAGTTAAGTGCCATACGTGATACACGCTTGGGCGATCATGTCTCGAAAGACCATGACTGACTGGACAGAAGATTATCCCGCAGTAGGCTGCCATTACTTTCTATGGTACACTGGTTGCCAGCCAAGGCTATAGAACCCAATCTGTCATGTTGTTTAACCCACAACTTGAGGGAAGAGACGGATTATTATTTTTCCCAAGGGTGTTTGCGTGTAAATAAACGAAGAGAATTTAACCTGAATTCGAACTCGGCACCCCGATTTCTTGTTCCGAGCCGATATCCACTGCACCACAAAGCTCCACCATAGATTACCGTAAAATAATGATAATGCGCGACACTCTTTGATCCTTAAGGCTTTGGAAATATTCAAAGTCGCATGGGTGATAGTCAATTAAGTGCCATACGTGATACACGCTTTGGGCGATCATGTCTCGAAAGCGACATCACTGACTGGGCAAAAGATTATCCCGCAGTAGGTTGCCATTGCATTCTGCGGTAGATTGGTTGCCGACCAAGGCTATCGAGCCCAATCTATTCTATTATTTAACCCATGACTGGAGGGAAGACACGTATCAATATCTTTTCCAAGGATATTTGTGCGTAAGTGTATGCAAGGAATTCAACTGGTATTCGAACTCTACTCCCAGACTTTTCGTTCCAAGTCGATATCCACTGCACCGCAAAGCTCCACCATAGATTACCGTAAAATAATGACAATGCACGACACTCTTTGGATCCTTAAGGCTTTGGAAATATTCATAATCGCCTGGGTGATATTAAATCTTCTTAGATATAGCATAGAACTGCATTATACCTAAGTCACAAAAAAGCATTGCCATTTCCAATTGCTTGAATATCCGTCGGGAAATCTTTCGAGGAGACTACCTGTCGCCCCTTCTGTTCCGTCTGTTCTTAATCCCCCTTTTGTAATAATCTAAACAATAATAGCCATGGATACAAAATAAAAAAAGAAAATGTTTAATCTCTTATTCTATATGTAATACTAGCAGTATAGCCCGGCGTTGCTCGAGTGTAATGAAAGCTTTAAAACTAATCCATGGTCCTGGAGCTCAGACTCTTTGGACGTTGTGTTGTATATCGACAAACAGACAAACACGGGTATATATAAAAATATAAGTTATATTTTTATTAATGACGATGAACCGTGTAGTCTAGGGAACAGAGAGCGAGAGAGCGCGCTTCTAATGGGTTGACGGTTTTCCCCGGCCGATCTCTGTCGCTCCTCTACTGCTACTCTGGTCTGCTGTCTCTCTCTCTGGTGAAATCCGTGCGCCGAGGTCTTTTTATAATCTCCAAACCGGGACTTCCGGTTCTGCCTCGCCCACGCACACCCACGTAATTCTCAGAGACACCCGTTCTGTTTGCCTCTGTAGCCATTTCCGCTACTGCCGGAAATAAGGTCAAACAAACATCCGTTCCTTTCAACGACCGGAAAACACCCCCGCTTGCATCAGCCTTCTTTGGGTGGGGCCAGATTGTTATATTACAGTTGGCACGAAAGACTTTTTTTTTTTTAAAAGAAATAGTTGTTTCCAGTTAAAGCGAAACCGTAGACTGAAAGAAAAATGAATGGATGTAAGTTAAATTTTGATTTCCTGCTATCGATATCAAATAAGTTTTTTTGTCGTAATCTGAATTTTGAATAAGTCCTCAGAGTAAATGGTATCATAGCTGAGACTAAGAACCACAATTATACCTACTTAGAGCCAAACCCGAAGCAAAAGCTATAATAAAAGGGCTGAAAAAAGGGCAGATAAACAGACACACACACACACATACACACACACACAAACATCTTGCCTTTTATATATATATATATATATATATATATATATATATATATATATATATATTATCGATTTTCTGCACTATTGTAAGAACTGCAACCTTGAAACTTCTGAATATCGTTTCTTATGTCTTTGTCTATGAGTATATCAAATTTGATTAAAATCGGACCACTCCTTCTATAACCCGAGTTTTTCGATTATCGATTTTCGATATTTATCGGGGGTACCTCAACACAAAACCTAGCTAAGAACACTTGCAGACGCGTATAGTACAACTGTGTAAATTTTCAAGAAAATCGGTTCAGCCGTTTCTGAGTCTATAGGTAACGGACACACACACACACACACACACACACACACACACACACACACAACGTTCCATTTATAAATAAGTTTACATATCGAATTTTTTGTCAAAGACGAAAATGAGTTGAATTCAAAAGGGAATTTCAAGTGGGTAAAAAAATGTAAATAAACCTATTATACACCTATTGCAACAGCAAAAAACACTAAAGAAAGTAAGCAAATGCTATGTACCCAATGCGGAAACGATGGGAAGATAAGCGTCTTCATGATTAATACTATGCTTGTACCAAATGTAGACAAGCCCCATGCCATCAGTGGTTACGTAATGACGATCGTCTGTATCTTTCCAGATCCGAAAGAAGCAGAGGATTAGTTCAACTAGGACTGACAAAACCCTAACAATCGGTCTTCAAAGATACCTGGAAACCAATGAGACAGAATGATGGCCTGTGTCAAAAAACATGAAAGAAATGAGAAACTGTATTCAGTGATAAAGGAAACCAACACATTCAAAAGGGAGTTGCAAGTAAATAAACCATAATACACCGACTGCAACAGCAAAAAACACTAAAGAAAGTAACCAAATGCAATTTACTCAATGCAGAAACAACGGGAAGATAAGCGTCTTCATGATCAATAATCTGCCTAAACCAAATGTAGACCAGCCCCATACCCATCAGTGGTTACGTAATATAGAGTTAAATGCTGAAACCGAAGGTTCTATTCTTGCTCCATAAAACAAATGCTTGCTAATTAGAAATTTCTACGCACTCATATCCAGATTCTGAACCTCTTCTTCTGTTTCATATGCTGTATCCTTTTTTGACGTAGGCGATCATGGACTTCCACTTGGCTCTCTCTCTTGTCGCTCTCAATTTTCTTTCTCTTGGTATCTCTAAGCCACGCTCCAGCCATCCATTTGCTCAGACCTAACAAGTACGTTTCGCGTTGTTTTCCACTGTCTCTCTTTTTCTCTATCCGACCTGTGAGTATTAAATTCTCTAGGCCCTCTTTCCTAATTACGTGTCCCAGGAACTTCATCTGTTTCTCCCTGATATTTAGTATGAGTTTTCTTCTCGTTTGCATCCTTTCCAACACCTCATCGTTGCACACTTGCTCCGTCCTTGGAATCCTCAGTATCCTTTCGTAAAACCACATTTCTGCTGCTTCAAGCCTCTCCTTCATCCTAAATGAGATCGTCTAGCATTCACTTTCATACAGAAGAACAGCTATCACATAGCAATTCAGCACTCTTTTCTTTGTTTCTAATGAGATTTTCCTGTCATTCAGTACTGTGGTTAGCTTCTGAAAGACGTTCTTGGCCATGCCAATGTATCTTTGGATCTCCGTGTCGCACTTTCCATCCTCTGTCAGAACACTTCCCAGTTATCTTTATTTGTTTTATTTTAGTTTCTCCGACTTGTAGTTGGCATATTGGTCTCCTCTTCTTGCTGATGACCAGACATTCATTTTAAGGGATGTGCGTGGTGGTCCAGTGGATATCGGCTCGGAACAAGAAATAGGAGAGCCGAGTTCGAATTCCAGTTGAATCCATTGTATCCACTTACGCGCAAATACCCTTGGGAAAGGTATTAATCCGTCTCTTCCTTCCAGTTATGGGTTAAATAACAGGACAGATTGGGTTCTATAGCCTTGGCTGGCAACCAATCTACCACAGAAAGCAATGGCAACCTAGTGAGGGATAATCTTCTGCCCAGTCAGTCATATCTTTTTCAAGACATGATCGCCCAAGCGTGTTTCACGTATGACACTTAACCGACTGACTCTATGCCACGAGAGACTGCCAGGATATTTGTCTGTTTTTTTTTTTTTTTTTTTTTAGTTTTATATTATTATGGCTACATTGTTCATTTATTCACTCATGTCAAAAGTTATTGCTATCCAACTAACGAATACGATATTATGAACAGCAAAACAGTGAACTGAATACGCATCAGACATTGTTCCATTCATATATCCATTGATATGTACATATCATATATTTTAAATACGTCTTAAATTAATTAAAATTAATATGTTGTTTTACTGTTTGTCTATTTTTTTTTTAGAAGATTAATGTTTTTTATTAAATTCAAATTGCTTACGAAGTATTATAA
Organism: Ascarosepion bandense; assembly: GCA_037127315.1. Lineage (NCBI taxonomy): Eukaryota > Metazoa > Mollusca > Cephalopoda > Sepiida > Sepiidae > Ascarosepion > Ascarosepion bandense. The sequence goes on from JBBBDQ010000544.1 coordinate 1,962,251, forward strand.
TATTAACTTTAAATATTATTTCTGGATTTTTAGAAATATATACTCTCGAAATCAGCGGCCATAACTAATATAGCACAAATATGGTACCGGTGAATGGAACAGTGGGAAGACTTGTTACGTCAATGATGACTGCCCTTAGAATGAACAAGATATCATGTCCTCATGTTTATTAAAGATAGTCTCAATAGTACATATCTCAAAAAAAAAATTCCAGGGTTCACAGCTCCAATCCCCACCCACCCCCGACCTCTTACTCAGCTGGATTGACTTGCTTTGCTTGCCGGTCCCTGGCACATTGAAAAAAAAAAAGCTACCGGTTCGTCACATCAGATAGTTTGAGAAGCACTGGCCTACGGGACTGTTCACTACAAATTTGCGATTGAATTTAGTGTTGACACAGGGATTGTTTTTTTTTGTTTCTACTAACCTACTGGTTGGTACACAAACAATAGTCCATTGTTATGTATTGATAGGAGATGTTAGACAAAGCTTTCTTTCTTTCTTTCTTTCTTTCTTTCTTTCTTATTCTCACTTAATGTAAGTAGTGTTTTTCGTACATTTTCCATGCGATCAAATCGGAATAGTCTTCTTTCCCTTACTTCTTGTAGACATTATTCTTTCTTTCTTGTTTTTTTTTTTTTTTAATCATCTCACCCCAAGCAAGGCATTCCACTGCCACTATTGCGCATGGGGCTACATAGGGGAAGGTAAAGAGAAGGAGTGGATAGACATAGGGAATGTTAGGAGAAAGGTGATAGATGAGTAAGGATAGCGAGGATGAGTGTCGGGCAGATGGGAAGAGTGTTTGATAGAATGGGAGCAGGTTAGTGTGTTAGGAGGTGTCTATTGACCTTACATTTAAACTCCTGGAGATTGTAGCCGTCGGGGAAGCAATCGTTTGGAAGAGAATTCCACAGTCGGGAAGTGCGAGGAAAGAAACTGTTGGAGTAGAAGTTACGGCTGCATTTTATCGGTTAAATTTTATCGGTTATAAAGTTGTTTTTTTTTACATTTTCATTTTAGTTTTATATTATTATGGCTACATTGTTCATTTATTCACTCATGTTCTTGCTTTCTTTCTTTCTTTCTTTCTTTCTTTCTTTCTTTTGGAAACTATTTCTTTTTTTTCTTTTTCTTGTAGATACTATTCTTTTTAACGTAATTTGTTTTTTTCTAAATGGTTCTCTTTTTCTTTCTTTCTTTCTTTCTTTCTTTTTTTCTTATTCTCACTTCATGTAAGTAGTGTTTTTCGTACATTTTCCATGCGATCAAATCGGAATAGTCCATGACTTATGAGGTAATGGAAAGAGACGTTAAACAAAGCTTTCTTTCTTTCTTTCTTTCTTTCTTTCTTTTTTTCTCACTGAAAACAAATAGTATCTTTTCACCTCTTTCCACGCGATTAAAACGGAATAATCAATGATTTGTGAAGTATTAGAAAAAGAGGTTAAACATTTTTTTATTCATTATTTCTTTTTTTTTCTTTCTTTCATTTTCTCACTGAAACCAAATAATATCTTTTTTCGCTTTATACGCAAAAAAATAAAAAAAATAAAAATAAAAATAAAACGGAATAGTCCATTATTTATGAGGCAATATCAAGAGAACTTAGAAGATTTTTCTTTATTTCTTTCTTTTTGTAACTCCCTCCACGCAATTCAAACGGCATAGTCCATTATTTAGGAGGTACTGGCAGGTGATGTTAAACACTTCTTTCTTTCTTTAATTGAATTTGACGCTGAAACCAAGTAGAATTGTTCCCCTCTTTCCACACAATCGAGACCTAATAGTCCATTATTTGTAAGGTACTAGCAGAAGACGTTAAACACTTTTCTTTCTTTCTTTCTTTCTTTCTTTCTTTCTTTCTTTCTTTAATTTTTTCACTGAAAACTATCTTTTCCCCTTTGTCTCGTGTTCAAAACGATACTATTCATTATTTAGAAGGTATTGGCACGTGATGTTAAACACTATTTTGTTTGTTTGTTTGTTTGTTTCTTTCTTTCTTTGTTTCTTTCTTTGTTTCTTTGTTTCTTTGTTTCTTTCTATAATTTTCTCACTGAAATCAAGTAGCACCTTTTCCTCTTTTTCCTCGCGTTCAAAACGGCACTGTCCACTATTTAGGAGGTATTGGCAGGTGATGTTAAGTACTTCTTTCTTTATTCATGGATTTTAACGCTGAAACTAAACCTCTTTCCACACAATCGCGGTCTAATAGTCTATTATTTAGGAGGTATTGGCAGGCGACATTAAACACTTCTTTCTTTCTTTTTTTTCTTTCTTTCTTTCTTTTTCTCACTGAAACGTGGTAATGTCTTTCCCCCTTCTTTTCTCGCGTTCAAAACAGAATAGTCCATTATTTATGAGACATTTATAGATGTTAAACACTTTTATATCTCTTATCTTTGTTTCTTCTTTTTTTCCCCAGCAAAATCACACACACCCGAAAACTTCTGATTTGATTGCTTTGGTCGCCATGGCTTCTCGGTCTTTGATTTGACGGTGTGACAGAATAAGCTTAATCCGATTCTCATTTTCTCATCGTCTCTCTCTCATATTCTCTCTCACTCATTCTCATATTCTCTCTTATATTCTCTCTCTCATGTTCTCTCTCATTCTCAGATTCCCTCTTTCTCTCATTCTCATATATTTTCTCTCATTCTCTCTTTCATTCTCATATTATCTCTCTCATTTTCTATCTCATATTCTCACTCTTATTCTCATATTCTCTCTTTCTCATATTCTGTCTCATTCTCATATTTTCTCTCATATTCTCTGTCTCATTCTCATATTCCCTCTCTCATATTCTCTCCCTAATTCTCATATTCTCTGTCTCATTCTCATATTCCCTCTCTCATATTCTCTCCCTAATTCTCATATTCTCTGTCTCATTCTCATATTCCCGCTCTCATATTCTCTCCCTAATTCTCATATTATCTCTCTCATATTCTCTCCCTAATTCTCATATTCCCTCTCTCATATTCTCTCCCTTATTCGCATATTCTCTCTCTCATATTCTCTGTCTCATTCTCATATTCCCTCTCTCATATTCTCTCCCTAATTCTCATATTCTCTCTCTCATATTCTCTCCCTAATTCTCATATTCTCTCTCTCATATTCTCTCCCTAATTCTCATATTCCCGCTCTCATATTCTCTCTCTCAAATTCTCTCCCTAATTCTCATATTATCTCTCTCATATTCTCTCCCTAATTCTCATATTCCCGCTCTCATATTCTCTCCCTAATTCTCATATTCCCTCTCTCATATTCTCTCTCTCAAATTCTCTCCCTAATTCTCATATTCCCGCTCTCATATTCTCTCCCTAATTCTCATATTCCCGCTCTCATATTCTCTCCCTAATTCTCATATTCTTTCTCTCATATTCTCTGTCTCATTCTCATATTCCCTCTCTCATATTCTATCCCTAATTCTCATATTCTCTCTCTCATATTCTCTCCCTAATTCTCATATTCTCTCTCTCATATTCTCTGTCTCATTCTCATATTCCCTCTCTCATATTTTCTCTCTCATTCTTATATTTTCTCTCTTATATTCTTTCTCATACTCTCACTCTCATATATTCTCTCATACACTCTTCTTCATTCTCATATTCTCTCTCACATTATCAAATCTCTCTATCGTGTTCCCTCTCTCATTCTCATAATCTCTTTCTCATATTCTTTCTCTCTTTCTCGTTTCTCATATTCTCGCTACCATACTCTCTCTCTCATTCTCATACTCTCTCTCTCATTCTAATAATCCCCCTTTTATTTTCTCTCTCATATTCTCATATTACTCCCTCATATTCTTTCTCTTCATTCTCATATTCACATTCTCTCTCTTTCTCACTCACTCTTTCTCTCTCTCTCTCTCCATTTCTATTTTCCTTTTTTTCTTTTTCTCACTGAAACAAAGTAGCGTCTTTTCCTCTTTCGACGCGTACAAATGAGCCCATTATTTATTATATATTGACAGTTAATGAAACTTTGTCTCTGTGTGTCTGTGTGTGTGTGTGTGTGTGTCCATTACCTATAGAGTCCGAAACGGCTGAACAGATTTTCTTGAAAATTTACACAGTTGTACTATAAGCATCTGCGGGTGTTCTTAGCTAGGTTTTGTGTCGAGGTACCCCCGATAAATATCGAAAATCAATAATCGAAAAAAAAATCGGGTTATAGAAAGAGTGTCCGATTTTAATCAAATTTGATACACTCATAGACAAAGACATAAGAAACGATATTCAGAAGTTTCAAGGTTGCAGTTCTTACAATAGTGCAGGAAATCGATAATATATATATATATATATATATATATATATATATATATATAAAAGCAAGATGTTTGTGCGTGTGTCTATTTATCTGTCTGTATATCCTTTATACAAATCCACAATTTTTATCCGATTCTCACCAAACTTCACACAAATATTCTTTCGGCTGAATCTGAGCTCTAGGACCATGGATTAGTTTTAAAGCTTTCATTACACCCGAGCAACGCCGGGCTATACTGCTAGTTTATTATATATTGACAGTTAACAAGACCGTTACGACCTAACAAAGGAGAGGAACACGCTCAGTTATAGCAGGATAATAATTATAATGCATTGGGTGTGCGTTGGGGTGCAGTGGATATCGGCTCGTAACGAGGAATCGGGAATCCGAGTTCGAATTCCAGTAGAATTCATTGCATTCATTTACGCGCAAATACTCTTGGGAAAGGTATTAATCCGTTTCTTCTCTCCAGACAGATTGGGCTCTATAGCCTTGGCTGGCAACCAGTCTAACGTAGAAAGTAATGACAACCTATTGCGGGATAATCTTCTGCCCAGTTAGTTATGTCTCTTTCGAGACATGCTCACCAAAGCCTGTATTACGTATGGCACTTAACTGACTGAATAAATATAAAATGATCATTTAGAGAAAATCTATCCATCATATATATATATATGTCTGTGTGTGTGTGTGTGTGTGTGTGTGTGTGTGTGTGTGTGAAAAGTGTGTGTGTGGAAACTGTATGTATATAATTATAAATATCAATATATATATATATGCAATTTGTTATATATATTATATTATTTATATATTATATATGCGTGGTACTTGTTTAAAAGCGCTCAATATCAGTGATAGGGCTGACATATTCATATAGATAGGTGTGAGTTTTTAATCCTGGGTTTCACGCTCTTGCGATCGTCAGACAAACTGATTATTTTTTTAAAAAATTGGTTATATGTAAGGTTGTGTATATTCGTGTATTTTTGTGGAAGTAGGGGAAAATCTGACAGACGCAGACATATATACACATTTGTGCACCCACTGATATGCGCAAAGACATATATACACACACACAACTTTAAAATAAAAAATAACAATACAGCCTTAAATAAAATAATAGCAATTTTTACCTATCATAGTTTCACACAGACCCCATAATACGTACATATGTAAGCACGAGAAATCGACAACTGTCCGCGCGTTGACATCGCTACACTATTCGAATACACCAACCGAATGCGTATGTATGTGCGCAACGGCACACATATATATGTCGACCTTCGCACGATTCGCATATATGTTTGTGTGAGCCCCGGTGGGCGGATGCGCGCACATGTGTGTGTGTGTGTGTGTGTCTTTGCGTACGTCAATGGGTGTACAAATGTGCCACCCACGTCTATTGAACAGGTGAAGAGGCTCATCCTTTGTTCCCTGGTTAGGATGTGGTTTCTGACTTTCTCTTTTCCAATCTTTTCACTTTTTTTTTCAATTGGAGTAGATAGACTAAACTATCGCCCGGTTCACACTCCACCCACGTCTATTGAACAGGTGAAGAGGCTCATCCCTTGTTCCCTGGTTAGGATATAGTTTCCGGCTTTCTCTTTTCCAATCTTTTTCCTCTTACGTAGCCCCCTGCGCATCAGTGGCGTTATCGCCTTGCTTGAGGTGATATGATTAAAAAATAAAAAAAATGTCTGCGTCTGTCATGACGACAAATTTTCCTCTCACACGAATATACACAGCTCAATTTAAAAAAAAAATAATCAGTTTCTCTGGCTATAGCAAGAGCGTGAAACGCCTGCCTATCTATCTATCTATCTATGATAAATATATATTATATATTTATATATTTACCATATATATATATATATATATATATATATATATATATATATTCATATCTAAACTTATTTATAAATGGAACTTTGTCTGTGTGTGTGTGTCTGTGTGTGTGTGTCTCCGTTACCTATAGACTCACTCCAAAACGGCTGAACAGATTTGCTTGAAAATTTACACAGTTGTACTATAAGCGTCTGCGAGCGTTCTTAGGTAGGTTTTGTGTTGAAGTACCTCCGATAAATATCGATAATCGAAAAAATCGGGTTATAGAAGGAGTGGTCCGATTTTAATCAAATTTGATACACTCATAGACAAAGACGTAAGAAACGATATTCAGAAGTTTCAAGGTTGCAGTTCTTACAATAGTGCAGAAAATCGATAATATATATATATATAAAAGCTTTCATTACACCCGAGCAACGCCGGGCTATACTGCTAGTAGATATATATGATAAATATGATAAATTTATATTATACACATAAGCTAAGCGTTATGTATTACCCCAATTTGAATTTTATTTAAAATTATATTTTTTTAAAATAATTTTATTTTTTTGGTTATTTGTTGATTGTTGTTGTGCTCTTAGCCGTCAGTGAAGTTGTGAATGAATTTTCGGCGCTCTGCATCCTCGTCAGGTTGATGCCCTAAGCTCTCGAGTGATAAAAAATCGAAAACCAACCATCAACTCCAAAGAAGAATCTAACGAATTAACTCATGTGCTATCTACTCAACCCATCCTTCAACCGGTTTTTTCACCAACATTTCTATTTTATAATTTCATAATTTTATTTAGTTTAAATCAAATGACCTAATTTAAAAAAAAAATTAGTTTTAATTATTTTAAATCATATATCTTTTTATTCCCTTTAAAAATATTATACCTTTTTAAATAAAGGCCTTTTTCTAATACTTCAACGTTTTTGGGAAGTTAGGTTTTTGAATATGTCCAGCGTCTGTAATATATAAAAACAATTTTCTTTCTTTTCTTTTTTCCCTGCCTTCCTTTATCTCTCTTATCTCCCACCTTTTTTCCGTTTTGCTTAACCTTATATCAATTCAACACGCCGTCCGTTCTTTTTAAGTTACAATTCTCTTTCCTTTTTTGCGAACCCAGACGATGCCAATTTTTCTTTTTCTTTTCTTGTTTATTTGATTTTATTTTGTTTTGTCTTATTCTTTTTCTTTTTCTTTTTTTTAATTTCTTTGCAAATCTATTTAAAAAGGAAAATTAGATTGATTTTTCTCCAGTTTCTGAAAGGATTTTCCTGTTGCTGAGGTGATGTGTTATCCCCCGTGGGGATTTTCATATCGAAATGGTCATCCAACATCCTTGAATTAATCCTAGTTTTATTTATATTTGCTCTGTAATATTTTATTACATGAAGTTCTCTTCCTGTATAATTTTTTAATATTAATTAGGACCGAGTTTTTGGAATTTACCTTCCTGCTTTTTCCGCTTGGATTAAAGTATCTGAATATATATATATATATATATATATATATATATATATTGATGGGTGAATACTTAGCTTTTGGTCATAATAGTCTTAGACCAGTACACATTTGTATTAAAACGTGTTCAATACAATTATATTGTAGAACTTTTGAATATTCTTCATTCTTAAACGAGTTATTTCGCTACCCAGATTTCTACCATGAGTGGTGTCTTCAGGCGATTTTTGAGAACTGATTTTACCGTTTTTCTTTTTAAGAACGCTCTTGTAACGGTGTTTTATTTGAACGTGCACGTGGCAGGGAATTTATGAACGCGCAATGTTTAAATTAAAACGGATTATGACGTTTTTATCCATGGTTGTATGAACCTAAGAGGTATTTCTTAGTGTGGATGCATTTAGTCATAATTTCTGTTCTTCATTTAACATTTCGTCTTTATTTGGGTATGTCATAATTTCTAATTTTTTTCTTGGCACAGTCTCCATATTTGTCTACCGTTGTAAGGCTTGGCTGTTTTTATAATGCTCCACGTTATGTCTGGGTGTTTTTCATATTTTGATTTCAATTTCCAGACGTGGTTAGCCAATTTTGTATTGAAATGAGTTGAAATATTTTGGTGTCACTGTTTGCTGGAATTTCTCACTCGACTTCAGTTCAAAGTCTGTTTTGTAAGTGGCCAGCCATTCTTGCTTTTTCTTGTATTTATTAGTATTTGTTGCTTTTTTTATTTTATTTTATTTTTTTTAACATCAATTATATGTATATTTAATTGGGACGTTAGCATCCCTGTAGGTAAAAAAATATAAACCTACAAAGGGCGGAAGAACTCTCAAAGAGTCAACGGCCAGCTAACTAGAGGTGATGTCTCAATTAACCATCGTGGAGAAGGCAACGGGATACCACTCCACTATCTACCCCCGCTCAATCATGGATAGTCACAATAAATATATGAAAGCCAACAGCGTGAAGGGGGTTACTTCCCAAGGAAGCAACTCCTCGCTCGGTAAGGACCGGCATGGGCAACAGGTGCCACCTGACCGTCATCCGGCGACTGTTAGCACCAACGGCGTAAAGGGGACATTTTACTCCAAAATTTATCCCTCGCCCGGGAAAGAACGACATGAGCAACAGGTGTCTCTGGACCGTTATCCTGCGACTGTGCGAATCAAAGACAAACTCACTATAGGAACATGGAACGTCAGGACACTGAACTGTGGACAACTAGAGAATGTCAAACAGGAGATGAACAGACTGAATATAAGCATCCTAGGAATATGTGAAACAAGATGGCCTAATAACGGAGATTTCAGTAGCGACACCCACAGGATAATATATGCAGGAGGTAAAAAACACGAAAAAGGCGTCGCTTTAATACTAAACAAACAAGCGAAGAGATGTGTACTTGGATACTGGCAACTATCAGAGAGAATCCTCTTGGTTAAACTGCGGGGAAGGCCCCTCAATATAGCTATTATATTAGTCTATGCGCCAACAACTCAAAGCTCGGAGGACGAAATAGAATCCTTCTATTCAATACTGGACAGTGCTAAGGCTCAGTGCAAAAGCCAAGAAGTTAGGATAATAATGGGGGACTTAAATGCCAATGTAGGTAAAGATAGAGAAGGAGACACGAACGGCAACTTCGGACTAGGAGAGCGCAACGAAAGAGGAGAAAAATGGATCCAATGGTGCTCAGCCAATGACCAGGTCATTACTAACACCTGGTTCCAAGAACACCCACGACGTTTATGGACATGGAGAAGCCCAGGAGGTGACACGAAGAACCAAATAGATTATATAACTATAAACAAGAGATTCAGGAACGCAGTAGTCCAATGCAAAACATACCCAGGTGCTGACTGCGGAAGTGACCACGTCCCAGTCATCTGCAAACTAAAAGTGAAACTCCGAAGACTGAAGAAGCCCAGCATATCACCAAGACTGCAATACGACACACTAGAGGACGATCTCACTATGCAGAAAGAATATAATAACAGCGTGAGAAAGAAATATGAAGAACAAATTGGAAAAGGATACTCAAAATGGGATTCACTAAAAGAAGCAATGGTGACCTCAGCGAACAACATAGCCCCAAAGGAAATCAGACGCAGAAGAAAAAACGAGTGGATGACCGAAGAGATCCTCCACATGATGCAAAGGAGACAAAAAATATCGCCAAGACACGGAGCAGAGTACAAAAAACTTCAGAGGGAGATAAGGAACAAATGCAGACAAGCCAAAGAGGAATGGCTCAACAACAAATGTGCAGAAGTAGAGAGACTGAGCAGGAACAACAAAGCAGAGATGCATAAAGAGATAAGAGAACTGACGGGACAAAAAACCTGCTCCTCAACAGGATGCATAAAATCCAAGGAAGGGAGAACCATATTAGAGAAAGAGGAAATACTCCAGCGATGGGAAGAATACATAAAGGATCTCTTTTGCGACAAGAGAGAACAACCGAGAATACACAAGGAGATGGATGGACCGGAAATACTGAAATCCGAAGTGGAAGCTGCAATGGCCAAAATGAACAGAAACAAAGCACCTGGTCCAGATGGCATAGTAATAGAGCTGCTGACAGCCTTAGAAGAATATGGCATAGAAAAGATTACCGACATAATAAACGAAATTTATAGCAGCGGAATAATACCAGAAGACCTATGCAAGTCGATATTTATAGCGCTGCCGAAGAAACCTGGTGCAAACGAGTGCGAACTACACAGAACTATCAGCTTAATGAGTCACATTACAAAACTGATTGTCAGAATCCTGATGAATAGAGTGAGAAGCAGAATCAGGCCAGAGATAGGGCAGGAACAGTGCTGGTTCGTCAAGGACACTGGAACAAGGAACGCCATATTCATGATTAGGATGCTCTCTGAAAGGGCATTACAAATGAAGAAAGACTTGTACCTATGCTTCATTGATTACGCGAAAGCATTCGACAAAATATGACACAAAGAATTGATGGAAATGCTAGGCAACCTCGACATTTTCGGCAAAGACATAAGAATAATCAAGAATCTCTACTGGCAGCAAACGGCCTGCATACGGACAGGTAACGACCTCAGTAGATACACAAAGATAGAAAAAGGCGTAAGACAAGGATGTGTCTTTTCACCGGATTTGTTCAATCTATACAGCGAGAATATTTTGAGGACCCTAGATGACACACCAGGATTTGTTATTGGAGGACACAACCTGAACAACATAAGATACGCGGACGATACAGTACTGATTGCGGACACGGAAAGGAAACTGCAAGATCTCATACAGAAAGTAGCAGTGGAGAGTGACAAGAAAGGACTACAAATAAACTTTAAGAAAACTGAGTGCATGGTCATCAGCAAAAGATACAACCCAAAATGCCAAATACAGGTAGGGGATAACAGAATCAAACAAGTCCAAGAATTTAAGTACCTAGGAAGTGTTCTAACAGGAGATGGAAAGTGCGACACGGAGATCCGAAGGCGAATTGGCATGGCAAAGGACGCGTTCCAGAAGATGAGCAAAATACTAACACACAGGAAAATCTCAATAGAAACGAATAAAAGAGTGCTAGACTGCTACGTGATGTCAGTTCTTCAATACGGCTGTGAATGCTGGACAATATCGAAAATGAGGAAAAAACTGGAAGCGGCCGAAATGTGGTTCTACAGAAGGATGCTACGGATATCGTGGACTGAGCATACAAGCAACGACGAAGTGTTAAAAAGAATGGCAACAAAAAGGAAATTAATGCTGAGCATCAGGAAGAGACAACTGAAGTTCCTGGGACATGCAATGAGGAAGGAGAGCCTGGAGAATCTGATACTGACTGGACAGATAGAAGGAAGGAGAGACAGAGGAAGGCAGCGGATAACATATTTGCAGGGTCTGATCAGGTGGATGACGGAACGGGGGTTGCCAGGAGCAACAGGAACAAACATACTAAGAGCCACAAGGGATAGGGAGACGTGGAGATCCATGATCGCCTACGTCCTGAAGGGACAGGGCACATAGAAGAAGAAGAAGAAGAAGAAGAAGAAGAAGAAGAAGAAGAAGAAGAAGAATGTTAATTTTCTTTTCACCATTGTTAAATAAGAAACTGTATTTTGCCTCTAACTACTACGGTAAATTTTTCCTTTCAGCTGGACAACCAAAGGATTATTTATTTCGTCTTTTTAAACTTGCTAGAGAAGGTTCTGTAAATTAGTTTAGCTTCGAAGGCTTCTTTCGATATGAACTGATCGAGAAATAATTTACCTTATTTTGTTATTAGAACCTGTTGCAATATCGTTATTTTAAAGAATTTAAGTGTAAAATGGTTCCGATAATTTATTCTACATCCCTTTACCCCGGCCATTAGTCGTTTGCTCTCTGTCCTCATTCTCTCACTCTCCCTCTTTTTTCATGCTCGGTCATGCTAACAATTCAGTCGACTGGCCGCCACTATTGAAATGAGTCGAAATATTTTGGTGTCACTGTTTGCTGGAATTTCTCACTCGACTTCAGTTCAAAGTCTGTTTTGTAAGTGGCCAGCCATTCTTGCTATTGAACAGGTGAAGAGGCTCATCCCTTGTTTCCTGTTTAGGATGCGGTTTCCGGTTTTCTCTTTTCCAATCTTCTCACATTTTTTTTACAATTGGAGTAGATAGACTAACCTATCGCCCGGTTCACACTCCACCCACGTCTATCGAACAGGTGAAGCGGCTCAGCCTTGTTTCCTGTTTAGAATGCGGTTTCCCGCTTTCTCTTTTCCAATCTTTTCACTCCTATGTGGCCCCCTGCACATCAGTGGCGTTACCGCCTTGCTCGGGGTGATATGATTAATATATATATATATATATATATATATATATATATATATATATATATAACTATTTGTATATTACGCACAAATACCCTGGGAAAGGTACTAATCCGTCTCTTCCCTCCAGTTATAGTTTAAATAACAGGACAGATTGGGTTCTATAGCCTTGGCTGGCAACCAGTCTACCGCAGAAAGCAATGGCAACTTACTGCGGGATAATCTTCTGCCCAGTCAGTCATGTCTGTTTCGAGACGTGATCGCCCAAGCGTTTATCACGTGATTAACTGACTGACTCACTGAATTATTATAATATACATATAATAAATGAATAAATATATATAGATAATGCCTCTCCCCCTCTTGACAATTTTCTGACACTTATTTTTAACACTTATTTTTAACACTTATTTTTTAACACTGATTTTTTAACACTTATTTTTTAACACTTATTTTTAACACTTATTTTTAACACTTATTTTTTAACACTTATTTTTAACACTTATTTTTTAACACTTATTTTTTAACACTTATTTTTAACACTTATTTTTTAACACTTATTTTGCTATAAATACGGCAGACTATCACTCGAGAACTTCAGTCATCAACCTGACGATGGCGTCGAGCGCCGAAAATTCATTCACAACTTCACTGACAGCTAAGGGCTCGACAAAAATCAACAAATGACCAAATAATTCAACAATACTGCTTAAAAGGAATATGAATACTTTGAAGAATTTTATTTTTGTTATTGTCATGCAAGTTTTGTCTATTTAAAGCATGTTTTTTATAAATAATAAAAAAACAAAAACAAAAAACAAATTGTACTTAAACAGTAAATTTATAATATACACGTGATGATTGCGTAGTGCATGAAACTCCGAGTTGTACGACCGATGTAGGATAATATTTATATTTATTAATATATAATTAATATCATGTTATAATACATTGAGCACTGTTTTATTAACACCCGAATAATATTTTTATATATCTGCATATACTTCATATAACCATATGCATATTTATTAATACACATATCTATCTATCTATCTATCTATCTATCTATCTATCTATCTATCTATCTATCTATCTACAGGGTGTCCACAAAGTATGTGTGCACTTAAAAGAAATTTATAACTTTATTTGAATTTGTGATAGAAATAATCTGTAAAAAATGTTATAAATTTTTATGTGCCTAGTTTTAAGTATAGTTATTGATACTAATGAAATTTCAGACATTACTGTAAATCAGTTGGCAAAAGTTTTTCGTGAACTACAAAATCGTATTGCCGTTTGTATTGCTAATGATGGAGGATATGCGGAAACTTAAATAAAATTTCAATAAAACCTTAAAAAAAATATAATTCACTTCCTTCTAATCCTTTTTACAAATTATTTTATCGCAAATACAAATAAAGTTATAAATTTTTTAAAGTGCACACAAACTTTATGGACACCCTGCTTTACGCTCTCACACCCTGACTGAGCACTCTGGAAGAATGGTAGACTTTGAAAAACAGTAGCGATTCTGGCATGTACGCATCGCTCATTCAGTAATGAATGAGATCACTCTGGCTATTGGGCGTGTTTAATGATAATATACACGCTAAAAAGTTTGCCCTCTTCTACCTAGCGCCCATAGCCCAGAGGTAGAATCGCTGACTGACGCCAATTCGGTCGGTTTTCAATCCGGGGTTAAAAGCAATCGGAGTCTAACCGTACTGATGAGCTTTGATGCAGCGAAACAGATCTGTCTGCAGATGACTATATATATATATATATATATATATATATATATATATATATATATATAATGGATGGTGCTCGTGGATACCCGTTTACTGGGGCTGCTAGCTAGTCCCCATTGCAAACGCTTGTTTTTGTTTAACACTCGCAGTGACCATCTGTGGTTTATACTGCTACTATGCTGAGCGGATCTTAGTTACAGTCTCTGCGAGAGAGCGCGTTATCTAGTGCTAACAACAGCCTGAACAAGGACAGGACGCTCAGTCCCTCAGTCACGATGACTTGTGACTTCGAGCTAGCACAACCATGGACGGATATTCAATTTCACTCACAAGGCTTGGCGTAACCCGTGGTATGGTTTCTGGGCAACTTCCAAAGGTGCCACAAGCCAGAATCACCTCTTCCAGACTGATGACATCAAAGAGTCACCCTCTTGACGAATCGACAATTGTGGAATTCTAACATAGGTTCATGGTCAGAAAGCGAACGTTCTAACCACTGGGCATTATATATATATTAATCGTTTCACCCGAAGCAAGGCAGTACTGAATTTTCCATCACCCTTAAAAAAAATAGGGTTTACTAGCTGATGAGACATTTTTCTTTCAATGTCGAAACAAAATCTACATTTTGTAGTAGATTTTAATTTGTACATGTTCTAAACTATATATATATATATAAATTTATCACTATACTCGTGTCGAAAAACCATCCGAGTATATAAGCAGAAGGAAAAAATGGATGTAAAAAAAGACAGAGCTAAGCACGTGAACATCAGTCAAAGTACGTAGCCCCGCCCCCCGGCAAAAAAAACAAAAACAAAAAAAAAACAGAGTCGAGTAATCTAAAAAAAAAAACTCTCAATACGTAAGCAGAGAAGACGAAATAGATAACCTAAAGAGCCAACAAACGTACCTAGGTTTCATCTAACCGGATCTTAACATAGATAACCTAAAGAGCCAGCAAACCTACCTTTAGGTTATATATATATATTACGGAAAATCCCGAAGATTAACGAATTTGACTTCATTTAGACTATGGTATCATTCGTGCACCAGATCAATTAGTGGCTTCCCCTATGTTGATAGGGGTCGCAGGTTCGAATCTTGCTGAATGACACTCATTTTCGTAACAAAATTTATCGTTAATAATCAAGCCAGTAGAACAAAATATACTGTTTGATTAAAAACAGAATATCTGCTCAAATACGAGTATCGATTATAAATAAAGTTTCCATATATATACTAGCAGTATAGCCCGGCGTTGCACGGGTGTAATAAAAGCTTTAAAACTAATCCATGGTCCTGGAGCTCAGACTCTTTGGACGTTGGCACGAAAGACTAAAAAGCAACAGTTGTTTCCAGTTAAAGCGAAACCATAAGACTGAAAGAAAAATGAATGGACGTAAGTCAAATTTTGTTTTCCTAGTGTCGATATTAAATAAATTTTTTTCGTCGTTAACTGAATTTTGAAGGCTAAATAAGTCCTCTGAGTAAATGGTATCATGGTTGAGACTAAGAACTACAATTATACCTACTTAGAGCCAAACCCGAAGCAAAAACTAAAATAAAAGGGCTGAAAAAATCCAGACATACAGGCAGATAAACAGACACACGCACAAACATCTTGCCTTATATATATATATATATATATATATATATATATATATATATATATATATTACCGACTTTCTGCACTTTCTTTTCTTTTTTTGTAAGAACTGCAACCTTGAAACTTCTGAATATCGTTTCTTATGTCTTTGTCTATAAGTGTATCAAATTTGATTAAAACCTTCTATAACCCGATTTTTTCGATTATCAATTCTCGATATTTATCGGGGGTACCTCGACACAAAACTTAGCTAAGAAAATCGGTTCAGCCGTTTCGGAGGCTATAGGTAACGGACACACACAGAGACACACACACACACACATACACAAACACAGACAAAATTCTATTTATAAAACAGTTTCCACTTCGGCTATAACCGTGATTCTTCAGAAATGAATTGAGTTCTTTCGGTGACTGGCGCGTGTATACACAGCTTCTATACAACACGTTAAAATTACGTTCTCTGGTTCCATGCGCCTATAGATCAGGGAGTAGCGACTCCGGCTGACACCAAATCGGTCGAGTTTCGATCCCGGCCAAAAGCAAGTGGGTGTGTCTAGCTACACTGATGAGCTGTGATACAGTGAAACAGGCTTGTATGTGGATGACTAATTTATTATGCTCGCATTACGATTGAGCTCTCTAGAGAAGAAAAGTTTGAAAACAGTTTCCACTTCGGCTATATGCGTGACTCTTCAGAAATGAATTGAGTTCTTTCGGTGACTGGCGTGTGTATACACTGCTTCTATATAACACGTTAAAATTTCCGTTCTCTGATTCCATGCGCTTATGGCTTAGGGAGTAGCGACTCCGACTGACACCAAATCGGTCCCGGCTAGAAGCAAGTGGATGTGTCTAGCCACACTGATGAGCTGTGATAAAGTAAAACAGGCTTGTATGTGGATGACTAATATATATATATTGCGAAGCAATCTCTTTTTTGATGCAGGTTTCATTAAAAATGACAGACAAGGTGTGATGTTTCTTGTTTGTACTTTTTAATCATTTCACCCCAAGCATTTCACCCACTGGTGCGCAGGGGGCACACAAGAGGAGCGCAAAGAGAAAGCGAAATCGGCTACAGAGTGTGTCAGAAAATGGTTATGTGCAGAATGCGAATAATGGTGTGAAGCGAGTTGCACGAGATTAGAGTGAAAAAAGGAGGGAAAAAAACAAGATACAATGGATGTTGTGGAAAGACAAAAGAAGGATTGGCATTAATGGGATAAGAAATCCAAGAGATTGTAACTATCAGGGAAGCAAGTATACGGAAAGGAGTTCCAAAGTCGGGAAGTGCGAGAAAAGAAGCTTATAAAATAGAAGTGTGGGCTGTATTTAATTGTTTTGACTGTAAAAGGGTGGGACCTTGTTGCAAGTCTAGTTGCTCGAGTAAATTCTTGTAGGGGCAGCACCAGGGAGCTAAGCTCGTCGGAGCAGAAGCCATGGAAATATTTGTAGAAGAGACAGAAGAAATCCATATCCTGTTGGTGAGAAAATGTCTGGAGTCGAGCTATTAGGATGGGATGAGAATTTTCGAGGTTGAGGGTTTTTGTTCTTCAGTGCATCCTTGCAGAGCCGCTAGTAATCTTTGGGACCAAACTTGCGAGATCCTATACGCGGCTTTTGTTTGTCAGCCAACAATAGCTTAGCATCATTTGGAACACGCGACATGGCACTACGAAACCCCGATATTATTCAACTGTTGTTCACAGCAGCCTCTCAAGACACTACACAAGAGTTCGGGATCCCAACTACCAATCGGAAGCAGGAAGCAGAAAAATGCCAACCCGGTATTACATTACTGTGACACTATTAAGACCAGACGAAAAGGAAAGAAACTGGGAATCCCTTCCTGAACAGGAAAAAAGGGATGGACATTATTCTTGTTCAATAGAAGGGGGGATAAGAACCGGGCAACAGGAGAGCTTAGCCACTCTTATATATATATATATATATATATATATAATTTTTTAAAATGTCAATTTGTGTTAACTGGTTGATTTTGTGAGTGTTTTTTATAATCGTCTCAACCTAAGCAAGGCAGTACTGCCACTGGTGCGCAGGGGGTTACATAATAGGAGAGTGAAGAGAGAGGAGAACAGGTCACAGTAGGTGTCGGAGATTGGGTAAGAGAAAGACGGTACATTGGTGTGAAGAGAGCTGCGTGAGAGGAAAGTGTAAAGTGAGAAGAAGGACGAGAACCAAGGATATAAGAGATGACGTCTGACGTTTCTTATAAACTCTTGGAAACTGTAGCTATCAGGGAAAATACGAAAGGGAGTTAAACTGGCTGAATGTGCGAGAAAAGAAGCTGTAAGAGTCGAAGTTGTGGTTACACTTGATTGTTTTCACAGTGAAAGGGTGGGACCTTGTTGCTAGTCGAGTAAATTTGCGCGGTTAGGGGCCACCAAGGAGCTAAGCTCGTCGAAGCAGAATCCGTGAAAGTATTCGTGAAAGAGATAGAAGAAAGCGACATCCCATCGGTGAGAGACAGAGACTGGATTTGAGTTGCCAGGTCAGGATCGACTACATTGCAGATTCTCTTTTGGATTTTGTCGAGAACACCAAGATGAACAGATGTGACAGAAGTATTCAATAAAAAAATAAAAAAAGTATGTTAAGACTTTCAAGAACGTTTCTGTTGTTATTTTGTTTTTATGTAATTATTTATAGCAAGATTTCAAACAAACGTCATTTTATGTCCTTTAATTCACGTGCTTTATTTAATGTACTTTACTTATTTTGATTTATATTGTAGAAGGCGATGCCATCCCTCTCCTAATTTAAATTTACTAGTCGACTCGGCGTAACTGGGGTCATGAAATAAAACAGGCAATAAGAAAGACGAGTAGGCGAAAGTAACATGAAAAACAATATATTAACAAAGGTTACATAGGGTTGACAGCATGCATAAAATTAAGGAAAGAAAAGTTCTTTCCCTGGTGAGAAATAAAAATTTGCGCCCCTAATTGCTACCCGCAATTATTGCGCGTGTGTTTGTGTGAGTTAGGGAAACATGTCTGCTCTTTCCCGGGACAAAATCCTAACTAGCGTACCACGTGACGTTCCCCGCTTTTATTGGCATCTTTTACGCGGGAACTAAGTTATCACGTGAACGCTGAGTGACCATGTGTGTGTGTGTGTGTGTGTGTGGGTGTCAATGTATCAAGCCCCACAATATCCTTTAGTTATTTTATTTGTGTACTTTTTATATTATTTACGTACTTTACTTATCAAATTTTATGTACAATATTCTATTTTATGTACTTGCATTTTTTTTCGCCAAATTTTGAAGAACATTTTTGCATTGATTTTCTTTTCCAAAATGGCGCCTGACTGTCTGTAAATTAAGCCTATTACGCGATCAGACTCTTGCAGATAATTCTTAAGCATGTCACGTTTTCTCTTTGATGCATCACTTTGACAGCAAAAAGAAGTTCGCGCGAAAATCACCAGGACATGGAATTAATTTGAATTAGTGTAGAATCATTTCGAATATATACTAGGCTCCGGCCTTCGGGGCATATTTGTCAGGAATTCAACAGGCGTCGTTTCAATGCTACTGTGGCGGTGAAGCGATATTTGCGTAGGAATATTACGTGCCGACACTACTTACAAAGGGTAGCAAGGACAACCTGAAAATGACCGTCTGCAAGCAAATGCATCTCGAATCCATTGCGTCTCTTTTACAGGCAAGGACAAGTCAGTGTGTATTTAGAAATATGCCTGCTATTGTGGTTTAGCAACAAAAAAGTAAGAACACCAAGTATAAATTAAAAATGTCGGTAAATTTTCGTTGTAAGTCCCGACGCTTTTCCCCTTCAAATTTATCCAAAATAGCATTATCTCTGTGCAAATGTATATGCTGAACTCAAATCAACTGTTAGTTATTGAAGAAACTTAACTTTTTTTAAAATCTAAATGTCCATAAAAAACGAACTATATCTTGCACTTTTTCTCTCTCGTAACTCTCACGAAGTCATGTAATTAAATGCAGAATGACGTACTGCGTATGTGAACGAATTTTGGCAGATTTTTGGTCGATTTTTCTTCATTTACTGATAATTCCGGCGATGTACTTTTGGTAATGAAAGTAATGCGCTATTGTATTTCTACGCTTATTACTTTCATGACAGGAAGTACATCACCGGAAGTTTCAGTAAAGGAAGAAAATCGACCAAAATTCGACAGAAAATTGCTGCCTACGTAGAACGTTACGGGAGAGAAAAAAATGCGAGATATAGTTCGTTTTTTTATGGACTTTCAAAGCAAACAAGCTAAGTTTCTTCAATAACTAATTGTTGATTTGAGTTCAGCATATGCATCTGCACAGAAATAATGCTATTTTGGATAAATTTGAAGGGGGAAAAGCCGCCGGCACCTAAAACGAACATTTACCAAAATGTCTTTGAGCAAATAAAATTTGTGGGCTGACACTAGAGAATCACAAACAGAAACCACATCATTTGAGGAATATCAACAGTAGCAAAAACTAAAAATGGATAGCACTTGAAGAGAAAATAATAACATAATCAGGATGCTGACGTTTCACACTACTTCAAACAAAAGGTTAGGAAGGAAACCCCGACCATTACTAGAAAGACTGATAACAGCTACTGGAGTTGAGAAACCTGTTTTTCTGAAAAATAGATTGGGAAGTTCCCCCCCCCCCCACTTCGAAACATCAATAATGGAAAGAGCAATAACACCTAGTGGAGTTGAGAAACATGTTTTCCTGAAAAATAGATAGGGAAGAACCCCCCCCCCCCCAATCCAAACATGAATAATGGAAAGAGCAATTGCACCTAGTGGAATGGAGAAACATGTTTTCCTCAAAAATAGATTGGGAAGAACCCCCCCCCCACGATCCAAACATCAATAATAGAAAGAGCAATAACAACTAGTGGACTTGAGATACCTGTTTTCCTGAAAAATAGATTGGGAAGAACCCCCCTCCCCCCCCCATCAAAACATCAATAATGGAAAGAGCAATAACAGCTAGTGGACTTGAGAAACCTGTTTTCCTGAAAAAATGTTTTAACATAAAAATATTATAAAATTCGACATACAGTAGCACTGACTGCTCGGTCAATGAATGCCAAATATTTCTTTATAAGCGAACTATTAATTTGAAAAAAAAACATTGGAAGTACTAACACACAGGAAAATTTCACTAGAAACAAAGAAAAGAGTGCTGGATTGCTATGTGATGACAGTTCTTCAATACGGCAGTGAATGCTGGACAATATCATAAAAAATGAGGACAAAACTGGAAGCAGTGGAAATGTGGTTCTACAGAAGGATGCTGCAGATATCGTGGACTGAGCATGCAAGCAACGATTAGGTGTTGGAAAGAATGCCAACCAAAAGGAAATAAATACTGAGCATCAGGAAGAGACAACTGAAGTTCCTGGGACATGCAATGAGGAAGGAGAGCTTGGAGAACCTGATACTGACTGGCCAGATAGAAGGAAAGAGAGACAGAGGAAGGCAGCGGATAACATATATGACGGAACGGGGGTTGCCAGGAGTAACAAGAACAAACATACTAAGAGCCATAAGGGATAGGGAGACGTGGAGAACCATGATCGCCTACGTCCTGAAGGGACAGGGCACATGGAAGAAGAAGAAGAAGAAGAAGAAGAAGAAGAAGAAGAAGAAGAAGAAGAAGAACCATCGACATCGAATGGCTCTTGGGCCTTGTAAAATAAAAAAAATTTAAAAAAACCATAAATCTCAGCCGAGAGTAGCACTGTCTGTCAGTCAATAAATGCCGACTGTTTCTTTACAAAGGAAATGGCTGATATTACCATTAACATTAACAGTGGATGTATATTAAAAATATATACAGTACTGGCCATAATTATTATGCCACCCCAGTGTTTAAAAAAATGATGCATTTCGTACTATTTTTAGTATCTATGGCCAAGTGAATAATTGTAAAAGAAAATACAATGGTTCTTTTGTTAATACTGCACAATAACATGTGCATTAAATGAATTTATAAATATTTAATAATTACCTATATTGCAGTTTCATCAATAAAAGAATGAAGAAAATTTAGGGTGTTTCGGACAAGTTCATCTTTGCTTCTACGCCTTGTAAAATTTCGCAAAGTAATAATAACAAAAGAACCATTCTATTTTCATTTGGCAATAAACACTAAAAATAGTATGAAATACATTATTTCTTAAAAAAAAAACTGGGGTGGCCTTATAATTATGGCTGGTAGTATACATATATTTACAACCATAATTTTCTATCATATAATTTTTTTATACTAACATTCAAACAATAATAGGCTAGAGTGTCAATCAAGGTAGAGCGTTACTGTTAAACTATTAATTATAAATGATGTGTGTGATGTTAATGAAAACGAGTAGTGAAAATGATGATGACAATGGGGATAGACTATGGTTGACTAGATAATGTTAACGCTATAGATTTTAGAAGAAAACAATCCCGCGGGAGTCTTTCCCATAAAGCAAGCGTATTGAAACACGAAAGAAAATGTGTAGCATGGTACATCCTAATTGTAATGGTCTGAATTAGTAAAACTAAAGAATGGAGATTATTTGGATAGAGAAGCTATAGGCTCACCAAGTTGCGCCTGTAGAGAGAGAAACTCCGCATTTGTGGATTGCAAGACTTGCATGGAAGGTTTCGATTCCTATCAAGGCTGGAAAGTGAAAAACAGAGGCAGACTTGATAAAACTCTAAAACAACTAAACTAAAGTGTTCACAAGGCCCAAGAGCCGCTTAAGGTAGCAGGTTACTTAATGAGGTTTATAGACATAAGAGTAGTTTAGATTCTGAAGAAATGTGGGATAGATAATATATTAAGGGAATGAAGGAAATTCAAGCCTGTGTAAGTGGCATGGCTACCTCTAGGGCTATCATCATTAACTGCTTACTCTGTGCTGATTGTGAATTAACATGAGGGATTATTTTTTTGAGATTTGAGATTGAGATTATTTTTTGAGCCTGTTTTAAGGCATGTTGAGAAAATGCGCTTGGAGATTATTTTCATAGTAGATTGCCAGTTCTTTCTGTAGTAGACTGGTTGCCAACCAAGGCTATATAACCCAATTAATGTTTTGCTATAAACCCTTTCCAAGCTGGTTTTCAATTCAGAGTTTCCTTCTTCTAGACCGGTTGCCACCCAAGGCGATAGAGACCGGTCTGTCCTGCTTTTTCGCATAACTTGGAAGAGAAGAGATAGATTCATACCTTTCCCAAGTGTATTAGAACGTAACACATCACACATTAAGTTCCCGGTCAGACATATAGATGGCGCCACTAATAAAGAATCCATATAATTTTTATAAAGTACTAAACTTCCAATGACAGGTGACAAAATTTGGGCCCAATCAGATTATTAGTTTACAAATTAAAGTTATTTAAGTGAAGGCTGTGCGTTGTGGTACAGGATGTGCGTTGTGGGGCAGTGGATATCGACTCGGAACGACAAATCGGGGAGCCGATTTCAAATTCTAGTTGAATTCCTTGCATTCACTTACGCACAAATACCCTTGAGAAAGGTATTAATCCGTCTCTTCTCTCTAGTTATGGATTAAATAATAGGACAGATTGGGTTCTATAGCCTTCGTCGGCAACCAGTCTACCGTAGAAACCTACTGCGGGATAATGTTCTGCTCAGTCATTCATGTCTCTTTCGAGACTTGATCGCCCAAAGCGTGTATCACTTATGGCACTTAACTGACTAAATGAAGATAATAGTTGGAAACATAAGTAAAGTTTCTACTTGGCATAAAGTGGGGGATCGGTTTTATATTGTTATGAAGTAATAAACTGATCCCCCACTAAATATTAATACAATCCGTCTCTTCTCCTTTCGGCTATAATTTAAATAGCAGGATAGAAAATCTTCAACCCAGTCAGTCATGTCTCTTTCGAGACGTGTAACACGTATCAGACTCAACTGAGTGAAGTAAAGCTACTGTTGCAAATTTTCAAAACAATGGAAAAACCTGAAATTCGTGCGTTGACAAAGCATAGCTTTCTGATGGGAAAAATACTGTCCAAGCAAAGCAATAGCCTCATCAGTCTTATTCGGACTCTGCTCCGTCGAAAACAAAGGTTAAGGGATGGTATGCTGACTTGAAACGCCGTCGTACAGACAAATGATGCTGAACGCTCATGTCACCCAAAATCGGCAGTTGGCCAGGAAAACACTAAAATTCCACAAAGTCATTTTGACCGATCGTATATTGAAGTTTCGTAAGATAGCAGAACATATCAGAAGGGAATGTAATTAGCATTTTGCATGAACATTTGTCAATGAGAAAGCTGTGTTCAAAGTGGGTGCCACATTTGTTCCCAATCGATCAAAAATAACAACGTGTCAACGATTCAGAGCGTAGTTGGCCATTTTCAACAAGAAAGAAATTTTACGTAAGTGACAATGGAAGAAACGTGAATCCACCACTTCATTCCGGAGTCAAAACGGCAGGCATATGAGTAGACAGCAGCAGGTGAAAGCCGTCCAAAGCGACTAAAGACGCAAACATCAGCAGCCAGGGTTTGGGCCTCCGTATTTTGGGATGCGCAAGGTATTTTGTTCATCGATTACCTTAAGAAAAAAGTGATCTTTCACCAAGACAACGCAATGTCTTACATGTTAGTAGCAACGAAGGCAAAACTACATGAATTGCACATCGAATTGTTTTCGCATCCACCTCATTCACCAGATCTGGCCCCCAGCTGGCTGTTTGCAGAGCGCAAAAGAATGCTCAAGGGAACGAGATTTGGCTACAATAAAGGAGTGATACCGGAAACTGAGGCGTATTTTGAAGCCAAAAACAAAACGTTCTACAAAAAAAAAAAAAAAAAAAGGGGGGGATCGAATTGTTATAGAAGTGTTGGAATCACTGTATCACCCTAGGAGGAGACTATGTTGATGAATATAGTCGGGTTTTGCCTGAAAGCTGTTGTTTTATTATTTAGGTCTGAGATTTATTGGGTGATGTTTTAAACGAATGTAATGAATTCGACTGGAATTTGAACTCGGCTCCGCAATTCCTCACTCCAAGTCGCTATCCACCGTAGTACCAGTTGTATATTCGTTTTTTAAAGACCTTTACACGAAGGCTTATTTCTCACTAACAGTATAGCCCGAAGTTGCGCGGGTGTAATGAAAGCTTTAAAACTAATCCATGGTTCTGAAGTTCAGACACTTTGGACGTTGGCACGAAAGACTAAAAAGCAATAGTTGTTTCCAGTTAAAGCGAAACCGTAGAATGAAAGAAAAATGAATGGATGTAAGTCAAATTTTGATTTCCTGGTATCGATACCAAATAAACTTTTTCGTCGTAAACTGAATTTTGAAGACTAAATAAGTCTTCTGAGTAAATGGTACCATGGCTGAGACTAAGAACTACAATTTTACCTACTTAGAGCAAAACCCGAAGCAAAACCAAAATAAGGGGTCTGAAAACCTGATTTTGATCAGACCCGATAGGATATCGGGGTATCGATTTCCAATATCGAAGTCAAATAAGTCATCCAAGAATAAACTAACCTAAGTCCATGAAAACTTATCGTACCCATCGGGAATGAAATTGAACAAAATGAGCCGTATTAATGGCTGAATATCGGTTTTTGATCAGATTCGATAGAATATTGGGGTATGGATTTCCGATATTGAGGAAAATGAGTCGTCTGAGAAGATGTGCTAATGCTTGAGATTAAATCTATAACTTTACCATGTTAGAGCAAATTCTGCAGCAAGAACCACAATAAAAGGGCTGAAATCCTGATCTTGATCAGACCTAATCGGATATCAGGGTATCGAGTTCCAATATCGGGGGGAAATCGAAAGAAATAAGTATCCCATGGCCTGACCGGAAGCCTAAAGAATATTTGTGTGAAGTTTGGTGAGAATCGGATAAAAATTGTGAATTTGTATAAAGGACATACATACACACAGCCAGACACACACACAAACATCTTGCCTTTTATATATATATATATACTAGCAGTATAGCCCGGCGTTACTCGGGTGCAATGAAAGCTTTAAAACTAATCCATGGTCCTGGAGCTCAGACACTTTGGACGTTGGCACGAAAGACTAAAAAGCAATAGTTGTTTCCAGCTAAAGCGAAACCATAGACTGAAAGAAAAATGAATGGATGTAAGTCAAATTTTGATTTCCTAGTATCGATATCAAATAAGTTTTTTTCGTCGTAAACTGAATTTTGAAGGCTAAATAAGTTCTCTGAGTAAATGGTATCATGGATGAGACTAAGAACTACAATTATACCTAATTAAAGCCAAACCCGAAGCAAAAACTAAAATAAAAGAGCTGAAAAAATACAGGCAGATAAATCGACACACAAACAAGCATCATGCCTTATATATATATATATATATATATATATATATATATATATATATATATATATATATTATCGATTTTCTGCACTATTGTAAGAACTGCAACCTTGAAACGACTGAATATCGTTTCTTATGAGTGTATCAAATTTGATTAAAATCGGACCACTCCTTCTATAACCCAATTTTTTCGATTATCGATTTTCGATATTTATCGGGGGTACCTCGACACAAAACCTAGCTAAGAACACTCGCAGACGCTTATAGTACAACTGTGTAAATTTTCAAAAAAATCGTTTCAGCCGTTTCTGAGTCTATAGGTAACGGACACAAACACACACAGACACACACACACACAAAGCACCATTTATAAATAAGTTTATATATATATATATATATATATATATATATATATATATATATATATATTCAGTCTAAAGGCTATGGATCCATTGCATTATTTTTATTATTTTTATCATTTATTCAGGTCTATCTAGTATTTTCATTTTCTTTCCTTAACTCTCAAGCTTTTTTCATTTAAATACTATGACTCCATTATATTATATTATTATTATTATTATTATTATTATTATTATTATTATTATTTGGGTGTATCAAAAATATCGTTTTCTTGTGGCCTTTTACACTAACACTTATTTCATGTACACATCTAAAAAATATGACAAACATTATTATTAATATTGTTATTATTAAACAATTCGATTGACGTAACCCTTCCAATATTTTTAACAGGTAAGAAAGAATTCGATTTAATAAAAGAAAACGAAAAAAAAATTGTTTGACAATGATAATCAATATTTCAACAGATTGTTTGTCTTCTTCAAGTTACGTTTAAAAAAAATTGAAGCATGAAAATATATAAATCGACAAAAAATTAGGAGTCTTTGTATAAACGTTGTCTTGTAATGAAAAGAAAACAAAAAGCAGCTCTCCTGGTAGTAATGAACGCGTCAAGACAAATGAAACGTCATGAGTTTGAAGAGAAACAACTGAAACACGCTTAGTCTGACGGTGACGTCGTTCAGAATTTTCCGTTAGGGAATTTTTCCGCTCAGATTTTTCCAGGAGGAATTAATCAAACAAATTTTTCATTTGTTAAAATATGTCTGATGTTCTTTCTTTTGAAAGAAACGTTAGGTGGCTTGGGCAAAAATCAGACAAAATCTTAATAAATGTAAGCCTCCACAATCAAAACAACATTGGACTTTCTAATTGTCGTATTTTTTAAATCACTTAGACGGAGAAAATCTTATTCATTGTGCAACAACACGAATCAAGTTAATTCTATCACAAATTTTAAGAGAATCATCAGAGTTTCTACGGATGGTGGTAATTGTACTGATTCTTTTTTAATATACTATACCAATGTATCAAATATGGATGTGCGTTGTGGTGCAGTAGATATCGGCTCGGAGCGAGAAATTGAATAGCCGAGTTCGAATCCCAGTGAAATTCTCTTACGCACCAATACCCTTGGGTAATATATTATTTCTCTATTCAGCTATGGATAAATAGCAGAACAGATTTGGTTCTATAGTCTTGATTGGAAAGAAAGTAGTGGGAACCTACTGCGGGAAAATCGTCTACTCAGTCAGTCATGTTTCTTTTGAGACATGATTGCCCAAGCGTGTATCAAGTATGGCGCTTAACTGAATAT
>JBBBDQ010000544.1:1995000-2020000 GCA_037127315.1 Ascarosepion bandense
TCAGATAGAGTGAAAGAGAAACAGGGGAAAACAGTGGATAACATATTTGAAGGACATGAGCAGGGAGATGGTAGAACGGGGTTTGGGTGGGGTAACAGAAGAAAGCATGCTAATAGCTACCAGGGATAGGGAGATGTGGAAAGCAATGATCGCCTACGTCCTGAAAAACAAAAGGCACATAGAAGAAGAAGAAGTAGTAATTTTGGGCGGATCAGTTTATTACTTATTGTGGGGACCTACCTACAAATGGACTCGCCCACACCTTTACAATATAGTTACCAACTCTGAGTGTGAAGTCACTGAGTAGTAGACTTGCCTCTGCTACTATAGACACTGTCAGCACTCTGCCTTCGGGTAGAGGGCGCTCTCTGCTTCCGAGCAGAGAGCAATAACCCAGTCGTGGTTCCGCCGAAGGGTAGAACCACGACTCGGTAAAAATAGACATACATTTTTTGGCTCGGCTATATGGCCGGGAATACCCACTATAAAATGACCATGTGTCACATCCAGCCTTGCGTGGGAAGGCTAGTAAATACAGTCACTGAGTAGTAGACCTGCCTCTGCTACTATAGACACTGTCAGCACTCTGCCTTCTGGTAGAGGGCGCTCTCTGCTTCCGAGCAGAGAGCAATAACCCAGTCGTGGTTCCGCCGAAGGGTAGAACCACGACTGGGCAAAAATAGACAGACATATTTTTGGCCCGGCTATATGGCCGGGAATACCCACTTTAAAATGACCATGTGTCACATCCAGCCTTGCGTGGGAAGGCTAGTAAATACAGTCACTGAGTAGTAGACTTGCTTCTGCTACTGTTGACACTGTCAGCTCTCTGCCCTCGGGTGGAGAGCGCTCTCTGCCTGAAGGGGTTTTATGTCGTAAACGCTACAATGTGATGAGAAGTTAGATATGTTTTTCTTTCTAACTATAAGCTGTTCGTTCTTGCATATTCTTGTTGCAGGCAATGCAAAATGGTTAGAGAGAAAATTCAACCGAATGGTGCTGCGTTTCAACCCGGTTTTCATGGCGTGAAGATTACGTTCAAGTGTCGCCGTTACATATTACATATGATCTACCCGTGGTGGTGTAATGGATATCGGGTAGGAATGAGAAATCAGTGAGCACTAACCCAGTCGAGGTTCCGCCGAAGGGTAGAATCACGACAGGGAAAGATAGACAAATATGTTTGGCTGGGCTATATCGCCCGGAAGACCCAAATTACCTTGTGTCACATTTTGCCTTAAGTGGGGAGGTGACGAAATACTGTCACTGAATAGTAGCCACATAGTGAGTGAATGAGTGAGTCAGGACGCCTGCGAGAGAAAGTACTCTCCAGTCCACGTTTACCTTTCTATTATGTTTCCCGAGAATATACTATTCAACCTTATATTCGAGTTCGTGTTATCTTTCTATGGCCTTTCGGTCATAACATTACATTATAACAACAGAAAACCGATCCCCCACTTTATGCCAAGTAGAAGCTTTACTTATGTTTCCAACTATTATCTTCATTCAGTCAGTTAAGTGCCATATGTGATACACGCTTTGGGCGATCATGTCTCGAAAGAGACAGGACTGACTGGGCTGAAGATTTTCTATCCTGCTATTTAAAGTATAGCTGAAGGGATAAGAGACGGATTGTATTAATAATTAGTCGGGGATCAGTTTAATACTTGATAACAATATAAAACCGATCTCCCACTTTATGCCAAGTAGAAGCTTTACTTATGTTTCCAAATATTATCTTCATTCAGTCAGTTAAGTGCCATATGCGATACACGCTTGGGCGATCATGTCTCGAAAGAGACATGACTGATTGGGCTGAAGATTTTCTATCCTGCTATTTAAAGTATAGCTGAAGGGATAAGAGACGGATTGTATTAATAATTAGTGGGGGATCAGTTTAATACTTCATAACAATATAAAACCGATCCCCCACTTTATGCCAAGTAGAAGCTTTACTTATGTTTCCAACTATTATCTTCATTTAGTCAGTTAAGTGCCATACGTGATAAACGCTTCGGGCGATCATGTCTCGAAAGAGACAGGACTGACTGGGCTGAAGATTTTCTATCCTGCTATTTAAAGTATAGCTGAAGGGAGACGAGACGGATTGTATTAATAATTAGTCGGGGATCAGTTTAATACTTCATAACAATATAAAACCGATCTCCCACTTTATGCCAAGTAGAAGCTTTACTTATGTTTCCAAATATTATCTTCATTCAGTCAGTTAAGTGCCATACGTGATACACGCTTGGGCGATCATGTCTCGAAAGAGACATGACTGATTGGGCTGAAGATTTTCTATCCTGCTATTTAAAGTATAGCTGAAGGGAGACGAGACGGATTGTATTAATAATTAGTGGGGGATCAGTTTAATACTTCATAACAATATAAAACCGATCCCCCACTTTATGCCAAGTAGAAGCTTTACTTATGTTTCCAACTATTATCTTCATTTAGTCAGTTAAGTGCCATACGTGATAAACGCTTCGGGCGATCATGTCTCGAAAGAGACATGACTGACTGGGCTGAAGATTTTCTATCCTGCTATTTAAAGTATAGCTGAAGGGAGACGAGACGGATTGTATTAATAATTAGTGGGGGATCAGTTTAATACTTCATAACAATATAAAACCGATCTCCCACTTTATGCCAAGTAGAAGCTTTACTTATGTTTCCAAATATTATCTTCATTCAGTCAGTTAAGTGCCATACGTGATACACGCTTTGGGCGATCATGTCTCGAAAGAGACATGACTGACTGGTCTGAAGATTTTCTATCCTGCTATTTAAAGTATAGCTGAAGGGAGACGAGACGGATTGTATTAATAATTAGTGGGGGATCAGTTTAATACTTCATAACAATATAAAACCGATCTCCCACTTTATGCCAAGTAGAAGCTTTACTTATGTTTTCAACTGTTATCTTCATTCAGTCAGTTAATATTCTCGACCCCACTCTCTTACGGTCATGTGTGACCCCACAAGCTGTAGTGCGATTTTCGCTTCCAGCATGCACACACGTGTTCGCCAATCCTTCACACAAACAAAATAGACGACTACTACTATCGGTCGTCCGTGAACTGCCTGTTACAACCAACACTATTTTCATCTTTGATAATGGCTGATGTAAGCCGAAAGCTCAGAAAGGGTTAAATAAAAGCATGTCTCAATATTGTGATTTTCTTTCCTCTTTCAACGATAATGCTATTAATCTTATCAGACGATATGAAAATAATTTGCATAAAATATATCGACAAACCTTCTATATTATTTGATGAAACACGCATAATATATATATATATATATATATATATATATATATATATATATATATATATATATATATATACGGTTAAATAAAATAAAGACAAGAGGAAAACTGTATTTTAAATCGCCTACGCGTTTCGTCCTGTGATGGACTTTATCAAGGCAAAAAGACGAAATGAGCTTTATTCTAAATCAAAGAAAACGGTTGAATTCCCTTCATTTTAATATCTCGTGACTTTGCACTACACATGAAGGAATTCTAAAAACTAAAATATTCTGTTAATCTTTTGAAATCATTTGTGAGCGTCTTTGTGGTTACCAACACTGTTTATTTATAGATACGTAATTTAGAATAAAGCTCATTTCGTCTTTTTGCCTTGATAAAGTCCATCACAGGACGAAACGCGTAGGCGATTTAAAATACAGTTTTCCTCTTGTCTTTATTTTATTTAACCATTCTACCCTTAATCTCAGATTATAACTGAGTATATATATATATATAATGAATTATTTTGAACATTATTTTTACCGATACTCGTATTTAAATTGATATTCTGTTTTTTAATTAAACAGTATTTTGTATTTATATCTACCGGCCTGATTATTTTACGATAAATTTTTATGACGAAAATGTGTGCTATCCAGCAGGATTCGAACCTGCGACCCCTATTTACATAGGGGAAGCTACCATTTGATCTGGTACAGTTTTAACTACTCGACCATGAATAGCCTCTTGATCAGACGAGGTTTTTTTTATCATGCTTATATAACATAATTCATGGTCGAGTGGTTAAGACGGTACCAGATCAAATGGTAGCTTCCCCTATGTAAATAGGGGTCGCAGGTTCGAATCCTGCTGGATAGCACACATTTTCGTAATAAAAATTTATCGTAAAATAATCAGGCCGGTAGATATAAATATAAAATACTGTTTAATTAAAAACAGAATATCTACTTAAATACGAGTATCGATAAAAAATAATGTTCAAAATAATTCATTACAAATTGTCGGTTGCTTATAACCAAGTTTCGTTAAAATTCGTTAATTTCCATAACATATATGTCAAATGTCATCAAAGTCTCATAAGGCTTGCCCTATTGAAAGAATCCATAAAATTTTCCTTGCACATAATTACGTACAGTCTGCCATGAAGTGTGCAAGTTAGTTTCAGGATTAAAGAGTCACATGGCAATTAACGTTGATGGTGCGCCTGGTGGACGAAAGGGTTTTCCATTCAGGTACAACATTTGTGCAAAAAAACTTGTAAAAGTAAGGGTGGTTTAAAAAGTCATCTGCGCTCTCATGAACAGTGGGCCAGAAATTTAAAAAAATAGAAAAGAAGACAGAAAGCAGTGAAGTTGTAGGAATAATCTTCTTCTGTTAACAAATGACATTTCAAATTGTCGGTTGTTTATAACCAGTTTCGTTGGATATATATGTATATATATATGTTATTCACATGGATATACCATTATACGAGCAGATATGTAGATAAATGTCGTAGGTAAATATATATATATATATACGACATTTATATATATATATATATATATATAT
Source organism: Ascarosepion bandense (assembly GCA_037127315.1). Lineage (NCBI taxonomy): Eukaryota > Metazoa > Mollusca > Cephalopoda > Sepiida > Sepiidae > Ascarosepion > Ascarosepion bandense. Next base: position 1,999,832 of record JBBBDQ010000544.1, read on the forward strand.
ATATATATATATATGTATATACCTACGACATATATATACCTACGACATATATATATATATATATATATCGACGACATTTATCTACATTTCTGATCGTATTATATCTCTTCCCATTTGCATATATATACATGCACATATAAAGAGATATAATACATTTTCTGCATATATATATATATATACACACACACACACACACACACACACACACACACATATATATATATATATATATATATATATATATATATATATATATGCAGATGGGAAGAAGAGATATAATACGAGCAGAAATGTAGGTAAATGTCGTGCTATGAATCCTCAGGGTAGGTAATCGATTTTTTTAAAATGTATTGTCAACAAAAGCCTTACCATTGAAAGAATATTTTGAAGATATTTTGAAAAGAAATTTACGTCATACTTTGATAAAGGCGAAGTGATAACAATTTTTTTTTTTTTTTTACATATCAATCTACAACATATTTTAGCGGATGTGATAACAGAATTTTATTTCTTTAAAATTTAGTTTGCGACAACATCAATACACGACCTGGTGACGTATATTGCATCTAGCGAAGTTAAAAGCCACAACAGTGTGCTACCCGGTGCATGTGGAGCTGATAATACTTTAATAAATTGGTGAATTGGAAAACTTCTTTTTTTATATTTAAGAATTAATCCTGATATATATCTTCAGTTTTGACACGATATATTCTCACCTCCAGAGGTAACACGTTTTTCGTTTAAGAAGGAATAAAAGATATACAAGTGCTGAAGTAAATCGAATCCAACATCAAAACGAATATTACGATGTATCAAAAATATTATCGACTTTTTAAAAATTTGCACTGGAAATGAGGATAATTTACACCCGGCATGGAGAACTCTGATTAGGAAATTGGAGGGAGTTTTAGAAAAATGGAAACACCTCTTAATTGGCGTTGTTCTAAGGCAGCTAGCAGCTGTTAGGTCCCCAGCTATGGATAAATAGTGAAATCTGAACAAAATCACCTGTAATTCTATAATAGAATGAGCAACAATACATTTTATAGCAAGATTGCAACCAATGCAACGCTAAAAATATAAAAAACACACTTATAAAGTAAAATTAGCAACAATGCATATTATGATCTAAAAACTATATATATATATATATATATATATATATATATATATATATGCTTTCAACAACATATATATAAAAATATAAATGTTTATATATATGTGCTGTTGTTGAAAGCATACGTATATACATATATATATATGTTTATATATATATATGCTTTCAACAACATATATATAAAAATATAAATGTTTATATATATATGCTGTTGTTGAAAGCATACGTATATACATATATATATATGTTTATATATATATATGCTTTCAACAACATATATATAAAAATATAAATGTTTATATATATGTGCTGTTGTTGAGAGTATACGTATATACATATATATATGTTTATATATATATATATAAACCTATGTATTTTTATATATATGTTGTTGAAAGCATATGTATATATATATATATATATATATATATATATATATATATATATATATTAGAAAAGGAAAGAGGGTTGTTCCAACGAGAGAAATTGGTTTAGAATAAAATGTGTGAGAGGCCGTGAACGTGTACTTTAAAGTGTATATTTACTGTTGTTTAAAGATATTATACAGATGATATTTTAAGTGTCCATAATGGTATTTGTGACGCTACACGTGTTTCGAGTCTAAGATTGACTCTCTTCAGGCGAATAAATTTGTGGCTTTACATATCGAATTTCTTTTGTTTCTGAGGCCCAAGTTCTTGTTTAAGTAGAAAACTAAAATAAAAATAAAGATAAAGAATGAAGAATAAAGAAGTCAATCAAATCAGGGAAGCCAATAAATGAAATAAATCAAATGTCGGCGTGTTGAATAGTCTGTGTTTTCTCACATCAGCACGTGCAGAAATGGATGAACAAATAAATAAATGAATCAAGTGCTTATCCCAATTTGAAATGATTTTGGTCTGGGCTCCCTCTTTAGTACTTAAAAATTATCTTCTAGGCGCCTTTGTTTATTTACATGTCTTTTCATTTGTCAGTTGGTTGCTTTTATTGCTTCGTCGGTGTTTTGAAATTGGTGTGTGTGTATGTGTGTGTGTGTGTATCTGTGTGTGTGTGTGTGTGTGTGTGTGTGTGTGTGTGTGTGTGTGTGTGTGTGTGTGTGAGCGCTCCTTGATTTCGTCTTTATGTTTTCGAATTATTTTCGAATTATTTTTTATGGATCAGCTGGTGCTTTTTTATTGTTTGTAGGTTATCATTTGAATTTGGTGTGTATGTATATGTGTGTGTATGTGAGTGTATATGTGTATGTATATGTTTTTGGATGTGTGTGTTTTTTTGGTTCCTTATTATTGTCATTTGAATGTGTGTGTGTATGTGTTTGTGTATGTATGTGTGTGTCTGTATGTTTTTCGGTGTGTGTGTGTTTTTTCATCATGTGGTTTTGTTGAGCGAATGCTTGTATTTTTTATGAATCTTTCTTCCTTCATTATTAATGTTTCGTAGTCTGTAGTTTGGTAAATAGGTGCAACTTTGAAACTGCCAGTACTACATTCATGCATATGTTGGGAGACATATAGTTTGCTGTTGTATGATAATCTTATATTGCTTTTATGAATAGATATTCTATTATTCAAGCATTGTGTCTCTCCCACATATATCTTTGCTCATTTGTCATATTTTAGAGCGTAAACTATATTTTTGAGTTGCAGTTCAGATCCAATTTTATTTCGAATGTAGCTGCGTTTTTGAACTGGAAGTGTTTTCCTTCTAATATTATGTTGCATACTCCGCATCTTTTTTGTTGCATTTTGTGACTCCCTGTGTTGTGTGTTGTTTGAATTTCGATGAGGTGAGGATGTCTTTTAAATTTTGGGGCTGGTGTTTGCTGTTAATTATTTTGGTTGTCTTTAAGATTTTTATTTTTTCATTCATGTGGACTTTGATGTTTGTGAATACTTCTGGATTGTTTTTCTTGTGAGTGGAAACGTATGCTAGAATGTTTTCTTCTGTTTCGTGTTTTCGTGTGATTGTTTTCGTTTTTTTATGAGTATGTCTAGGAAATACCCATAAAAAAACGAAAACAATCACACCATCACAGACATTTACAAATGAGAGGATACCCCACCTTAGTAATAGACAAGGGTTTCTAACTAGCAGAAAAAATACCATTAGAATCCCTCCGGAATCCCCCCAAAATTTATGAGTATGTCTAGGAAGGATGTGCGTTGTGGTCCAGTGGATATCGGCTCGGAGCGAGAAATCGGGGAGCCGAGTTCGAATTCCAGCTGAATTCATTGCCTTCATATGTGTGTGTATGGTGTAAATGTGTATTTTATTTGGTGTGCTGATGTATGTATATTTCTTGTTTCTACACATATACATGTGTATGTGGGTGGAGTGTATGTAATCGTATATGTATATGTATATGTATATGCATGTATTTTATGTATATATATATATATATATATATATATATATAGGTGGGATGAATGTGTGTGTGTGTGTGTGTGTGTGTGTGTGTGTGTGTGTGTGTGTGTGAATGTGCGTTGTGGTGCATTGGATATCGGCTCGGAACGAGAAATCGGGGAGCCGAGTTCCAATTCCAGCTGAATTCATTGCATTCACTTAAATACTTGGGAAAGGTATTAATCCGTTTATTCCTTCCAGTTATGGGTTAAATAACAGGACAGATTGGGTTCTATAGCCTTGGTCGGCAACCAGTCTACCGCAGAAAGCAATGGCAACCTACTGCGGGATAATCTTCTGCTCAGTCAGTCATGTCTCTTTCGAGACATGATCGCCCAAGCGTGTATCACGTATGGCACTTAACTGACTGACTGTCTAGGAACGGTAATTCTTTATAACTATATCCACATCTTTTTTTTTTTTTTTTTTTTTTTTTTTGCATTTTGTGACCCCCTGTGTTGTGTGTCGTTCGAATTTCGATGAAGCTAGGATGTCTTCAAAATTTTGGGGCTGGCGTTTGCTGTTAATTATTTTTAAGATTTCTCTTATTTTTTTCATTATTGTTGAGTAATTCAATATGGGTTTTGATTTTTGTGAATAATTCTGGATTGTTTTTGTTGTGTGTGGAAATGTATGCTAGAATGTTTTCTTCTTTTTTACGTTTTTCTTGTTTTTTTGGATTCCGGAGGGATTCTAATGGTATTTTTCTGCTAGATGGAAACCCTTGTTTATTAGTGGAGTGGGGTATCCTATTATTTGTAATGTTTTTCGTAGTTCTTCTAGGCGTATTTTACGGACGGTTTTGTCAGTTACGATCGTGCAAATTCGTCGTGCTAGGGAATATGACGATCTTTGTTGCTTTTATTGGCCTTGTGCCATACTGAGCTGTGATAAGTGAAGATGATTTTTAAAAAGTGTTCGAAGTACGTGTATTTTTCGAAGAAAGTAAAAAAAGTAATCTGAAGAAATAGAAAAAAATTAATTCTTTTAACGAATGAAAGGAGAGAGTTAAAAGTGATTGTGAAGGCGTCAAATTGGAAATTCTATTTTCCCCTTTCTCTTTTTCTGTTTCTTTTACTCTTTTTTCCTTCCCTTTCTTTCTTATTCCCTTTCTTTCTTGATAATCACTCTATTCATCTTTTGACCTTTGTTTTTCTTTCCAGATTTTCTGAAGGAATTTACAAATGGCGTCCAGTTTTGATGAAGAAAGATTCCTGTGTTCGAATTGTGACCAATTTTTTGACTTCTCCTCAAAGACATTGCTATGTCTTCATTCTTTGTGTCAGTCATGCCTTGATGTCAAATTCGACATCACCAGTTTCTTCAATGTATCTAATGGTATCTCCCGCCAAGCAGCATTTATTTGTTCCCAAAGTGTGTCTTCCGATGTAAAATTAGATTTATCAATTTTGTTATCCAAAATATCCTATAGATGTTCAATACGTTTGAGATCAGGGCTTTGTAGGGGCCAGTTCAAATTCCGGAGCCTTCCTTCTTCTTCCTTTTTAGTTAAATAATTCTTACAAATATTTGGCTTTTCGCCCTATATTTGAATTTCAGTGAGGTTTTTAGGAAAACCATTTCTGTCCTAATACTTTTGCAGACTACCGGTAGTGTGCAAAAGTGTTAGGACAGGGGTGATTTTAACTTTATTTTGATGCCTCATAAAAGATAAAATAGTTCTTGTCCTAATACTTTTGCACAGTACTATATATATATATATATATATATATATATATATATATAAAACATAGTGATGATCCACGTATACTGTCTTAATATGTATAGGAAAGAATATTAAAAAGTTTTGAACTTAAAAATGTATTAATACATTACGGAAATTAACGAATTTTAACGAAACTTGGTTATAAGCAACCGACAATTATCGTAAATAATCAGGCCGGTAGATATAAATATAAAAATACTGTTTAATTAAAAACAGAATATCTACTTAAATACGAGTATCGGTAAAAATAATGTTCAAAATAATTCAGTACAAATTGTCGGTTGCTTATAACCAAGTTTCGTGAAAATTCGTTAATTTCCGTTACATGTTTACATTTGTTGACATTACGATACATTTCAGAGCAGATATGCTTGTTTACGGTAAATCGAAAATTGTGTTAGATAAGCATGATAAAAACCTCGTCTGATCAAACGGCTATCCATGGTCGAGTGGTCAAGACGGTACCGGATCAAATGGTATACTTCTCCTATGTAATAGGGGTCGCAGGTTCGAATCCCGCTGGATAGCACACATTTTCGTAATAAAAATTTATCGTAAATGATCAGGCCGGTAGATATAAAGATTGTGTTTAATTAAAAACAGAATATCTACTTAAATACGTGTATCGGTAAAAATAATTCAGTATATATATATAAACAAGTTTTTTAACGTGTGTGTGTATATATGTATGTATATGTGTATGTATATATGTATGTATATATATATATATACAGTCATCCTCAGACAGATCTGATTCGCTGTATCACAGCTCATCAGTACTGTTAGACAGCCGATTGCTTTTTACCCAGGACTGAAACCCGACCGAATTCCACCTCTGAGCTACGGGCGCTCGGTAGAAGAAGGCAGACTTTTTAGCGTGTATATTATCATTATACACGCCCAATAGCTGAAAGTGTTCTAATTCATTGCTGAATATATATGTAAACAATTGTTTGGAGGTACAGAAATTGTATACTATTTTAAAAACAAGGAATTTATTGAAGTACCTAAGGCCCTTTCGTCCAACATCTCATCAGGAGAAAATCGTTAGAATTTTAAATCAAACGAAAAGAACAGCAACGAAAATAAACAGCATATAACTGGTTCCAATAATCATTTAAAGATTTTGGAATCAGTCTGTATATCTTTACGTAAACCTTCTCTCTGGCGGCAGAAGGATTTCCGGATGTCTCTACATTTCTTGGGGCATATTTTATTTTAACTGTCCCTCGCTAATTATTTACACGCGATTTCTCCTCTCCTCGTTATATATATATATATATATATATATATATATATATATGTATATTTATTTTAACGTGTTTTCCCCCCTCTTTCTGCTGTTTATTTTCGTTGGTGTTCTTTTCGTTTGATTTATAATTCCAACGATTTTCTCCTGATGAGATGTTGGACGAAAGGGCCTTAGGGACTGTCAATAAATTGCTTTTTCTTTTAAAATAATAATAATAATAATAATAATAATAATAATAATAATATATATATATATATATATATATATATATATATATATATATATATATATATATATATGGATCCGCTCTTCATAGATATGTGAGTGTGTGAACATAATAATTATATGTGGATATATATATATATATATATATATGGATGGATGAAGGCATGTATGAACAATACATTTGTGTGTACACATATATAAGTATGAACATGCCTGTAAGGAAATATACGCATGTGTGTGTGTGTGTGTTTGTGTGCAAGTATGCAAATATATGCGTATTTTGTGAGTATATGTGAGGTTTGTTAGCCTACTTGCGTAAATATATGTTACTACTAATTATACGCGTATAAATCCGGTCTTCATAAAAATATATATGTGAGAACGCAAGATTATGTGAGCATGGGTGGATGTGTGTCTGCGGGTATATGTAATGCACAGACGCATGTGCATGTACATACGTGGAAGTATGAACATGTGTGTATGTGGATATAAATAAGTATAACCCGGATATAAGATACTCTGATATAAGAGATTTCCGCTGATCACAAATTAGGGCCTGTGGAAATGTATATAAAATAGACCAGACTAGGATATAAAAGAAACCCGGATATAAGAGACTTCCCATAACATCCCGGTAACTCTCTTATATTCGGGTTAGAGTGATTGTGTTAATACATAGAGTTTTACGTATATACGTATCTATGTGCTTGTGAGTGGGCGTGTAAAGATATTATGGTCACTATCTTAGAATGATGAGCTCTTTTCGGCCGGTTTAGGGATCCCCAACGGAGATAACGCTAAGGTCTCTGTTTTAAATCATGTTACTTATTTGCCTTTTCATTTTAAAGGAATGTTTATTCCGGGAAAATATTTATACCAAATGGAACGAATATAGCGTGGTCTGATGAAATGAGCTAATTTAGCTCTTAGAAATCAATTATAATTTATAACCAATCTAAATGATATGTTGAGTTTTCCTTTATAAATATCATATTGCTCTGGATAACATCCATTGGGCTCTCTATACAGATATAATACTTAATATTTTATATTAAGTTGATCTTGTTGGATTATCCTCGCCATTCACGAACTTGACATCTGCACCTATATATATATATATATATATATATATATATAGTCATCGACAGACAGATCTGTTTCGCTGTATCACAGCTCGTCAGTACGGTTAGACAGCCGATTGCATTTTTTTTTTAATCGTATCACCCCGAGCAAGGCTGTAACGCCACTGATGTGCAGGGGCTACGTAATAGTGAGAAGATTGGAAAAGAGAAGACCGGAAACCACATCCTAAACAGGGAACAAGGGATGAGCCTCTTAACCTGTTTAATAGAGGTGGGTGGTGGAATGGACCGGGCGATAGATAGATCTATCTACTCCAATTGAAAAAAAAAAAAACAAAGTGAGAAGATTGGAAAAAGGAAAGCCGGAAACCACATCCTAAACAGGGAACAAGGGATGAGCCTCTTAACCTGTTCAATAGACTTGGGTGGAGTGTGAACCGGGCGATAGATAGATCTATCTACTCCAATTGAAAAAAAAAACCAAAGTGAGAAGATTGGAAAAAGGAAAGCCGGAAACCACATCCTAAACAGGGAACAAGGGATGAGCCTCTTAACCTGTTCAATAGCCGTGGGTGGAGTGTGAACCGGGCGATAGATAGATCTATCTACTCCAATTAAATCTCCAATGCAGAAATTAAAGAATTATATGAGTAAAAAGAGACATCTAATTTTTTTTACATTAATATAGTTTATTTTGAGTAGAAAATTTAAAACATATAATGCTATGCTTTACTTGTAATAATCATTTTCATATAATTTTATTCTGGTAAAAAATACCACTACGGAACCTCCCCACTGTGATTACAACCAGGATTGAAACACGACCGAATTGGCGATTCCACCTCTGAGCTACGGGTGCTCGGTAGAATGGGGCAGACTTTTTAGCGTGTATATTATCATTATATACGTCCAATAGCTGAGAGTGTTCTAATTCATTGCTGGATGAACGATGCGTAGATGCCAGAGTAGCTACTGTTTTTCAAAGTCTACCATTCTTCCAGAGTGCTCAATCAGGGTGTCAGAGTGTAAATAGTCATCCGCTGACTTAGTGCTATGCAAAAGTTTACAATACATTACAAAAAATATTTCTTTATGTATTTCTAACACAAATAATTGAAAATTTTTACTGTTATTAAAACATATGCTTAAGCCTTTAGTTAAACAATCAGATTTTAAAAGTATAATTAACGAAGTAAAACAAATATTTAATAACGCAAAAGTTTACAATAGATTACAAAATCATCTATTAATATTACGTTAAGTAACAGTTATTGCTAATCTAAACTTATTTATAAATGGAACTGTCTGTGTGTGTGTGTGTGTGTATCCGTTACCTATAGACTCCGAAACGGCTGAACCGATTTTCTTGAAAATTTACACAGTTGTACTATAAGCGTCTGCGAGTGTTCTTAGCTAGGTTTTGTGTCAAGGTACCCCCAATAAATTTCAAAAATCGATAATCGAAAAAATCGGTTTATAGAATGACTGGTCCGATTTTAATCAAATTTGATACACTCATAGACAAAGACATAAGAAACAATATTCAGAAGTTTCAAGTTTGCAGTTCTTACAAAAGTGCAGAAAATCGATAATATATATATATATATATATATAAAGGCAAGATGTTTGTGTGTTTGTCTGTTTATCTGCCTGTACGTCTGTATTTTTTCAGCCCTTTAATTTTAGTTTTTGCTTCGGGTTTGGCTCTAAGTAGGTATAATTGTAGTTCTTAGCTCTTAGCCATGATACCATTTACTCAGAGGACTTATTTAGCCTTCAAAATTCAGTTTACGACGAAAAAAACTTATTTGATATCGATACCAGGAAATCAAAATTTGACTTACATCCATTCATTTTTCTTTTAGTCTACAGTTTGGGAACAACCATTGCTTTTTAATCTTTCGTGCCAACTTGCAAAGAGTCTGAGCTCCGGGACCATGGATTAGTTTTAAAGCTTTCATTACGCCCGAGCAACGCCGGGCTATACTGCTAGTTACACCATATTGGTGTTTAGATAGCCTTCTACTATTAATGTGGTTAATATTTTTTCATTCTTCACAATAAAATTACTCGAGCAACCAACTGGCAACAAGGTCCCACCCTTTTACAGTTAAATCAACTAAATGCAACCGACAATTCTACTTCATTAGCTTCCTAACTCGCACTTCACGCCTGTGGAAATTCCTTTTGTATACTTGCTATCCGGACAGTTACAATCGCCATGAATTTAAATGCAACGTCAATTCCCATCTCTTGTTCTCTTGACTCCAGTCCTTTCCCCATCACCTTGTTTATCTTTTCTTTTCCTTTCTCACTTTACCCCCCGCAATTCTCTTCACACTAGAAGTCCCATCCTTCTTTTGCCCTTTCTCCGGCACCCCCAGTAACTGGTCGAAGTTCTCTTTGCTCTCCTCTTTCCTAAACTTTCACTCTTCTCTTATGTAGCCCTCCCGCGCACCAGGGGCGGTACAGCCTTGCTTGGGGTGAAACGATAATAAAAAAATTCCTTTAGTTCATGCAGGTTTTGCCGTTCTCCTTTTTTGACTTCTCAGCTTTCCTCATAAATTTTCAATCAGACTAAGATCTGGAGATTTACTTGGTTATTTCAGGACGTCTATTCTATTTGAAATTAACCATGATTTTATAAGATTTGCAGTATGTTTAGAACCGTTGTCTTATTGAAAGACCCAGCTTGGTTTTAAACCCAGCAAATGTGCACTTTGACGTAAATTTATCTCCAAATCAGTCAGTCAGTTAAGTGCCATACGTGATACACGCTTGGGCGATCATATCTCGAAAGAGACATGACTGACTGGGCAGAAGATTATCCCACAGTAGGTTGCCATTGCTTTCTGCGGTAGACTGCCAAGGCTATAGAACCCAATCTGTTCTGTTATTTAACCCATAACTGGAGGGAAGAGACGGATTAATAACTTTCCCAAGGGTATTTGCGCATAAGTGAATGCAATGAATTCAACTGGAATTTGAACTCGGCTCCCCGATTTCTCGTTCCGAGCCGTTATCCACTGCACCACAACTCCAAAACATCGCTGTAATATGCTTCATTCATCCTCCCTTCTGTTATTTCAACGTTCCATACATCTTAAGCACTAAAGCAACCCGAGATTATGATTGATTCACCTCCAGATTTTACTTTTCGGACAGTATTTTTCGGCGAACATTCAGTACCCTTTTTTCTCCGGACTTTTGCCACAGTATTTCAGTCAAAAACCAAAATACCTTTTCCCAAAATGCTGCCGCTTTGATACAATACTCGTTTACAAAATCCATTTTAGCAAGAACGTGTTTTCACTTAAGAAGTGTTTTTTTTTTTTTTGAGTCCTCGAAAAGATGTCATATCGACGAAGTGGACGACTAATTGTATCCATACTCACTTTTACTTCCAATCCTCCCTGAAGTTCTTTAAGCCTAACTCGGGGCTCGTTGCCAACTTTTATCACTAATAATGCCAAATACAGGTGGGGGATAACAGAATCAAACAAGTCCAAGAATTTAAGTACCTAGGAAGTGTTCTAACAGGAGATGGAAAGTGCGACACGGAGAACCGAAGGCGAATTGGCATGGCAAAGGACGCGTTCCAGAAGACGAGCAAAATACTAACACACAGGAAAATCTCAATAGAAACGAAGAAAAGAGTGCTAGACTGCTACGTGATGTCAGTTCTTCAATACGGCTGTGAATGCTGGACAATATCATCGAAAATGAGGACAAAACTGGAAGCGGCCGAAATGTGGTTCTACAGAAGGATGCTACGGATATCGTGGACTGAGCATACAAGCAACCACGAAGTGTTAGAAAGAATGGCAACAAAAAGGAAATTGATGCTGAGCATCAGGAAGAGACAACTGAAGTTCCTGGGACATGCAATGAGGAAGGAGAGCCTGGAGAACCTGATACTGACTGGACAGATAGAAGGAAGGAGAGACAGAGGAAGGCAGCGGATAACATATTTGCAGGGTCTGATTAGGTGGATGACGGAACGGGGGTTGTCAGGAGCAACAGGAACAAACATACTAAGAGCCACAAGGGATAGGGAGACGTGGAGATCCATGATCGCCTACGTCCTGAAGGGACAGGGCACATAGAAGAAGAAGAAGAATCCTGCCCTACTTTCCGTTAGCTTTCTAGGACAACCAGAGTTTTTTTTTTGCGACGAATAGGGAGACACGTCTTCCAGTGATGAACTTAATGGTACATTTAACTGACTAAATATCTTCTTGTAAGCAAGTCCATTCGCATGATGGTCAACAATACGTTTATAGAGGTCGTGATCAATTATTTTGTTTTTTCCCATTTTGTCAATGTTTAAAGGATGGCTGACGGAAAAAAGAATGACACGATACTTTTAATCATTCCTAAAAGTAATCATAAAATTGATATAGAAAGTTGTAAAAAACAACCCCATCTTAATCTGGAAACATTTTAGTAAAATTTGAACACTTTTATAAAAAAGCAGTTGTAAATATTAGAGGTTGTTCGGTGCTTAGTTTGTTTCCTTTTTTATTTCCATTTTTTTCCCCTCCGAGTTTATATTTCGAGACGAATATAAAGTAATTATTAATATAATTATTAGTATTATTATTATTATTATTATCACACACACACACACACACACACACACACACATATATATATATATATATATATATATATATGAATAAGGAAAAAGAAAATATTAAACACGTCCAAAACATTAATTTAAGACAGTGCTCAATATAGAAATAATTAATATTTATTATAAATTATACTTTAGAACATGTACAAACTACAATCTACTACAAAAGTGTACATTTTGTTTCAACACTGAAAGGACAATGTCTCGTCAGGTAGTAAACGCTATTGTCCTTTCAATGTCGAAACAAAATGTACACTTCGTAGCAGTTTGTAATTTGTACATGTTCTAAACTATAATATATATATAATGAATTATTTTGACTGATACTCGTATTTAAGTAGATATTCTGTTTTTAATTAAACAGTATTTTTTATATTTATATCTACCGGCCTGATTATTTTACGATAAATTTTTATAACGAAAATGTGTGCTACCCAGCAGGATTCGAACTTGCGACCCCAATTACATAGGGGAAGCATACCATTTGATCTGGTACCGTCTTGACCACTCGACCATGGATAGCCTCTTGATCAGACGAGGTTTTTATCATGCTTATATAACACAATTTTCGATCTATCGTAAACAAACCATATCTGCTCTGAAACGTATCGTAATGTCAAACAAATGTAAACATGTTACGGAAATTAACGAAATTTAACGAAACTTGGTTAAAAGCAACCGACAATTTGTACTGAATTATTTTGGACATTATTTTGACCGATACTCGTATTTAAGTAGATATTCTGTTTTTAATGAAACAGTATTTTTTATATTTATATCTACCGGCCTGATTATTTAACGATAAATTTTTATGACGAAAATGTGTGCTACCCAGCAGGATTCGAACCTATATATATACATATATTATTATTATTATTATTTTTGTAAAACGTACCAAGAAAACAGTATCACTAATAATGACTAAAATCATTAAGTCCTACAGGTAACAAAACGGTAAATTTAGTCGTCAATCCCAAAAGGTAATACCAAATGGGAAGAGGGGAATCAAAAAAAGAAACAAACAAAGCAAAAGCTGTGTTCGAAAGAAAAATAAAACCAAGACGAAAACCTTAACAGTAAAGAGCTCAATACGAAAGTACGAAAGTAGAGCAAAGATACGAACTAAATCTAAAAGTGAGCCAAAGCCGACCGCGGTTTCACTCGCCGGATCGTCAGGACAAGTCGTATATATATATATATATATATATATATATATATATATATATATATATATATATATTGTATATGTATTGTAACTAAGTTGAAGAACTCGTGGTTTTTTTAACCCGTTGTTCATGCATTTACTTTTATAAAGAGTGCTCGATACAAACGTAGAGCGTTATATATATATATATATATATATATATATATATATATATATATATATATATCAGGTTTACTTGGTGGGATACTGTTTTGAAGTTTGTAAAAAACGTCCAGTGCTGCACTCAATGGTACATGTAACTGACTAGATGTCTTCTTATAAACAAGCCCATTCTGTACAGACCATTGGTCAGGTTGAAGGTGACATATAAAAAATTTACGACCTCAGCCTTAGTTACGGCGGTAATGTTCAGATCAGTGGTAATGTTCAGATCAGTGGTAATGTTCTTTGAAAAATATTATCAGATCCTTTCTGAGTTTGTCCGTTTTTTGTGTACTATGTTTACGGAGGATTATCAATTCGTCGTCTCAGTAAAGTCCAGTGTTATTTATGTGACACCGTGATGACGGATTGATAAGATTTTTCTAAGGTTTCACAGCAAAAAGATCCCTACCAAGTTGCAGTCCTCTGCAGAATCATACGCCCCCCCCCCATAGAGATGCAGAAATCAGGGTTGTTTTTCTAGTCCACAGGCCTTTATCGTAAAATAAAATCTTTGGGTCTGTTTGACGATGTTGATATCTTGGTCACTGCTGGGGCAGTAACTTTTAGCCAAAATTAAGTCTATGGTTAAAAGTATTTCAAATATAGTTGGTTCTTCTTCTATGTGCCCTGTCCTTTCAGGACGTAGGCGATAATGGCCTTTCACATCTCCCTATCCCTGGTGGCTCTTAGCACGCCTTCTCCTGTAACGTCTCGCAGCCCCCGTTCTGTCATCGACCTGCTCAGACCCTTTAAATATTTTATCCGCTGCTTTTCTCTGTCTCTTTTTCCCTCTATCTGCCCTATTAGTATCAGGTTCTCCAAGCCCTCCTTCCTCATTGCATCTTCCAGGAACTTTAGTTGTCTTTTTCTGATGATCAATATTAATTTCCTTTTCGTTTCCATTCTTTCCAAGACCTCATCATTGCTCACATGCTCGGTCCATAATATTTGCAGCATCCTTCTGTAGAACCACATGAAATTGCTTCAAGTTTTTCCTTCATCTTTGATGATATTGTCCAACATTGACAGCCATATTGAAGAACTGACATCAAGTACTCTCTTCTTTGTTTCTAGTGAAAGTTTCCTGTCTCTTAATACTTTACTTAGCTTCTGGAACGCGTCCTCCGCTATGCCAATTCGCCTTCGGATTTCTGTGTCGCACTTGTCGTTTGCTGTTCGAACACTTCTCATGTATTTAAATTTTCGGACCTGCTCGATTTTAGTATCCCCCCCCCCACTGTATTTGGCATTTTGGGCTGCTCTTTCTGCTGATGACCATGCATTCGTTTTTTTTGTAGTCTATTTGTAGTCCTTTTTTGTTACTCTCTGCATCTACCTTCTGTAGGAAGTCTTTAAAAGTCAGGAATATCAAACTGGATGAAAGTGAAATCCCTTTTTGTTTTATATTTTTGTGAACCAATAAATTACCTCGGCTGTGTTCTTCCATTGGTTCATGCTTATAGCATTTTTAGTGAACTAGCAGTATAGCCCGGCGTTACTCGAGTGTAATGAAAACTTTAAAACTAATCCATAGTCCCGGAGCTCAGACACTTTGGACGTTGGCACAAAAGACTAAAAAGCAATAGTTGTTTCCAGTTAAAGCAAAACCGTAGACTGAAAGAAAAGTGAATGGATGTAAGTCAAATTTTGATCTCCTGGTATTGATATCAAATAAGTTATTTTCGTCGTAAACTGAATTTTGAAGGCTAAATAAGTCCTCTGAGTAAATGGTATCATGGCTGAGACTAAGAACTACAATTATACCTACTTAGAGCCAAACCCGAAGCTAAAAATAAAATAAAATGGCTGAAAAAATGATTTTGATCAGACCCGCTAGGATATCGGGGTATCGATTTCCAATATCGGAGTCAAATAAGTCATCCAAGGATAGAACTGCAACCTTGAAAATTCTAAATATCGTTTCTTATGTCTTTGTCTATGAGTTTATCAAATTTGATTAAAATCGGACCACTCCTTCTATAACCCGATTTTTTCAATTACCGATTTTCGATATTTATCGGGGGTACCTCGACACAAAACCTAGCTAAGAACACTCGCAGACGCTTATAGTATAACTGTGTAAATTTTCAAGAAAATCGGTTCAGCCGTTTTGGAGTCTATAGATAACGGACACACACACACACACACACACACACACACACACACACACACACACACACAAAGTTCCATTTATAAATAAGTTTAGATAGATTGGTACCCTATCATTTATTTTCGGTTCCTTAGCTATTTTCTGGGCTTTACTATTTGTGTTGGTTTTTCCAGTTTCTTGGTGCCTTTTTATAATTTTTGTTAATTTCACGAAGAATGACTTTGTGGTATCACTCCGGGTTAATAAAACAATGCTGGCTTGTCTTGTCCGATTTAATAATAATTTTGTCAGATTGGTCGAACTTATTCATGTCTAGCCACATTGTTTTTTGTAGTCCGTTGTTGGTATTACGGAATTTAATTTTGTTAGAGCAATTGTCGTTCTCATATTTAGATAATTGCTCGTCTAGTTATGGTGTTTTTTGAGATTTAAACCCATAAAAATCTATGGATGGAGGGGTTCTTGTTATTTTTGGAGAAGTAGACCTTGCATCTCATCCTAATTAGTACACTTTTAAATTTGTGTAATAGTGTCAGTGTATAATTATTTTTTGCCGGGTACCATAATAATTTTGGTGGAATAGTTTAAATTTGTAGGTTCCATATTCTGGCGGCAAGTAGGAAATAAGATATATAATAGCATTATTCTTAAGAAAAGTGCTCAATAGTGAAGAGCGAATTATAGTGACATAAATTAATAAATGCACATATTAGGAGGGTGTACATATGTATAGTATTACTATTCAGGTGTTATTAAAACTGTGCTGTATTATATATATATATATATATATATATATATATATATATATATACATATTATCTGCTTTTTAATAACAAGTTTAAAATTTTAAATATTCTAAGGTTACATGAAGACAAAAATTTAAATTTAAAATTTATAATTAAAATAAAACATAATAAAATGCAGGGAGAAGTAATCAAACAAGCTGAGATAGATAGATAGATAGATAGATAGATAGATAGATAGATAGATAGATAGATAGATAGATAATGAACAAACTGCGATAGATAGATAGATAGATAGATAGATAGATAGATAGATAGATAGATAGATATGAACAGACTCAGATAGATAGATAGATAGATAGATAGATAGATAGATAGATAGATAGATAGATAGATATTAACAGACATAGATAGATAGATAGATAGATAGATAGATAGATATGAACAGACTCAGATAGATAGATAGATAGATAGATAGATAGATAGATAGATAGATAGGTAGATAGATAGATAGATAGATAGATAGTTAATAAACAAACTGCGATAGATAGATAAATAGATAGATAGATAGATAGATAGATAGATAGATATGAACAGACACAGATAGATAGATAGATAGATAGATAGATAGATAGATAGATAGATAATGAACAAACTGCGATAGATAGATAGATAGATAGATAGATAGATAGATAGATAGATAGATATGAACAGACACAGATAGATAGATAGATAGATAGATAGATAGATAGATAATGAACAAACTGCGATAGATAGATAGATAGATAGATAGATAGATAGTTAGATAGATAGATAGATAGAGACAGACTCAGATAGATAGATAGATAGATAGATAGATAGATAGATAGATAGATAGATAGATATGAACAGACACAGATAGATAGATAGATAGATAGATAGATAAATAGATAGATAGATAGATAGATAATGAACAAACTGCGATAGATAGATAGATAGATAGATAGATATGAACAGACACAGATAGATAGATAGATAGATAGATAGATAGATAGATAGATAGATAATGAACAAACTGCGATAGATAGATAGATAGATAGATAGATAGATAGATAGATAGACAGACAGACAGACAGACAGACAGGTATATATGTGTGAAATGATTAGTTGGCAAATGTAATTATGCATTTTTCATCATCGCGCAGGATTAGGGTTCGATTATCGAATTCCAAAACTTGATTCCATATTGGTTGACATATCACATTCGCTCGGCAACACATTTAACCGAATTTTGGTGGTCTGTGTCGAAATAAACTAATCCTAATCTCCATATCATTCTGCAAAGGCGCCGGTGCTTTTTTTTTCCATTTGCGCGTGATCGTTCCTATGCGTCGGTGGGGGAAACAACCATTTGCAGCAAAGAAATACAACCGTTTCCTCTGAGATGGCGTTCCAGTAGAATCTAATTAATAAAATGGTCGCCGAAGATTTATTTTTGCAGTTTCCATACTATCTATAATAGGAACGAATGCGTGTTTGGCTGTAATTTGTTAGAAATAATATACATACTTACAAACATTTATAATACAAATGACAATATATATATATATATATATATATATATATATATATATATATATTCATCCGCACCAATCAGGGTGTAAGAGCGTAAATATTGTCATCCGCATCAATCAGGTTGTGAGAGCGTAAATATTGTCATCAGCATCAATCAGTGTGTGAGAGCGTATATATATATATATATATATATATATATATATATATATATATATATATATATAATGAATTATTTTGAACATTATTTTTACCGATACTCGTATTTAAGTAGATATCCTGTTTTTAATTAAACAGTATTTTATATTTATATCTACCGACCTGATTATTTCGTTAAAATTCGTTAATTTCCGTAACATGTTTATATATATATATATATATATATATATATATATATATATATATATATATATATATAGTGTGTCGATATTTGTTAACGTAACATATATTGTTAAATATAACGACAATGAATGTCTGTTATGTTTACTCATGAGCCGTTCGTATTTTGACTTTAATTTCAAGTGAAAATAAAGACAAATATTTTCCAACGTTTGAATATTTTTTATTATGCTGGTTCTAAGCTATGCTAACGTCCCTGTGACCTCCCTGAAAACGGTTCATGTGAGCCGAAAGCTTAGAACCAGCATAAAAAATATCCAAATGTCGAACAATTTTCGTCTTTATTTTCACCTGAAATTAAAGCCAAAATACGATGTTGAGAACGGCTCAAACATAATAGACATTCATTGTCTGTTATATATAACAATATATATATATATATATATATATATATATATATATATATATATATAAGATTAAATAAATTGCAAACACTATCTTTGCTTATTTTTAATAAAACCCGTTCATACTCACGGATAATCTTTCGCGAATCACAATCAAAAGATGTCAGAAATAAGCTGTAACGTTGACAAATGTTATTTTCATTCATTTCTCAAGGCACCCAAGTACTTTCAACCTCTTCCCAAGATCATCTTCAGCGGTGTGAGTTATGGTAGCAAATGTAACCGGAAAAATATGTTGCTAAATATTACTGTACACTTTTTTCTTGCTTCAAATATAACGGTTGACAAATTGCTAGCGTTCATTAGAACATGAAAATTATTCAAAATTGATTTTTTTATATGTTGTAATGTCATGGTCTTGCACGCGTTAAAGCATGAAAAAATCTGTTTTTTACAAGCATTTTAGAACATTTTCACAGTATTAATAGCTGATTCTAGTTTGAATCCCATTTTATGATCACAGAAATACGTGCAACGGGACGGTGTTTCAATGGGCTCACTTCTGGGTTCAACCTTCAGCAACTACATGGCCAACCTAGAAAATAATATATTTAGTACCACTACAAAACCCTCCATCTACGTACGATATATAGATGATATTCTTGTATTAGTCAAATATATATATATATATATATATATATATATATATATATATATATATATATATATATATATATATATATAATAGAACTTCTCACTTTGTTTCACACTTCACCCACGTCGATTGGACAGGTTAAAACGCTCATCCCTTGTTCCCTGTTTAGGATGTAGTTTCCGACTTTCTCTTTTCCAATCTTTTCACTATTACGTAAGCCCCCTGAACATCAGTGACGTTACCGCCTTACTCGGGGTGATACGATTAAAAAAAAAAAAAAGAAACGAAGGAAATTTAAAATAAAAATAATAAAACCAAAGTATAAAGGCTAGACAGGGTCATAAAACACACTTTCATGAATCAACTATATACCCTACACTTACTTACAGTGGATATCGGCCCGAGAAACCGGGGAGCCGAGTTCGAATTCCAGTTGAATCCATTGTATTCACTTACGCGCAAATACCCTTGGGAAAGGTATTAATCCGTCTCTTCCTTCCAGTTATGGATTAAATAGGAGGACAGATTGGGTTCTATAGACTTGGTCGGCAACC
>JBBBDQ010000544.1:2025000-2150000 GCA_037127315.1 Ascarosepion bandense
CAGAAGTTGAGATAGTTGATTTACGAAGCGCCGCTTAGATGTGGCACAAGGCCGAAGGTATGGGATACCCAGTGAGTATCGAACTCACTACTCAGTTGTAATAGGTCCTAGCTAGATAGAAGTTTAGATAGAAGTGTTTGACATATCCTGTCAATACCTCATAAATAATGAGTCATCCGTTTTGATCACGTGGAAAGAGATGAGAAGACGCTACTTGATTTTAATATTTTTAGAATTAATAAATAATAATGTGCCGAAAACCTGTCTTGCAAAAATTTTCGTTAATAACTTTATTTATCAATAAAAGGGTACAAAAAAAAAAATGAAATTCACATCTTTTTCCATTTCACTGAAACAGACGTTAAGCATTTCTACATATTTGGTAAATTTTGCAGCCACCAAATAACGCATTATAATAATTGAATTTTAAAGCAGAAAATTATCATGCAACCGTTTCCTTAAATATACGTGACGCATCCGTCTGTATTTCAAATGATGAAAATCCCCCCGACCCCGCAAAAAAAATTAAATAAATTAAGAGTCAATTTATCAGGTCGTTCCAAATAACGTCACACCAAGGCCCCTGCTGTGTTCGTTTGCCCTCGCTTGGGATCCCAATTACTGAATATGCGAGCATCAAGTGAAAATGCCTCTTCCCCGCGAACGGCTTCGCCTCCCCGCCTCCACACTCGCACAACCACGTGATCTATCCCATTAAGTATTGCGCACCTCTTGAAACGGAGTTGTCACCGGCGTAATTTTGTCGGAATATAACTGCGTAAAGTGAGTTGATAGTGATGGCGGCAGCGGTGGTGGTGGTGGTGGATCGTGTGTGGCGAGATCTTGACAGGTGGTGGCGGGAATGGAACGAAAGATGTCAAGTGTTTGCATGAGCTGTCACTACCCATTAATGGAGTGACTTGAAGGCTTCATCGATTGTTTATATATATATATATATATGTGTGTGTGTGTGTGTGTGAAGGGGTGCTGAAAATTTTTTGACTCTATCCACGTCTCAAAATGTGACCAAATAGTAAATTATCAGAAATTTCTTGAAAAAGAACTTATCATCAAAACTCGCAAAAATATTTATATTCAATGTACACTTTTTTGTTACGAAAATGTGTGCCATTCAGCAGGATTCGAACCTGCAGCCTTTATCAACATAAGGGAAGCCACCAAGTGATCTGGTGCGTCTTAGACGTCTCGACCACGAATCAATAATGTTCAAACAAACAATTTCAAATTCTCGGTTGTTTATAACCAATTTCATTAGTCTTCGTTAATTTCCGTAAAATGTTTACATTTGTTGACATTATGATACATTTCAGTGCAGATATGGTCATTTGCGTGAATCGAAAATTGTGTTATAGGCTTAATTTGACTTTGTTTAGTCTGTTGGTCATTCGTGGTTGAGAAGTTTAAGACTCGCTAGATGAATTGGTGGCTTCCCCTATGAATGACACACATTTTTGTAACAAAAATTTATTGTAAATAATCAGGCCGGTAGAAATACTATTTGTTTCTAAGCAAAATGTCTACTTAAATACGAGTAACAATCAAAAATAATGTTCAAACAAATAATTTCAATATATATATTCAATGTACACTTATATACAAATTGAATATATATATATTCAATGTTCAGTTTATATATATATATATATATATATATATATATATATATATTCAACTTTTATATACATAAATATATATATATATATATATATATATAGTCATCCGTAGACAGATATGTTTCGCTGTATCACAGCTCATCAGTACGGTTAGACATCTGATTGCTTTTTACACAGGATTGAAACCCAACCGAATTGGTGTCAGTCGGCGATTCTACCCTGAGCTATGGGCGCTCAGTAGGAGGTAGACTTTAAGCGTGTTATATATATATATATATATATATATATATATATATATATATATATATTAAAAAAGGATTAATTCAAAGAAGTTGAATGGCCAATTCGATATGAAGATCCCCACAGGGGATAACACATCACCTCAGCAACAGAAAAATCCTTTCAGAAACTGGAGAAAAATTAGTCTACTTTTCCTTTTAAATAGATTTGCAAATAAATTAAAATTAAAAAAGAAAATAAATATAAAAATAAAAATAAAAAGGAAAAATAAAGGAAAAGAAAAAGAAAAAGAAAAAGAAAAAGATAAAATCAAATCAAATCAAATCAAATAAACAAGAAAAGAAAAATTGACATTGTCTCTTCCTGTATCATTTTTTAATATTAAAATAAAATTTTTTAATATTAATTAGGATCGGGTTTTTTGGAATTTACCTTCCGGCTTTTTTTCCCTTGGATTGAAGTATCTGAATTAAAATATATATATATATATATTAAATCCCAAAAAGATGAGAAAAATATTAAAATTGATCAAGGTGGAGGGATCGATGTAAATAGTATTATCTATTTACAGAGCCAAATATATAAAGTAAATAAAAAAATTCTGAAATTTAATTTTGTTGAATGGCCATTTCAGCGAGATCATTTTCGCTTCATCGAAAACAAAAATCTATTAATTCAGATATGTTACAAGATTTCTATACCGGAAGAAACCTAAATTTTTATCTATATACCGGAAATTAAAAATAGGGGTGGGATTAAGAAGGGAAAAAAATTATTTTTTAAAAAATTTGTATAAGAAAGTGGCAAGCGAACACAGAGATTCCTGACTCGATATTACAATACTTTACAGTACGTCTATAAGAATCAAAAGTTAAAAATTAAACCTTGTCACAAGGATAGAAGTAGTTTGGGGAAAAGAAAGGAAAGAAAAGAAAAATGGGGTGAACAAGGGGAAGTTAACGAAAAAGTAAGATTTAAAAAATAAAATTTTGTAACCAAGGTAACGACTGATGACGACTTCGATGGCGAAAGGAAGGGGGACAAAGGGGGAAAGGTAGAGAAAGGAAATATAGAATTTTATTGAGATCTCCCTTAAAAATTTAAAATTTATCCTTTATTTTTATATATCCAATAATTCCTGTAACATTTTTTCCTTTTATTATTAATTTAAACAATCATGTTTTTGGTAATTTTTAACAGAGTCTAATAATATATCGGTTCTTTTCTCTTCCTTCCTATAAATCATACAAAGTGGTTATTAATTATAATTAATTTCGATGAACCAAATTAGTTAATTTCTTCAGACAACACGTTATTCGCTCCATTCGGTACAAATATTTTCCCGGAATAAACATTAAAAAAAAAAATGAAATGGAAATCAAGTATTATGACCCAAAATAGATACTTTAGCCTTATCTCGGCTAAGAATCACCACGGCCAGGGGTGAAAAAGTTATTTGGCGGAAAGATTGACCCTAAAACATTACACTCCCACTCACAAGCACATGAGCACGGATACAAATATAACCTTACATATGAACATACTTACTCATACACACGTACATCCACACACACACACACATCTCCCTACTTACACATATGTACATACAAATGCGTCCGAGTCTTACTTTTTGTGGTAGGCTGGTTAGCAACCAAGGCTATAGAATCCAATCTGTCCTGCTATTCAACCCATAGCTGAAGGGAGAAGTGATCGATTAATACCTTTCCCAAGAGTATTTGCGCGTAAGAATTAAATGAATTTTTTTTTTTAATCATCTCACCCCAAGCAAGGCATTCCACTGCCACTATTGCGCATGGGGCTATTGGGGAAGGTAAAGAGAAGGAGTGGTTAGACATAGGGAATGTCAGGAGGAAGGTGACATATGAGTAAGGATACCGAGGATGAGGGTTGGGCAGATGGGAAGAGTGTTTGATAGAGTGGGAGCAGGTTAGTGTGTTAGGAGGTGTCTATTGACCTTACATTTAAACTCCTGGAGATTGTAGCCGTCGGGGAAGCAATCGTGTGGAAGGGAATTCCACAGTTGGGAAGTGCGAGGAAAGAAACTGTTGGAGTAGAAGTTGCGGTTGCATTTTATCGGTTTCACTGTAAAAGGGTGGGATCTAGTTGCTAATCTAGTATCTCGTGCAAATTCGTATTTAGGGGGCACCAGTGATCTAAGTTCATCGGAGCAGAAGCCGTGAAAGTATTTATAGAAGAGACACAGGGAAGCCACGTCGCGCCGGTGGGAGAGAGACTGTAGGCGGACTGCCAAGTCGGTATCTATCACATTACATACCCTCCTCTGAACCTTATCGAGAAGCCCGAGGAGAATAGCAGGGGCACCCAACCAGATATGGCAGCAGTATTCAATGCATGGGCGGATGGTAGATTTATAAATGTGCAGGATAGATTTAGACGGAAAAAACTTCCGGGCCCTACACAGAGAACCGACTTTCATAGCAGCGGATTTAGCAATGGATTCGATATAGTCATTCCATTTGAGGTCCACTGAAAGTGTGAGACCAAGGAGGTGTAGTGTTTTATTCTCTGGGAGGCAAGCCTGGTCCATGCTAATGGGAGGTAGGTGAGATTGTCGATGATGGTTAATTGAGAGTAGCTTCGTTTTAGAAGCATTAAAATTTACTAGCCATTTCTTACCCCAGTCCAATATGGATTGGAGGTCTTTTTCAATCTCGGCTGCGAGGTTAGCTTTGACGCCTACACCAGATTTTTGTAGGTGTCATCGGCGTACAAACCTACTTGGGCTCTTATGGATTCAGGGAGATCATTAATGTATATCAGGAAGAGTGTAGGACCTAAGATGGAGCCTTGGGGGACACCTGCGTTTGTATGGTAGTTCTGGGAGGCATGTCCGTTTAATACCACCTTCATTGTGCAGTTAGAGAGGAATGACAGGATTAGTTGAAACAAATGTCCAGTTATACCATAGCTCCGCAGTTTACATAGAATGCCAGCATGCCAAACTCTGTCGAACGCCTTAGATATATCCAATGCAACGGTTCGGGCTTCGCCATTCCTGTCGAGTACCTGGTATATGTACTCGGTGATGGTCGTTAGCATATCAGCAGTAGAC
Organism: Ascarosepion bandense; assembly: GCA_037127315.1. Classification (NCBI taxonomy): domain Eukaryota; kingdom Metazoa; phylum Mollusca; class Cephalopoda; order Sepiida; family Sepiidae; genus Ascarosepion; species Ascarosepion bandense. The sequence goes on from JBBBDQ010000544.1 coordinate 2,029,969, forward strand.
CTGGTGAAGCGGAAACAATATTGCTTGTCCGAGAGGAGCCTGTGTGCTGTGAGATGCTGAACCACCTCGGCGTTGATAATGGCTTCGAACACTTTGCCAAAGATCGGAAGAAGGCTGATAGGGCGGTAATTTGCAGGGTCAGAGGGTTCTCCAGTGTTTTTAAATATAGGAACTACAGAGGAAGATTTCCAACAGGCAGGAAAGCAGGAAGCAGATAGGCAGAGGTTGTAGAGCTTAGAAAGGACAGAGGAGAGTTCAGGGGCACATTTCTTTAAGACTATGATTGGGATTCCGTCACCACCGCTCGCTTTGTGAGGGTCAAGTTTTAAGATTATCTTAGAGACAAGCGAAGGTTTAATGTGGACATCATTATGTTGTGCCTCGATTCTAGGTGAGAAGTCGGGTGTAAAAACTCCAGATGAGTCCAGACTCGAATTGTTCGAGAATCTGCAGGCAAAGCATTCAGCCTTATCTGCTGGGGAGGTGAGGACCTCAAATTTGTTGATTAGCGGGGGTATTGTGGACTTGCTCTTGTTAAGTATTATTTTACAGAGTTGCCAGTAGTCTTTAGCGCCGAATTTAGAGCATGCTATGCGTTGCTTCATTCTGGCAGCAAACAACATCTTAGCTTCGTTAAGTATCCTTTTACACTTATGAGCTGAAGTGAAAAGGCGCCTGTTTTGGTCCGACGCGTAGTTACAATAGAGTCGGAAGAAATGATTCCGGTGGGCAATGGCAGCCGAGCAAGCGGGTGAGAACCATGGAGACGAATGAGATTTCAACTGGAATTCGAACTAGGCTAAGCATTTCATCACAAGGAAGGCAATAAAGCGACCAAGATACAAAGGATTACTGAGTATTAGAGAATATGAGAAAAACTATTATTAAGGAGACAATAAAAGAACAAGAATTAAGAAGGCAAATGATTGACATTGCGCTTAAATTTTATATTTTTAATCATTTCACTCTAAGCAAGGCAATAAAGCCACTAAGATAGACTAAACAATTGGAGTAGATAGACTAAACTATCGCCCGGTTCACACTCCACCCACGTCTATTGAACAGGTGAAGAGGCTCATCCCTTGTTTCCTGTTTAGGATGTGGTTTCCGGTTTTTCTATTTTCCAATCTTTTCACTCTTACGTAGCCCCCTACGCATCAGTGGCGTTTTCGCCTTGCTTGGGGTGATATGATAAAAAAAAAGATGCAATGGAGTTACGGAGTGTTTGAAGAGATGAAAAAATTTAGGAGTCAGTCACTTAATTGCCGTACATGATAAACACTTGGGTGATCATGTCTCTTTCGAGACTTGACTGACTAGGTAGAGTAATTTCTATCAGTAGGTTGCCATCATTTTCTGCGGTAGACTGATTGCCAACCAAGGCTATAGAACCCATTCCTTTCTGCTATTCAGTCAGGAAGTTGAGTGCCGAACGTCGTAAAACTTTTGGGTGATCATGTCTCGACAGAGACATGACTGACTAAACAGAAGATTTCATTACGTTTTGTAGTAGAACTGGTTGCCAACTTTAGCTGTAGAACCCAATCTGTCTTACTATTTAACCCATAGCTGGAGGAAGAACAGATAGCCTTTTTCCAAGAATATATATGCCTCAGTGAATGAAACGAATTCGACTGGAATTCGAACTCGGCATTCCGATTTCTAATTCGGTGCCGATATCCATTGCACCACAACGCACATTTATTAAGAAGAGAGAACAATTAAAGAACAGGAATTAAGAAGACAGTTAGATAACACTTGACATTGCATTTAAAGTTTTAAAGACCTAACTTGACTGGGAAGCAAGAAGCCGGGAGCCCCCAAGCGTGAAGTGCGAGAGAATAAACTGTCTGCATAGAACTTACGGTTGCATCTAGCCATTTCACGTGTGAAATGATGAGGCCTTGCTGCCAATCTATTATGTCAGTATGTAACTTTTATATGACAAACGTTTTGGTGTCTCTGGACTTCTGCAGGTTTATGTTGATCCCAAAAAACCCCTCAGAGAACCTCGAACTAAAAAGCTTTATTTAATATGCATGATTAGATTGATGTTGTAGAAACCCATGTCCATCACTAGGCTATATTCTCGCGGACATGGACAGAGAAATGAGAAGAGTCTGCCTACTTAATTAAAATAGAGGTTTGAGCCTGCTATTCCCTAAAGGTTAGTGACAGATACCTGAAGAAGGCAGGAATTTAGAACTCTTGAAACGTTGGCAGAACAAGCATGAAAAACAAGTCTCAATCTAAATATTTTCGATAACTACATTTCGCATAATGCATTTTCCAACCTTCTTGTGAAATCAAAGATCTAGAGATCAGTTTTCTGTTATTTCATTCAGTTGGTTAAAAGACTGTTATCTTCATCTTGTTGTTTTGATAGTTACAGTTCAGTCTAAGCATTCTCCAGTCATCTTGTATTATGTGAAGATTTGAAATTAAATCTTTTCCTTATTTCATTGAATTATTCAGACTGTTATCTTCATCTTTGTTGTTTTGATGTTGTTCCATTTAAGCATTCTCCAGTCATCTTATATTATGTGATTTGAAATTAAATTTTTCCTTGTTTCATTGAATTATTCAGACTGTTATCTTCATCTTTGTTGCTTTGATAGTTACAGTTAAGCATTCTCCAGTCATTCAAGTTATGTGAAGATTTGAAATTAAATCTTTTCCTTATTTCATTGAATTATTCAGACTGTTATTCTCTTCATTCTTTGTTGTTTTGATATTGGTGTTGCTACTTCCAGTCATTTTGTATTGTAGCATTTGTACTCAAATCTTTCCCTATTTCATTGAATTATTCAGATCATATTCTATCTTTGTTGTTTTGATAGTTACAGTTACATTCTGAATAGCTTGTATTATAAGATTTGAATTAAATCTTTTTCCTTATTTCATTGAATTAGGACTGTTATCTTCATCTTTGTTGTTTTGATAGTTACAGTGAAGTATCTCCAGTCATTTCAGTATTAGTGTAAGACGAAATTAAATCTTTTCCTTATTTCATTGAATGGTCTGACTGTTATCTCCATCTTTGTTGTTTTGATAGTTACAGTTGCTATTCTCCAGTCATTTTTAGACAGGAAGATTTCAAATTAAATCTTTCCTCATTTCATTGAATTATTCAGATCATACTTTCATCTTTGTTGTTTTGATAGTTACAGTTCAGTCTTAAACATTCTCCAGTCATCTTGTATTATGTGAAGATTTGAATTAAATTTTTTCCTTATTTCATTATGAATTATTCAGACTTGTTATCTTCATCTTTGTTGCTTTGATAGTTACAGTTCAGTCTAAGCATTCTCCAGTCATCTTTGTATTATGTGAAGATTTGAAATTAAATCTTTTCCTTATTTCATTGAATATCTTGGACTGTTATCTCATCTTTGTTGGTTTGATAATTACAGTTAAGCATTCTCCAGTCATCTTGTAATAGCAAGATTTGAAATTAAATTTTCCTATTTTATTGAATTATTCAGACTGTTATTTCTTCATCTTTGTTGTTTGATAGTTACAAAGTACATTCTCCAGTTATTTTTGTATTATGTGAAGATTTGAAATTAAATCTTTTCCTTATTTCATTGAATTATTCAGACTGTTATCTTCATCTTTGTTGCTTTGATAGTTACAGTTCAGTCTAAGCATTCTCCAGTCATCTTGTATTATGTGAAGATTTGAAATAATCTTTTTCTGATTTCATTGAATTATTCAGACTGTTATCTTCATCTTTGTTGTTTTGATGAATACATAGCTAAGCATTCTCCAGTCATTTTGTATTATGTGAAGATTTGAAATTAAATCTTTTCCTTATTTCATTGAATTATTCAGACTGTTATCTTCATCTTTGTTGCTTTGATATTTACAGTTCAGTCTAAGCATTCTCCAGTCATCTTGTATTATGTGAAGATTTGAAATTAAATCTTTTCCTTATTTCATTGAATTATTCAGACTGTTATCTTCATCTTTGTTGTTTTGATAGTTACAGTTAAGCATTCTCCAGTCATCTTGTATTATGTGAAGATTTGAAATTAAATCTTTTCCTTATTTCATTGAATTATTCAGACTGTTATCTTCATCTTTGTTGTTTTGATAGTTACAGTTAAGCATTCTCCAGTCATTTTGTATTATGTGAAGATTTGAAATTAAATCTTTTCCTTATTTCATTGAATTATTCAGACTGTTATCTTCATCTTTGTTGTTTTGATAGTTACAGTTAAGCATTCTCCAGTCATTTTGTATTATGTGAAGATTTGAAATTAAATCTTTTCCTTATTTCATTGAATTATTAAGACTGTTATCTTCATCTTTGTTGTTTTGATAGTTACAGTTAAGCATTCTCCAGTCATTTTGTATTATGTGAAGATTTGAAATAAAATCTTTTCCTTATTTCATTGAATTATTCAGACTGTTATCTTCATCTTTGTTGCTTTGATAGTTACAGTTCAGTCTAAGCATTCTCCAGTCATCTTGTATTATGTGAAGATTTGAAATTAAATCTTTTCCTTATTTCATTGAATTATTCAGACTGTTATCTTCATCTTTGTTGTTTTGATAGTTACAGTTCAGTCTAAGCATTCTCCAGTCATCTTGTATTATGTGAAGATTTGAAATTAAATCTTTTCCTTATTTCATTGAATTATTCAGACTGTTATCTTCATCTTTGTTGCTTTGATATTTACAGTTCAGTCTAAGCATTCTCCAGTCATCTTGTATTATGTGAAGATTTGAAATTAAATCTTTTCCTTATTTCATTGAATTATTCAGACTGTTATCTTCATCTTTGTTGTTTTGATAGTTACAGTTAAGCATTCTCCAGTCATCTTGTATTATGTGAAGATTTGAAATTAAATCTTTTCCTTATTTCATTGAATTATTCAGACTGTTATCTTCATCTTTGTTGTTTTGATAGTTACAGTTAAGCATTCTCCAGTCATTTTGTATTATGTGAAGATTTGAAATTAAATCTTTTCCTTATTTCATTGAATTATTCAGACTGTTATCTTCATCTTTGTTGTTTTGATAGTTACAGTTAAGCATTCTCCAGTCATCTTGTATTATGTGAAGATTTGAAATTAAATCTTTTCCTTATTTCATTGAATTATTCAGACTGTTAACTTCATCTTTGTTGTTTTGATAGTTACAGTTAAGCATTCTCCAGTCATTTTGTATTATGTGAAGATTTGAAATTAAATCTTTTCCTTATTTCATTGAATTATTCAGACTGTTATCTTCATCTTTGTTGTTTTGATAGTTACAGTTAAGCATTCTCCAGTCATCTTGTATTATGTGAAGATTTGAAATTAAATCTTTTCCTTATTTCATTGAATTATTCAGACTGTTATCTTCATCTTTGTTGTTTTGATAGTTACAGTTAAGCATTCTCCAGTCATTTTGTATTATGTGAAGATTTGAAATTAAATCTTTTCCTTATTTCATTGAATTATTCAGACTGTTATCTTCATCTTTGTTGTTTTGATAGTTACAGTTAAGCATTCTCCAGTCATCTTGTATTATGTGAAGATTTGAAATTAAATCTTTTCCTTATTTCATTGAATTATTCAGACTGTTATCTTCATCTTTGTTGTTTTGATAGTTACAGTTAAGCATTCTCCAGTCATCTTGTATTATGTGAAGATTTGAAATTAAATCTTTTCCTTATTTCATTGAATTATTCAGACTGTTATCTTCATCTTTGTTGTTTTGATAGTTACAGTTAAGCATTCTCCAGTCATCTTGTATTATGTGAAGATTTGAAATTAAATCTTTTCCTTATTTCATTGAATTATTCAGACTGTTATCTTCATCTTTGTTGTTTTGATAGTTACAGTTAAGCATTCTCCAGTCATCTTGTATTATGTGAAGATTTGAAATTAAATCTTTTCCTTATTTCATTGAATTATTCAGACTGTTATCTTCATCTTTGTTGTTTTGATAGTTACAGTTAAGCATTCTCCAGTCATTTTGTATTATGTGAAGATTTGAAATTAAATCTTTTCCTTATTTCATTGAATTATTCAGACTGTTATCTTCATCTTTGTTGTTTTGATAGTTACAGTTAAGCATTCTCCAGTCATCTTGTATTATGTGAAGATTTGAAATTAAATCTTTTCCTTATTTCATTGAATTATTCAGACTGTTAACTTCATCTTTGTTGTTTTGATAGTTACAGTTAAGCATTCCCTCCAGTCATCTTGTATTATGTGAAGATTTGAAATTAAATCTTTCCCCTTGACTCATTGAATTATTCAGACTGTTATCTTCATCTTTGTTGTTTTGATAGTTACAGTTAAGCATTCTCCAGTCATTTTGTATTATGTGAAGATTTGAAATTAAATCTTTTCCTTATTTTTCATTGAATTATTCAGACTGTTATCTTCATCTTTTGTTGTTTTGATAGTTACAGTTAAGTTCTCCAGTCATTTGTATTATGTGAAGATTTGAAATTAAATCTTTTCCATATTTCATTGAATTATTCAGACTGTTATCTTCATCTTTATTTGTTTTGATAGTTACAGTTCAGTCTAAGCATTCTCCAGTCATCTTGTATTATGTGAAGATTTGAAATTAAATCTTTTCCTTATTTCATTGAATTATTCAGACTGTTATCTTCATCTTTGTTGCTTTGATAGTTACAGTTCAGTCTAAGCATTCTCCAGTCATCTTGTATTATGTGAAGATTTGAAATTAAATCTTTTCCTTATTTCATTGAATTATTCAGACTGTTATCTTCATCTTTGTTGTTTTGATAGTTACAGTTAAGCATTCTCCAGTCATCTTGTATTATGTGAAGATTTGAAATTAAATCTTTTCCTTATTTCATTGAATATTCAGACTGTTATCTTCATCTTTGTTGTTTTGATAGTTACAGTTAAGCATTCTCCAGTCATTTTGTATTATGTGAAGATTTGAAATTAAATCTTTTCCTTATTTCATTGAATTATTAAGACTGTTATCTTCATCTTTGTTGTTTTGATAGTTACAGTTAAGCATTCTCCAGTCATTTTGTATTATGTGAAGATTTGTCAAATGTTTGTATTTCATTGAATTATTCAGACTGTTATCTTCATCTTTGTTGCTTTGATAGTTACAGTTCAGTCTAAGCATTCTCAGTCATCTTGTATTATGTGAAGATTTGAAATTAAATCTTTTCCTTATTTCATTGAATTATTCAGACTGTTATCTTCATCTTTGTTGCTTTGATAGTTACAGTTCAGTCTAAGCATTCTCCAGTCATCTTGTATTATGTGAAGATTTGAAATTAAATCTTTTCCTTATTTCATTGAATTATTCAGACTGTTATCTTCATCTTTGTTTGTTTTGATAGTTACAGTTCAGTCTAAGCATTCTCCAGTCATCTTGTATTATGTGAAGATTTGAAATTAAATCTTTTCCTTATTTCATTGAATTATTCAGACTGTTATCTTCATCTTTGTTGTTTTGATAATACAGTTCAGTCTAAGCATTCTCCAGTCATTTTGTATTATGTGAAGATTTGAAATTAAATCTTTTCCTTATTTCATTGAATTATTCAGACTGTTATCTTCATCTTTGTTGTTTTGATAGTTACAGTTAAAAGCATTCTCAGTCATTTTGTATTATTTGAAGATTTAGAAATTAAATCTTTTCCTTATTTCATTGAATTATTCAGATGTTATCTTCATCTTTGTTGTTTTGATAGTTACAGTTCAGTCTAAGCATTCTCCAGTCATCTTGTATTATGTGAAGATTTGAAATTAAATCTTTTCCTTATTTCATTGAATTATTCAGATTGTTATCTTCATCTTTGTTGCTTTGATAGTTACAGTTCAGTCTAAGCATTCTCCAGTCATCTTGTATTATGTGAAGATTTGAAATTAAATCTTTTCCTTATTTCATTGAATTATTCAGACTGTTATCTTCATCTTTGTTGTTTTGATAGTTACAGTTAAGCATTCTCCAGTCATCTTGTATTATGTGAAGGTTGAAATTAAATCTTTCCTTATTTCATTGAATTATTCAGACTGTTATCTTCATCTTTGTTGTTTTGATAGTTACAGTTAAGCATTCTCAGTCATTTTGTATTATGTGAAGATTGATCATCTTTTCCTTATTTCATTGAATTATTCAGACTGTTATCTTCATCTTTGTTGCTTTAATAGTTACAGTTCAGTCTAAGCATTCTCCAGTCATCTTGTATTATGTGAAGATTTGAAATTAAATCTTTTCCTTATTTCATTGAATTATTCAGACTGTTATCTTCATCTTTGTTGTTTTGATAGTTACAGTTCAGTCTAAGCATTCTCCAGTCATCTTGTATTATGTGAAGATTTGAAATTAAATCTTTTCCTTATTTCATTGAATTATTCAGACTGTTATCTTCATCTTTGTTGTTTTGATAGTTACAGTTAAGCATTCTCCAGGCATTTTGTATTATGTGAAGATTTGAAATTAAATCTTTTCCTTATTTCATTGAATTATTCAGACTGTTATCTTCATCTTTGTTGCTTTGATAGTTACAGTTCAGTCTAAGCATTCTCCAGTCATCTTGTATTATGTGAAGATTTGAAATTAAATCTTTCCTTATTTCATTGAATTATTCAGACTGTTATCTTCATCTTTGTTGTTTTGATAGTTACAGTTAAGCATTCTCCAGTCATTTTGTATTATGTGAAGATTTGAAATTAAATCTTTTCCTTATTTCATTGAATTATTCAGACTGTTATCTTCATCTTTGTTGCTTTGATAGTTACAGTTCAGTCTAAGCATTCTCCAGCCATCTTGTAATATGTGAAGATTTGAAATTAAATCTTTCCTCTTTTTATTTCATTGAATTATTCAGACTGTTATCTTCATCTTTGTTGTTTTGATAGTTACAGTTAAGCATTCTCCAGTCATCTTGTATTATGTGAAGATTTGAAATTAAATCTTTTTCCTTATTTCATTGAATTATTCAGACTGTTATCTTCATCTTTGTTGTTTTGATAGTTACAGTTAAGCATTCTCCAGTCATTTTGTATTATGTGAAGATTTGAAATTAAATCTTTTCCTTATTTCATTGAATTATTCAGGACTGTTATCTTCATCTTTGTTGCTTTGATAGTTACACTTCAGTCTAAGCATTCTCCAGTCATCTTGTATTATGTGAAGATTTGAAATTAAATCTTTTTCCTTATTTCATTGAATTATTCAGACTGTTATCTTCATCTTTGTTGTTTTGATAGTTACAGTTAAGCATTTTCCAGTCATTTTGCATTATGTGAAGATTTGAAATAAAATCTTTTCCTTTATTTCATTGAATTATTCAGACTGTTATCTTCATCTTTGTTGCTTTGATAGTTACAGTTCAGTCTAAGCATTCTCCAGTCATCTTGTATTATGTGAAGATTTGAAATTAAATCTTTTCCTTATTTCATTGAATTATTCAGACTGTTATCTTCATCTTTGTTGTTTTGATAGTTACAGTTAAGCATTCTCCAGTCATTTTGTATTATGTGAAGATTTGAAAATAAATCTTTTCCTTATTTCATTGAATTATTCAGACTGTTATCTTCATCTTTGTTGTTTTGATAGTTACAGTTCAGTCTAAGCATTCTCCAGTCATCTTGTATTATGTGAAGATTTGAAAATAAATCTTTCCCTTATTTCATTGAATTATTCAGACTGTTATCTTCATCTTTGTTGCTTTGATAGTTACAGTTCAGTTCAAGCATTCTCCAGTCATCTTGTATTATGTGAAGATTTGAAATTAAATCTTTTCCCTTATTTCATTGAATTATTCAGACTGTTATCTTCATCTTTGTTGTTTTGATAGTTACAGTTAAGCATTCTCCAGTCATTTTGTATTATGTGAAGATTTGAAATTAAATCTTTTCCTTATTTCATTGAATTATTCAAACTGTTATCTTCATCTTTGTTGTTTTGATAGTTACAGTTAAGCATTTTCCAGTCATTTTGCATTATGTGAAGATTTGAAATAAAATCTTTTCCTTATTTCATTGAATTATTCAGACTGTTATCTTCATCTTTGTTGCTTTGATAGTTACAGTTCAGTCTAAGCATTCTCCAGTCATCTTGTATTATGAAGATTTGAAATTAAATCTTTTCCCTTATTTCATTGAATTATTCAGACTGTTATCTTCATCTTTGTTGTTTTGATAGTTACAGTTAAGCATTCTCCAGTCAGTTTGTATTATGAAGATTTGAAAATAAATCTTTTCCTTATTTCATTGAATTATTCAGACTGTTACTTTCATCTTTGTTGTTTTGATAGTTACAGTTCAGTCTAAGCATTCTCCAGTCATCTTGTATTATGTGAAGATTTGAAAATAAATCTTTTCCTTATTTCATTGAATTATTCAGACTGTTATCTTCATCTTTGTTGTTTTGATAGTTACAGTTCAGTCTAAGCATTCTCCAGTCATCTTGTATTATGTGAAGATTTGAAATTAAATCTTTCCTTATTTCATTGAATTATTCAGACTGTTATCTTCATCTTTGTTGTTTTGATAGTTACAGTTAAGCATTCTCCAGTCATCTTGTATTATGTGAAGATTTGAAATTAAATCTTTTCCTTATTTCATTGAATTATTCAGACTGTTATCTTCATCTTTGTTGTTTTGATAGTTACAGTTAAGCATTCTCCAGTCATTTTGTATTATGTGAAGATTTGAACAACTTTTTCCTTATTTCATTGAATTATTCAGACTGTTATCTTCATCTTTGTTGCTTTGATAGTTACAGTTCAGTCTAAGCATTCTCCAGTCATCTTGTATTATGTGAAGATTTGAAATTAAATCTTTTCCTTATTTCATTGAATTATTCAGAGACTGTTATCTTCATCTTTGTTGTTTTGATAGTTACAGTTCAGTCTAAGCATTCTCCAGTCATCTTGTATTATGTGAAGATTTGAAATTAAATCTTTTTCCTTTATTTCATTGAATTATTCAGACTGTTATCTCTCATCTTTGTTGTTTTGATAGTTACAGTTACATTCTCCAGTCATTTTGTATTATGTGAAGATTTGAAATTAAATCTTTTCCTTATTTCATTGAATTATTCAGACTGTTATCTTCATCTTTGTTGCTTTGATAGTTACAGTTCAGTTCCAGCATTCTCCAGTCATCTTGTATTATGTGAAGATTTGAAATTAAATCTTTTCCTTATTTCATTGAATTATTCAGACTGTTATCTTCATCTTTGTTGTTTTGATAGTTACAGTTAAGCATTCTCCAGTCATTTTGTATTATGTAGTACTTAAAATTAAATCTTTCTCATTTATTGAATTATTCAGACTGTTATCTTCATCTTTGTTGTTTTGATAGTTACAGTTAAGCATTCTCCAGTCATTTTGTATTATGTGAAGATTTGAAATTAAATCTTTCCTTATTTCATTGAATTATTCAGACTGTTATCTTCATCTTTGTTGCTTTGATAGTTACAGTTCAGTCTAAGCATTCTCCAGTCATCTTGTATTATTTGAAGATTTGAAATTAAATCTTTTCCTTATTTCATTGAATTATTCAGACTGTTATCTTCATCTTTGTTGTTTTGATAGTTACAGTTAAGCATTCTCCAGAAATATCTTGTATTATGTGAAGATTTGAAATTAAATCTTTTCCTTATTTCATTGAATTATTCAGACTGTTATCTTCATCTTTGTTTTCAGATAGTTACAGCTGTTACTCCTCCAGTCATTTTGTATTATGTGAAGATTTGAAATTAAAACTTTTCCTTATTTCATTGAATTATTCAGACTGTTATCTTCATCTTTGTTTTTTTGATAGTTACAGTTAAGCATTCTCCAGTCATCTTGTATTATGTGAAGATTTGAAATTAAATCTTTCCTTATTTCATTGAATTATTCAGACCTGTTATCTTCATCTTTGTTGTTTTGATGGTGTCATAGTTAGTTCTCTCCAGTCATTTTCTATTGGTGAAGATTTGAAATTAAATCTTTTCCTTATTTCATTGAATTATTCAGACTGTTATCTTCATCTTTGTTGCTTTGATAGTTACAGTTCAGTCTAAGCATTCTCCAGCCATCTTGTATTATGTAGTATTTGAAATTAAATCTTTTCCTTATTTCATTGAATTATTCAGACTGTTATCTTCATCTTTGTTGTTTTGATAGTTACAGTTAAGCATTCTCCAGTCATCTTGTATTATGTGAAGATTTGAAATTAAATCTTTTCCTTATTTCCATTGAATTATTCAGACTGTTATCTTCATCTTTGTTGTTTTGACAGCTACAGTTAAGCATTCCTCCAGTCATTTTGTATTATGTGAAGATTTGAATTAAATCTTTTCCTTATTTCATTGAATTATTCAGACTGTTATCTTCATCTTTGTTGCTTTGATAGTTACACTTCAGTCTAAGCATTCTCCAGTCATCTTGTATTATGTGAAGATTTGGCCTAAATTTTCCTTATTTCATTGAATTATTCAGACTGTTATCTTCATCTTTGTTGTTTTGATAGTTACAGTTAAGCATTCTCCAGTCATTTTGTATTATGTGAAGATTTGAAATTAAATCTTTTCCTTATTTCATTGAATTATTCAGACTGTTATCTTCATCTTTGTTGTTTTGATAGTTACAGTTAAGCATTCTCCAGTCATTTTGCATTATGAAGATTTGAAATAAAATCTTTTCTTATTTCATTGAATTATTCAGACTGTTATCTTCATCTTTGTTGCTTTGATAGTTACAGTTCAGTTCAAGCATTCTCCAGTCATCTTGTATTATGTGAAGATTTAAAATTAAATCTTTTCCTTATTTCATTGAATTATTCAGACTGTTATTTCATCTTTGTTGTTTTGATAGTTACAGTTAAGCATTCTCCAGTCATTTTGTATTATGTGAAGATTTGAAAATAAATCTTTTCCTTATTTCATTGAATTATTCAGACTGTTATCTTTATCTTTGTTGTTTTGATAGTTACAGTTCAGTCTAAGCATTCTCCAGTCATCTTGTATTATGTGAAGATTTGAAAATAAATCTTTTCCTTATTTCATTGAATTATTCAGACTGTTATCTTCATCTTTGTTGCTTTGATAGTTACAGTTCAGTCTAAGCATTCTCCAGTCATCTTGTATTATGTGAAGATTTGAAATTAAATCTTTTCCTTTATTTCATTGAATTATTCAGACTGTTATCTCATCTTTGTTGTTTTGATAGTTACAGTTCAGTCTAAGCATTCTCCAGTCATCTTGTATTATGTGAAGATTTGAAATTAAATCTTTTCCTTATTTCATTGAATTATTCAGACTGTTATCTTCATCTTTGTTGTTTTGATAGTTACAGTTAAGCATTCTCCAGTCATCTTGTATTATGTGAAGATTTGAAATTAAATCTTTTCCTTATTTCATTGAATTATTCAGACTGTTATCTTCATCTTTGTTGTTTGATAGTTACAGTTAAGTACATTTCAGTCATTTTGTATTATGAAGATTTGAAATTAAATTTTTTCCTTATTTCATTGAATTATTCAGACTGTTATCTTCATCTTTGTTGCTTTGATAGTTACAGTTCAGTCTAAGCATTCTCCAGTCATCTGTATTATGTGAAGATTTGAAATTAAATCTTTTCCTTATTTCATTGAATTATTCAGACTGTTATCTTCATCTTTGTTGTTTTGATAGTTACAGTTCAGTCTAAGCATTCTCCAGTCATCTTGTATTATGTGAAGATTTGAAATTAAATCTTTCTCATTTTATATTGAATTATTCAGACTGTTATCTTTCATCTTTGTTGTTTTGATAGTTACAGTTAAGCATTCTCCAGTCATTTTGTATTATGTGAAGATTTGAAATTAAATCTTTTCCTCTATTTCATTGAATTATTCAGACTGTTATCTTCATCTTTGTTGCTTTGATAGTTACAGTTCAGTCTAAGCATTCTCCAGTCATCTTGTATTATGTGAAGATTTGAAATTAAATCTTTTCCTTATTTCATTGAATTATTCAGACTGTTATCTTCATCTTTGTTGTTTTCATAGTTACAGTTAAGCATTCTCCAGTCATCTTGGATTATGTGAAGATTTGAAATTAAATCTTTCTTATTTCATTGAATTATTCAGACTGTTATCTTCATCTTTGTTGTTTTGATAGTTACAGTTAAGCATTCTCAGTCATTTTGTATGTGAAGATTTGAAATTAAACTTTCGCTTATTTCATTGAATTATTCAGACTTTATTGTCTTCATCTTTGTTTTTTTGATAGTTACAGTTAAGCATTCTCCAGTCATCTTGTATTATGTGAAGATTTAGTAAATCTTTTCCTTATTTCATTGAATTATTCAGACTGTTATCTTCATCTTTGTTGTTTTGATAGTTACAGTTAAGCCTTCTCCAGTCATTTTGTATTATGTGAAGATTTGAAATTAAATCTTTTCCTTATTTCATTGAATTATTCAGACTGTTATCTTCATCTTTGTTGTACTGATAGTTACAGTTCAATTCAGCCATTCTCCAGCCATCTTGTATTATGCTGAAGATTTGAAATTAAATCTTTCTTATTTCATTGAATTATTCAGACTGTTATCTTCATCTTTGTTGTTTTGATAGTTACAGTTAAGCATTCTCCAGTCATCTTGTATTATGTGAAGATTTGAAATTAAATCTTTTCCTTATTTCATTGAATTATTCAGACTGTTATCTTCATCTTTGTTGTTTTGATAGTTACAGTTAAGCATTCTCTGATCATTTTATTATGTGAAGATTTGAAATTAAATCTTTTCCTTATTTCATTGAATTATTCAGACTGTTATCTTCGTCTTTGTTGCTTTGATAGTTACACTTCAGTCTAAGCATTCTCAGTCATCTTGTATTGAAGATCTTTAATTAAATCTTTTCCTTATTTCATTGAATTATTCAGACTGTTATCTTCATCTTTGTTGCTTTGATAGTTACAGTTCAGTCTAAGCATTCTCCAGTCATCTTGTATTATGTGAAGATTTGAAATTAAATCTTTTCCTTATTTCATTGAATTATTCAGACTGTTATCTTCATCTTTGTTGTTTTGATAGTTACAGTTAAGCATTCTCCAGTCATTTTGTATTATGTGAAGATTTGAAATTAAATCTTTTCCTTATTTCATTGAATTATTCAGACTGTTATCTTCATCTTTGTTTAGCCATTGATAGTTACAGTTAAGCATTCTCCAGTCATTTTGTATTATTTGAGATTTGAAATTAAATCTTTTCCTTATTTCATTGAATTATTAATTTCATTATCTTCATCTTTGTTGCTTTGATAGTTACAGTTCAGTCTAAGCATTCTCCAGTCATCTTGTATTATGTGAAGATTTGAAATTAAATCTTTTCCTTATTTCATTGAATTATTCAGACTGTTATCTTCATCTTTGTTGCTTTGATAGTTACAGTTAAGCATTCTCAGTCATTTTGTATTATGTGAAGATTTGAAAATCTTTTCCTTATTTCATTGAATTATTCAGACTGTTATCTTCATCTTTGTTGTTTTGATAGTTACAGTTAAGCATTCTCCAGTCATTTTGTATTATGTGAAGATTTGAAATTAAATCTTTTCCTTATTTCATTGAATTATTCAGATTGTTATCTTCATCTTTGTTGTTTTGATAGTTACAGTTCAGTCTAAGCATTCTCCAGTCATCTTGTATTATGTGAAGATTTGAAATTAAATCTTTTCCTTATTTCATTGAATTATTCAGACTGTTATCTTCATCTTTGTTGTTTTGATAGCTACAGTTCAGTCTAAGCATTCTCAGTCATCTTGTATTATGTGAAGATTTGAAATTAAATCTTTTCCTTATTTCATTGAATTATTCAGACTGTTATCTTCATCTTTGTTGTTTGATAGTTACAGTTCAGTCTAAGCCATTCTCAGTCATCTTGTATTATGTGAAGATTTGAAATTAAATCTTTTCCTTATTTCATTGAATTATTCAGACTGTTATCTTCATCTTTGTTGCTTTGATAGTTACAGTTAAGCATTCTCCAGTCATTTTGTATTATGTGAAGATTTGAAATTAAATCTTTCCCTTATTTCATTGAATTATTCAGACTGTTATCTTCATCTTTGTTGTTTTGATAGTTACAGTTCAGTCTAAAGCATTCTCCAGTCATCTTGTATTATGTGAAGATTTGAAATTAAATCTTTTCCTTATTTCATTGAATTATTCAGACTGTTATCTTCATCTTTGTTGCTTTGATAGTTACAGTTAAGCATTCTCCAATCATTTGTATTATGTGAGAGATTTGAAATTAAATCTTTTCCTTATTTCATTGAATTATTCAGACTGTTATCTTCATCTTTGTTGTTTGATAGTTACAGTTCAGTCTAAGCATTCTCCAGTCATCTTGTATTATGTGAAGATTTGAAATTAAATCTTTTCCTTATTTCATTGAATTATTCAGACTGTTATCTTCATCTTTGTTGTTTTGATAGTTACAGTTCAGTCTAAGCATTCTCCAGTCATCTTGTATTATGTGAAGATTTGAAATTAAATCTTTCCTTATTTCATTGAATTATTCAGACTGTTATCTTCATCTTTGTTGCTTTGATAGTTACAGTTAAGCATTCTCCAGTCATTTTGTATTATGTGAAGATTTGAAATTAAATCTTTTCCTTATTTCATTGAATTATTCAGACTGTTATCTTCACCTTTGTTGTTTTGATAGTTACAGTTCAGTCTAAGCATTCTCAGTCATCTTGTATTATGTGAAGATTTGAAATTAAATCTTTTCCTTATTTCATTGAATTATTCAGACTGTTATCTTCATATTTGTTGCTTTGATAGTTACAGTTAAGCATTCTCCAGTCATTTTGTATTATGTGAAGATTTGAAATTAAATCTTTTCCTTATTTCATTAGAATTATTCAGACTGTTATCTTCATCTTTGTTGTTTTGATAGTTACAGTTAAGCATTCTCCAGTCATCTTGTATGTGAATTTGAGGTAAATCTTTCCTTATTTCATTGAATTATTCAGACTGTTATCTTCATCTTTGTTGTTTTGATAGTTACAGTTCAGTCTAAGCATTCTCCAGTCATCTTGTATTATGTGGTGAAATTAAATCTTTTCCTTATTTCATTGAATTATTGACTGTTATCTTCATCTTTGTTGTTTTGATAGTTACAGTTCAGTCTAAGCATTCTCCAGTCATCTTGTATTATGTGAAGATTTGAAATTAAATCTTTTCCTTATTTCATTGAATTATTCAGACTGTTATCTTCATCTTTGTTGTTTTGATAGTTACAGTTAAGCATTCTCCAGTCATTTTGTATTATGTGAAGATTTGAAAATAAATCTTTTCCTTATTTCATTGAATTATTCAGACTGTTATCTTCATCTTTGTTGTTTAAATGGACATACAGTTCAGTCTAAGCATTCTCCAGTCATCTTGTATTATGTGAAGATTTGAAAATAAATCTTTTCCTTATTTCATTGAATTATTCAGACTGTTATCTTCATCTTTGTTGCTTTGATAGTTACAGTTCAGTCTAAGCATTCTCCAGTCATCTTGTATTATGTGAAGATTTGAAATTAAATCTTTTTCCTTATTTCATTGAATTATTCAGACTGTTATCTTCATCTTTGTTGTTTTGATAGTTACAGTTCAGTCTAAGCATTCTCAGTCATCTTGTATTATGTGAAGATTTGAAAATAAATCTTTTCCTTATTTCATTGAATTATTCAGATTGTTATCTTCATCTTTGTTGTTTTGATAGTTAAAGTTCAGTCTAAGCATTCTCCAGTCATCTTGTATTATGTAATTTGAAATTAAATCTTTTCCTTATTTCATTGAATTATTCAGACTGTTATCTTCATCTTTGTTGTTTTGATAATTTGCAGTTCAGTCTAAGCATTCTCCAGTCATTTTGTATTATGTGAAGATTTGAAGTCAAAATCTTTCATATTTCATTGAATTATTCAGACTGTTATCTTCATCTTTGTTGTTTTGATAGTTACAGTTAAGCATTCTCCAGTCATTTTGTATTATTTGAAGATTTGAAATTAAATCTTTTCCTTATTTCATTGAATTATTCAGACTGTTATCTTCATCTTTGTTGCTTTGATAGTTACAGTTAAGCATTCTCCAGTCATTTTGTATTATGTGAAGATTTGAAATTAAATCTTTTCCTTATTTCATTGAATTATTCAGACTGTTATCTTCATCTTTGTTGTTTTGATAGTTACAGTTCAGTCTAAGCATTCTCAGTCATCTTGTATTATGTGAAGATTTGAGAAATTAAATC
Organism: Ascarosepion bandense; assembly: GCA_037127315.1. Taxonomy (NCBI): domain Eukaryota; kingdom Metazoa; phylum Mollusca; class Cephalopoda; order Sepiida; family Sepiidae; genus Ascarosepion; species Ascarosepion bandense. The sequence goes on from JBBBDQ010000544.1 coordinate 2,048,186, forward strand.
TTTTCCTTATTTCATTGAATTATTCAGACTGTTATCTTCATCTTTGTTGTTTTGATAGTTACAGTTCAGTCTAAACATTCTCCAGTCATCTTGTATTATGGGAGAGATTTGAAATTAAATCTTTTCCTTATTTCATTGAATTATTCAGACTGTTATCTTCATCTTTGTTATTTTGATAGTTACAGTTAAGCATTCTCCAGTCATTTTGTATTATGTGAAGATTTGAAAATAAATCTTTTCCTTATTTCATTGAATTATTCAGACTGTTATCTTCATCTTTGTTGTTTTGATAGTTACAGTTCAGTCTAAGCATTCTCCAGTCATCTTGTATTATGTGAAGATTTGAAAATAAATCTTTTTTCCTTATTTCATTGAATTATTCAGACTGTTATCTTCATCTTTGTTGCTTTGATAGTTACAGTTCAGTCTAAACATTCTCCAGTCATCTTGTATTATGTGAAGATTTGAAATTAAATCTTTTCCTTATTTCATTGAATTATTCAGACTGTTATCTTTTACATCTTTGTTGTTTTGATAGTTACAGTTCAGTCTGACATTCTCCAGTCATCTTGTATTATGTGAAGATTTGAAAATAAATCTTTTCCTTATTTCATTGAATTATTCAGATTGTTATCTTCATCTTTGTTGTTTTGATAGTTACAGTTCAGTCTAAGCATTCTCCAGTCATCTTGTATTATGTGAAGATTTGAAATTAAATCTTTTCCTTATTTCATTGAATTATTCAGACTGTTATCTTCATCTTTTTCATTTGTTTTGATAGTTACAGTTCAGTCTAAGCATTCTCCAGTCATTTTGTATTATGTGAAGATTTGAAATTAAATCTTTTCCTTGTTTTCATTGAATTATTCAGACTGTTATCTTCATCTTTGTTGTTTTGATAGTTACAGTTAAGCATTCTCCAGTCATTTTGTATTATTTGAAGATTTGAAATTAAATCTTTTCCTTATTTCATTGAATTATTCAGACTGTTATCTTCATCTTTGTTTTGCTTTGATAGTTACAGTTCAGTCTAAGCATTCTCAGTCATCTTGTATTATGTGAAGATTTGAAATTAAATCTTTTCCTTATTTCATTGAATTATTCAGACTGTTATCTTCATCTTTGTTGCTTTGATAGTTACAGTTAAGCATTCTCCAGTCATTTTGTATTATGTGAAGATTTGAAATTAAATCTTTTCCTTATTTCATTGAATTATTCAGACTGTTATCTTCATCTTTGTTGTTTTGATAGTTACAGTTAAGCATTCTCCAGTCATTTTGTATTATGTGAAGATTTGAAATTAAATCTTTTGTAGCTAGTGAATTATTCAGACTGTTATCTTCATCTTTGTTGCTTTGATAGTTACAGTTCAGTCTAAGCATTCTCCAGTCATCTTGTATTATGTGAAGATTTGAAATTAAATCTTTTCCTTATTTCATTGAATTATTCAGACTGTTATCTTCATCTTTGTTGTTTTGATAGTTACAGTTAAGCATTCTCCAGTCATCTTGTATTATGTGAAGATTTGAAATTAAATCTTTTCCTTATTTCATTAAGATTATTCAGACTGTTATCTTCATCTTTGTTGTTTTGATAGTTACAGTTAAGCATTCTCCAGTCATTTTGTATTATGTGAAGATTTGAAATTAAATCTTTTCCTTATTTCATTGAATTATTCAGACTGTTATCTTCATCTTTGTTGTTTTGATAGTTACAGTTAAGCATTCTCCAGTCATTTTTTGTATTATGTGAAGATTTGAAATTAAATCTTTTCCTTATTTCATTGAATTATTCAGACTGTTATCTTCATCTTTGTTGTTTTCATAGTTACAGTTAAGCATTCTCCAGTCATCTTGTATTATGTGAAGATTTGAAATTAAATCTTTTCCTTATTTCATTGAATTATTCAGACTGTTATCTTCATCTTTGTTGTTTTGATAGTTACAGTTCAGTCTAAGCATTCTCCAGTCATCTTGTATTGTGAAGATTTGAAATTAAATTTTTTCCTTATTTCATTGAATTATTCAGGCCATTATCTTCATCTTTGTTGTTTTGATAGTTACAGTTAAGCATTCTCCAGTCATCTTGTATTATGTGAAGATTTGAAATTAAATCTTTTCCTTATTTCATTGAATTATTCAGACTGTTATCTTCATCTTTGTTGTTTTCATAGTTACAGTTCAGTCTAAGCATTCTTCATTCATCTTGTATTATGTGAAAGTTTGAAGTTAATCTTTTCCTTATTTCATTGAATTATTCAGACTGTTATCTTCATCTTTGTTGCTTTGATAGTTACAGTTAAGCATTCAGTCATTTTTTGTATCATGAAGTTTTGAAATTAAATCTTTTCTTATTTCATGAATTATTCAGACTGTTATCTTCATCTTTGTTGCTTTGATAGTTTACAGTTCAGTCTAAGCATTCTCAGTCATCTTGTATTATGTGAAGATTTGAAATTAAATCTTTTCCTTATTCCTGATGTTGAATTATTCAGACTGTTATCTTCATCTTTGTTGTTTTGATAGTTACAGTTCAGCATTCTCCCAAGTCATCTTGTATTATGTGAAGATTTGAAATTAAATCTTTTCCTTATTTCATTGAATTATTCAGACTGTTATCTTCATCTTTGTTGTTTAAATCAGATTGATTAAGCATTCAGTCATTTTATATTGTAAAGATTTGAAATTAAATCTTTTCCTTATTTCATTGAATTATTCAGACTGTTATCTTCATCTTTGTTGCTTTGATAGTTACAGTTCAGTCTAAACATTCTCCAGTCATCTTGTATTATGTGAAGATTTGCATTCAATCTTTTCCTGTTTCAATATAGATCATTCAGACTGTTATCTACATCTTTGTTGTTTTGATAGTTACAGTTGACATTCTCAGTGTTCTGGCTATGGCAGAAAATTTGAAGTCAATCTTTTCCCTTGACTTCATTGAATTAGCTGGGCTGTTATCTTTATCTTTGTTGCTGATAGTTACAGTTCAGTCTAAACTATTCTCAGTCATCTTGTGTTAGAAGATTTGAAATTAAATCTTTTTCCATGACTGTTCTGAATTATTCAGACTGTTATCTTCATCTTTTGTTGTTTGATAGTTACAGTTAAGCATTCTCCAAATAATATTGTAGCCTTGAAGATTTGGAAATTAAATCTTTTCCTTATTTTCATTAGATGTTCAGACTGTTATCTTCATCTTTGTTGTTTTGATAGTTACAGTGTAAGCATTCTCAGTCATTTTGTATTATGTGTGAGGGTGCAGAAATTAAATCTTTCCTTATTTCATTGAATTATTCAGACTGTTGCTCTTTACATCTTTGTTCTTTGATAGTTACAGTTCAGTCTAAGCATTCTCAGTCATTTTGTATTATGTACAATTTGAAATTAAATCTTTTCCTTATTTCATTGAATTATTCGAACTGTTATCTACTACATCTTTGTTGCTTTACAGTAAGATTTACAGTTCAGTCCGTATTCTCCAGTCATCTTGTATTATGTGAAGATTTGAAATTAAATCTTTTCCTTATTTCATTGAATTATTCAGACTATTATCTTCATCTTTGTTGTTTTGATAGTTACAGTTAAGCATTCTCCAGTCATCTTGTATTATGTGAAGATTTGAAATTAAATCTTTTCCCTTCTTCATTGAATTATTCAGACTGTTATCTTCATCTTTGTTGTTTTGATAGTTACAGTTAAGCATTCTCCAGTCATTTTGTATTATGTGAAGATTTGAAATTAAATCTTTCCCTTATTTCAGTGAATTATTCAGACTGTTATCTTCATCTTTGTTGCTTTGATAGTTACAGTTCAGTCTAAGCATTCTCAGTCATCTTGTATTATGTGAAGATTTGAAATTAAATCTTTTCCTTATTTCATTAGAATTATTCAGACTGTTATCTTCATCTTTGTTGTTTTGATAGTTACAGTTAAGCATTCTCCAGTCATTTTGTATTATGTGAAGATTTGAAATTAAATCTTTTCCTTATTTTCATTGAATTATTCAGACTGTTATCTTCATCTTTATTGTTTTTGAGAGTTACAGTTAAGCATTCTCCAGTCATCTTGTATTATGTGAAGATTTGAAATTAAATCTTTTCCTTATTTCATTGAATTATTCAGACTGTTTATCTTCATCTTTGTTGTTTTGATAGTTACAGTTAAGCATTCTCCAAATCTCATCTTGTATTATGTAGAGATTTGAAATTAAATCTTTTCCTTATTTCATTGAATTATTCAGACTGTTATCTTCATCTTTGTTGTTTTGATAGTTACAGTTAAGCATTCTCCAGTCATTTTGTATTATGCTTCGAAGATTTGAAATTAAATCTTTTGTATTTCATTGAATTATTCAGACTGTTATCTTCATCTTTATTTGTGATAGTTACAGTTCAGTCTAAGCATTCTCCATTCATCTTGTATTATGTGAAGATTTGAAATTAAATCTTTTCCTTCTTCTCCATTGAATTATTCAGACTGTTATCTTCATCTTTGTTGTTTGATAGTTACAGTTCGGTCTAAGCATTCTCCAGTCATCTTGTATTATGTGAAGATTTGAAATTAAATCTTTTCCTTATTTCATTGAATTATTCAGACTGTTATCTTCATCTTTGTTGTTTTGATAGTTACAGTTAGCATTCTCGATCATTTTGTGTATTATGTAGAATTTGAAATTAAATCTTTTCCTTATTTCCATTGAATTATTCAGACTGTTATCTTCATCTTTGTTGTTTTGATAGTTACAGTTAAACATTCTCCAGTCATTTTGTATTATGTGAAGATTTGAAATTAAATCTTTCCTTATTTGGTGAATTATTCAGACTGTTATCTTCATCTTTGTTGTTTTCATAGTTACAGTTAAGCATTCTCCAGTCATCTTGTATTATGTGAAGATTTGAAATTAAATCTTTTCCTTATTTCATTGAATTATTCAGACTGTTATCTTCATCTTTGTTGTTTTGATAGTTACAGTTCAGTCTAAGCATTCTCCAGTCATCTTGTATTATGTGAAGATTTGAAATTAAATTTTTTCCTTATTTCATTGAATTATTCAGACTGTTATCTTCATCTTTGTTGTTTTGATAGTTACAGTTAAGCATTCTCCAGTCATCTTGTATTATGTGAAGATTTGAAATTAAATCTTTTCCTTATTTCATTGAATTATTCAGACTGTTATCTTCATCTTTGTTGTTTTCATAGTTACAGTTCAGTCTAAGCATTCTCCAGTCATCTTGTATTATGTGAAGATTTGAAATTAAATCTTTTCCTTATTTCATTGAATTATTCAGACTGTTATCTTCATCTTTGTTGTTTTAATAGTTACAGTTCAGTGTAAGCATTCTCCAGTCATCTTGTATTATGTGAAGATTTGAAATTAAATCTTTTCCTTATTTCATTGAATTATTCAGACTGTTATCTTCATCTTTGTTGTTTTCATAGTTACAGTTAAGCATTCTCCAGTCATCTTGTATTATGTGAAGATTTGAAATTAAATCTTTTCCTTATTTCATTGAATTATTCAGACTGTTATCTTCATCTTTGTTGTTTTGATAGTTACAGTTCAGTCTAAGCATTCTCCAGTCATCTTGTATTATGTGAAGATTTGAAATTAAATCTTTTCCTTATTTCATTGAATTATTCAGACTGTTATCTTCATCTTTGTTGTTTTGATAGTTACAGTTCAGTCTAAGCATTCTCCAGTCATCTTGTATTATGTGAAGATTTGAAATTAAATCTTTTCCTTATTTCATTGAATTATTCAGACTGTTATCTTCATCTTTGTTGTTTTCATAGTTACAGTTCTGTCTAAGCATTCTCCAGCCATCTTGTATTATGTGAAGATTTGAAATTAAATCTTTTCCTTATTTCATTGAATTATTCGGACAGTTATCTTCATCTTTGTTGTTTTGATCACAACATTTCGGCCAATGCGTTCTCCAGTCATCTTGTGTTATTTGAAGATTTGAAATTAAATCTTTTCCTTATTTCATTGAATTATTCAGACTGTTATCTTCATCTTTGTTGTTTTGATCACAACATTTCGGCCAATGCGTTCTTCAACTATCTTGTATTATTCGAAGGTTTGAATCATATATAGTCATTAATTCATTTAATTATTCAGAGTATTATTCTCATCCTTGTTGTTTTGATCATTATATTTCGGCCAATGCATTCTCGAGCCTTCTTGCATTTTTGCATATCTGAGATGAAATATCGCCCCAGTCAAAAATGATGAAAACCCTCGACAAATAGCGGAAATGAATTAATGTTAGAGGCCGATTGATTTTACTACAGTAATCTTGAATTTTATGTGCTTTAATCATTAACCCAGGGTTTTCAAGCCTCCGCGATATCACCCACAGGTGGGCGATTTCAACTGTTGGGTGGGGTACGGAAGCTGAGACGTTTTGCTAATAACAACAAAGATGAAAAACATTAGTTACAATGTCAGTCAGTTAGTTAATTGCCATACTTAAGATGCGCTTGAGTGATCATGTCTCAAAAGAGACATGACTGACTGGCAGAAGATTATCCCGCAGTAGGTTGCCATTGCTTTCTGCGGTAGACTGGTTGCCAACTAAGGCTAGAGAACCCAATCTGTCCTATTATTTAACCCATAACTGGAGGGGAGAGACGGATTAATATCTTTAACGAGGGTATTTGCGCGTAAGTGAATGCAGGAAATAATAAAAATTCCTCACCGGTTAATTTCAGACATTAAAAAAATATAAAATTTCCAATTTCAAGTTGGTGATTCGAAAATCAAACAAGTGCATAAATTTAAATACTTGGGAAGCGTCCTAACAGAGGATAGAAAGTGCGATACGTAAATCCGAAGGCGCATTGGCGTGGCCAAAGATGCATTCCAGAAGCTGAGTAGAGTATTAAGAGACAGGAAAATTTCGCTGGAAACAAAGAAGAGAGTACTGGATTGTTATGTGATGTCTGTTCTTTAATATTGCAGGAAATGCAGAAGAATCTCATCAAAGATGAAGGAGAAACTTGAAGCAACCGAAGTAGGGTCTACAGAAGGATGCTGAGGATACCATGGCCGAAAATATGATGAGGTTTTGAAGAGGAATCTGATACTGAACATCAGGAAAAAACAGCTGTACAAATAAACTACAAGAAAACCGGATATATGGTCATCAGCAAACGGAGGAGCCCAAAAATGCCAATTACCGGTTGGGGATACTAAAATCAAACAAGTAAAAGATTCAAGTACTTGGGAAGTGGTCGAACGGAAGACGGAAAGTGCGACACTGAGATACGAAAGCGAATTGGATTACCAAAAACGCATTCAGAAGCTGAGCAGAGTATGGAGTACTGCTGCCATTTATGGTCAGGTGCCCCTGCCGTTCTCCTCAGTGTTCTTGACAAGCTCCAAAGGAGAGTCTGTAATGTGATAGGTACTGATCTGGTGACTCGACTGCAGCCACTTTCCCATCGTCGAAATGTGGCCTCCCTCTGTCTCTTCTATAAATACTTTCATGGCTTCTGCTCGGATGAGCTTAAGTCACTGATGCCTCCTCAACAGGTGTTTACCCGTGCAACCAGACTGGCAACTGGGTCCCACCCATTCACAGTCAGGTTAGCCAAATGCAGACGACAATTCTACTCCTGCAGCTTCCTCTCTCGCACTTCCCGCCTGTGGAAGTATTCTTGCTTTCCTGACGGCTACGACCTCCAGAAATTTAAATGCAAAGTTAATACTCACCTACTAACCACTGGACTCTAGCTCTCTCCCCTCCCCTGTATAATCTTCACTTTCTCTCCGCCCATGTATCTGTCATTGCACCTGCTTTCTCAGCTTTCTATTGTTCCTTTCTAACTAGCTTGTACTCCTCACTCTTTTCTAATTAATCTTTCTACATTTATGTAACCCCCTGCACATCAGTGGCGTTTCTGCCTTGCTCGGGGTGAAATGATTAAATAAAAAAATAAAAAAAATTAAGAGACAGGAAAATTTTGTTAGAAACAAAGAATAGAGTTCTGAATTTCAATATGGCAGTGAATGCTGGACAATATCATCAAAGATAAAGAAAAGATTTGAAGCAACTGAAATGTAGTTCTACAGAAGGATGCTATGGATATATTGAACAGGTGTAGAGGCTCATCCCTGTTCCCTGTGGTTTCCGGCTTTCTCTTTTCCAATCTTTTCACTTTCCCTTTTTGTTTTTTTTTTCAATTGGAGTAGATAGACTGAACTATCGCCCGGTTCACATTCGACCCACGTCTATTGAACAGGTTAAGAGGCTCATCCCTTTTTCCCTGTTTAGGATGTGGTTTCCGGCTTTCTCTTTTCCAATCTTTTCACTTTTCCTTTTAGTTTATTTTTTTTTTCAATTGGAGTAGATAGACTGAACTATCGCCCGGTTCACACTCCACCCTCGTTTATTGAACAGGTGTAAAGGCTCACCCCTTGTTCCCTGTTTAGGATGTGGTTTCCGGCTTTCTCTTTTCCAATCTTTTCACTCTTACATAGCCCCCTGCACACCAGTGGCCTTACCGCCTTGCCCGGGGTGATATGATTTAAAAAAAATATATCATGGATTGAGCATGTGAACAATGATAAGGTTTTAGAAAGGATGGAAACGAAAAGGAAAATAATTTTGAGCATCAAGAAGAGACAGCTGAAGTTCCCGGGAGATGTGATGAGGAAGGAATGCTTGGAGAATTTCATACTCACAGGTCAGATAGAGTGAAAGAGAGACATGGGAAAACAGCGGATAACAGATTTGAAGGACCTGAGCAGGGGGGTGGCAGAACGGGGTTTGGATGTTGTAACAGAAGAAAGCGTGCTAAAAACTACCAGGGAGATGTGGAAGGCCAACGTCGTGAAAGGACATTGCACATAGAAGAAGAGGAATGAGGAAGAAGGGCTTGGAGAACATGATGCTCACGAGGTGGATAGAGGGGAAGAGGGAAGAGGTAAAACAGTGATGGGATTGAACACATGAATAGTGGCGCGAGGTTTGAGTGGAATAACAAGAGAAGATATTAAGAACAACAAAGGGTGGGGGAAGTGAAGAGCCATGATCGCCTACGTCTTGAAAGGGACACAGCATATAGAAGAATCCATGCTATTCATATTTCCCATCAAGAAATATTAGCCGCTATCGCAAAAGACAATAAAATGAAAATAAAAATAAGGGCAAGATAAATAATAAAGAATTGGAAACTCCTGTATCGACCACGCATGCGTTGAAACAGTATTTATCAGCGTCTGCTATGCCTTTTTACTGATAAGGTCATCACTAGCGTTCGTTGTGTAATTATCAGCAATCAGTGGTTCGTGGTCGGTATATTAGTTTGTGGATACTCGCAAACTTTTGTAAAATAAAAAGCAGAGACGGTCTGAGAAATGTGCTGAGATTTGGATGCGTCTATTGGAGTCTATAATCAAAGCAAACGAGTTCCGCCAAACATCTATGGTTATTGGTTTGTGTTCCTACTAATTACGCGAGATTATTGTAGACATTATTGTCTGCTATCGAGAAAAGAAACGGTTGTAGATTTTTTTGTTCTCTTGTCGAATACACCAAAACGAAGAACTTCTTTCTTTGTTAGTATTTATAATTTATTTGGTTTACATAATACCCACATTCTTTCTTTCTTTCGATCTTTTTTCTTTCTTTCTTTCTTTCTTTCTTTCTTTCTTTCTTCTTCACACTATTTCCATTTTAACTGTTTTTTCTTTCATAATCATCTCCTTTTTCCTTCTATTTCTTTTTCTTTCTTTCTTTCTTTCTTTCTTTCTTTCTTTCTTTCTTATAGACATTATTCTTTCTTTCTTTCTTTCTTTCCCTTTCTTCTTATAGACATTATTCTTTCTTTCTTTCTTTCTTTCTCTTACTTCTTATAGACATTATTCTTTCTTTCTTTCTTTCTTTCTTTCTTTCTCTTACTTCTTATAGACATTATTCTTTCTTTCTTTCTTTCTTTCTATTACTTCTTATAGACATTATTCTTTCTTTCTTTCTTTCTTTCTTTCTTTCTTTCTTTCTTTCTTTTAGACAATATTTTTTCATTCAGGTCTGTTTCTTTCTTTCCGAATCTTTCTTTCTTTCTTTCTTTCTTTCTTTCTTTCTTTCTTTCTTTCTTTCTTTCTTTCTTTTAGACACTATTTTTTTATTGAGGTCTCTTTCTTTCTTTCTTTCTTTCTTTCTTTCTTTCTTTCTTTCTTTCTTTCTTTTGGAAACTATTTCTTTTTTTCTTTTTCCTGTAGATACTATTCCTTTTAACGTAATTTGTTTTTTTCTAAATGGTTCTCTTTTTCTTTCTTTCTTTCTTTCTTTCTTTCTTTATGCATTTGTCTATCTATTCCAATTTTTTTGTGGACACTGTTTCCTTTTTTGTAACAGACCCTGTATCTTTCTGAACCCTCCTCCTTTTGTTTTTACCTATTCATTAATTCGTTCTTTCTTTCTTTCTTTCTTTCTTTCTTTCTTTCTTTCTTTCTTTTTGCCTCCCTAAATACTTTCTTTTGGACTCAAACTGATTCTTTTTTCTGAATTTACCTACTTTTTCTTTATATCATTTTTCTTTCTTTCTTTCTTTCTTTCTTTCTTTCTTTCTTTCTTTCTACTTGTTTAGTTTTTCTGTGTTTAGTTTTTTTGGTTATCCCAAAAGTTCGTAAACATATTTTCTCTAAATGTTTCTTTTTTTCTTTCTTTCTTTCCTTCTTTCTTTCTTTCTTTCTTTCTTTCTTTCTTTCTTTCTTTTAGACATTATTCTTTCTTTCTTTCTTTCTTTCTTTTGGAAACTATTTCTTTTTTTCTTTTTCTTGTAGATACTATTCTTTTTAAGGTAATTTGTTTTTTTCTAAATGGTTCTTTCTTTCTTTCTTTCTTTCTTTCTTTCTTTCTTTATGCATTTGTCTATTTATTCCAATTTTTTTTTGTGGGCACTGTTTCCTTTTTTTGTAACGGACCCTGTATCTTTCTGAACCCTCCACTTTTTGTTTTTACCTATTCATTAATTCTTTCTTTCTTTCTTTCTTTCTGCCTGCCTGCCTGCCTGCCTTCCTGCCTGCCTAAATACTTTATTTTGGACCCAAACTGATTCTTTTTTCTGAATTTACCTACTTTTTCTTTATCTCATTTTTCTTTCTTTCTTTCTTTCTTTCTTTCTTTCTTTCTTTCTTTCTACTTGTTTAGTTTTTCTGTGTTTAGTTTTTTTGGTTCTCCCAAAAGTTCGTAAACATATGCAAAAACTTGAAATTTTACTCGCAAAAACAACAAAAAATATTGCTCAAAATAAAGACCATCATTTTCCAAGACTTTCTGCCATCGATCTGCAAGCTTTCAGATTTGGTCAAAGTACCATTCAGCCGGCTTCGAATTAAAGAATTCTTGACGCGCTTCCTCGACTTCATCAAACGAGGCGAATCGGCCGCCCTTCAGAACGTGTTGCATTGAGTGGAAAAGGCCGTAATCTGATGGGGCACAGTCAGGACTGTAGGCTGGATGTGGCAGAACCTCAACGCCGTCCAACTCTTCAAACTTGTCTTTGGTCTTCCTGGCGATGTGTGGCTTGGCAGCATTGTCCTGCTGCATCCAAACGCGCTTTCGGTTGATCAGAGCCGGGTACTTTTGCTTCAAATTTTCGTAGACCCACTGAAGTTGCTGACAGTAAAGTTCGGCACTGATAGCACGACCATTCGGAACCAACTCAAAATGCCCGATTCCTTCAAAGTTCCACCAAACGCACAACATGACTTTTTTGCCGAATCGATCTTGTTTTGGAACTGACGGTATCTCTTGCCCTTTCTGAACTCATCGCTTGTCTCGATTGTGCTGGACCAGATAGACACATTTCGCAAGTGTTTACGGACGTTTGGGACAACCTAATATTTTCTCTCTTTACGTTTTTTAACCAATTTTGTTTCTTTCTTTATTTTGTATTCAATTTTTTCTGTCTTTTATTTAGAATATCTTTGGTTCCTTTTTGTCTTACTCCTTATACTTTTTTTAAATTCCTCTTTGCGTACTCCGGTTTATTTTTCTTTTTCTTTCTTTCTTTCTTTCTTTCTTTCTTTCTTTCCCTTACTTCTTATAGACATTATTTCTTTCTTTCTTTCTTTCTTTCTTTCTTTCTTTTAGACATTAGTCTTTCTTTCTTTCTTTCTTTCTTTCTTTCTTTCTTGTAGACATCATTTTTCTTTTTAACCGTCTCGGTTTAATTCTTTCTGAATTTTCTTCTTTATCTTTCTTTCTTTCTTTCTTTCCCTTACTTCTTATAGACATTATTCTTTCTTTCTTTCTTTCTTTCTTTCTTTTAGACATTAGTCTTTCTTTCTTTCTTTCTTTCTTTCTTTCTTTTAGACATTAGTTTCTTTCTTTCTTTCTTTCTTTCTTTCTTTCTTTCTTGTAGACATCATTTTTCTTTTTAACCGTCTCGGTTTAATTCTTTCTGAATTTTCTTCTTTATCTTTCTTTCTTTCTTTCTTTCTTTCTTTCTTTCTTTTAGACAATATTTTTTCATTGAGGTCTGTTTCTTTCTTTCCGAATCTTTCTTTCTTTCTTTCTTTCTTTCTTTCTTTCTTTCTTTTACTTCTTGTGGACATTATTCTTTCTTTCTTTCTTTCTTTCTTTTTTTTGGAAACTATTTCTTTTTTTCTTTTTCTTGTAGATACTATTCTTTTTAACGTAATTTGTTTTTTTTCTAAATGGTTCTCTTTTTCTTTCTTTCTTTCTTTCTTTCTTTCTTTCTTTCTTTCTTTCTTGTCCATACACTTTTCTTTCTTCCCTTCAGCATATTCATTTTTTCTTATTTTCCTTTCTCCTTTCAAAATTTCTTTCTTTCTTTTAGATAAACTTCCTTCCTTTCTTTCTTTCTCCACACATTTTTCTTTCTTCCTTTCTGCATAAAATATTATTTACTTCTTTCTTTCTATTTTTATTTTGTGTTCAATTTTTTTATTTTTTCAAAACTATCTTAATTTTTCTTTCTTTCTTTCTGCATACTCACTTCTATATATTTTATTTTTCTTTCATTTTTTATTCTTTTCTATTTTATTCAAATTCCGTCTTTCTATTTTTCGATTATTTTATGTTTCTTTCTTTCATTTTCATATTCTTGTTTTTTTTTCCTTTGTTCATACAATTTCTTTCCATTTTGCTTTCTTTCTTTTTTCTTCTTTCTTTCTTTCTTTCTTTCTTTCTTTCTTAAGATTTTTCTTTTGTATAAATTCTTTTTTGTTTCGTTCCATCAATTTTTTATTCCTTTCTTTCTTACTTTTTGCATACACTTTTATTTGTTTCTTTCTTGATTTCATTTTTTCATTCTTTCCTATTTAGTTTCTATATTTCTTCATTTTAGACTGTTCTGCATCCATAATATTTCTTTCTCCATAATATTTTTCTTTATTTCTTTATGCTTATACTTTTCTTTCTTTCTTTCTTTCTTTCTTTCTTTCTTTCTTTCTTTCTTTTGTAACAGTTTCATTCTTTCTATATTTGTCTATGCTTTTTTTTTGCTTTTTTCTTACTCTATAATATTATCTTCATTATTTTCCGCGTAAGAATTTTCTATTCCATTCTTTCTTTCTTTCTTTCTTTCTTTCTTTCTTTCTTTCTTTCTTTCTGCTTTTTTATCTGTCTTTTTTCTTACTCGATAATAATTTCTTTTTTAATTTTTGCGTAAGGACGTTTTTATTCCATTCTTTCTTTCTTTCTTTCTTTCTTTCTTTCTTTCTTTCTTTCTTTCAGACTCTCTTCTGTGACCTTCATTTTTTATTCTCGCCAAACTCTTTAATTTTTTTCCTTCTACCCATTCACTTCCATTTTCGATTTTTTTCTTTTTTTTTTGTATATAATTTCTATCTTTTTTTCTTTAAGATTCTCTTGAGTTCCTTGCTTCTTCATTCTTTTTTTGTATCCAATATCAACCTATCCTTCATTTAGAATATATTTAGTAAATTTTTCTTACGCGTACAAATTTCAAAATTCATTTTTTTCTTTTCAATATCTTGCTTTCAATTTTCTTTCCATATTTCTAGTTTTCGGTCTTACATTAATAATTCAGAATTCAATTTCTTTCATTCATTTCCATAATCTTTCACTTCCTCACATCTGCATAAATACACTTCATTCGTTCATTATTTCTTTTCTTTTCTTTTTCATTCTTTCATTCATTCTTTATTACATTTCATTCAATTTTATTCTCTCTTTATTTTGAATATCGTCAGAACCTTAATTTATGTTTCCATAGAATTTTATTTTGTGAATGAATTTTCTTTCTTATTTTTTTCATAGTTTGTCTTTTGTTTGTTTGAATACGTTTTATTGAATGTTTTGAATTAAGAATATTTTTAGAGTTCTTTGGCACAATACATACGACACGCAAGATCCTTTACGTAGACACTCGGAATAGATGAATGCTAATGATGATTAATCGTTCTGTATTACATCTATGAATATGTTGTTTCTCAAAATTGTGGCATTGTATTTGCCATAACTCGAACTTAAATCGTCTTAGTTTTTTTGTTTCAATATCTATGACTATTAGGTGGGACATCTTTTCAGTTTCATAAATAACCAACGGCCGACTTCGACTTGTGCTTGATGGATATCCTTTCATCATACGTGATGATCATTCGCTCTCCTTCGTACGTTGACGACACTACGGATTACTCTCGCCTCGATCAAAAAGCTGCCGAGGCCGACAAAGCAAACCTCGCTGCCGAACTTTAAAAGGACCTCCAATCCGTGGCGGACTGGGGTAAGAAATGGCTCTTGAATTTTAATGTTTCCAAAACGAAGCTGCTATCTATTAACCATCACAGACAATCGCTCCTACCCCCCACATTAGCATGAATCAGGCTAGTCTCCCTGAAAGCAAAACACTGCGCCACCTCGGGTTAACTTTGACAACAGACCTCAAGTGGAATGACTATATAGAATCCATAGCTAAAGAAAGTCGGTTCTCTGTGTAGGGCTAAGAAGTTTTTCCCGTGTGAAACAATCCTGTACATAATATAACTCTATCATCCGCCCGTGCATTGAATACTGCTGCCATATCTGGTCGGTTGCTCCTGCTATCTACCTAAGGGTCCTTGACAAAATTCAACGGAGAATCTGTAATGTGATCGATCCCGACTTGGCAGCTCAGATACAGTCACTTTCTCGCCGGCGCAATGTGGCTTCCTTGTGCCTCTTCTACAAATACTTTCACAGCTTCTGCTCTGATGAACTTAGCTCACTGGTGCCCCCTATTTATGAATTTACTCGAGCCACAAGATTAGCAACTAGGTCCAACCCTTTTACTGTGAAACAAATAAAATGTAAACGCAAATTTTACGCCATTAGTTTCTTTTCTCGCACTTCCCTTCCGTTAACTTGTTTCCCCTACAGCTATACTCTCCAAGAATTTAAATGTAAAGTTAATAGTCATCTCTTATCTCACTAACCTGCATCCTCTCTCTCTCAAAGCTCCCTTCTTCGTCTACGCCACTCTCAACAGTATTTTCATCCTTCTCTTACCCACTTCCTGACATATAATTTTCCTATATGTAACTCCCTGCACAATAGTGGCAGTTAAATGCCTTGCTTGGGGCGATATGATAATTAAAAAAAAGATAGATAGATATGAAAAGTCCGAGATAGATAGATAGATAGATAGATAGTATTCTCATCCTTCTCTTACCTATTTCCTGACACCTCCTATAACCTGTTACTCTTTCTCATAACTTTCCTCCTATGTAACCCCCTGCAAAACAGTGGCAGTAACATGCCTTGTTTGGAGCGATATGATTATAAAAAAAATCTAAACTCATTTATTAATGGAACTTTGTCTGTGTGTGTGTGTGTGTGTGTGTTTGTGTGTGTGTGTCTGTGTGTGTCTGTGTGTTCTTGTGCCTGTGTGTGCTTGTGCCTGTTACCTATAGACTCCGAAACGGCAGAACCGATTTTCTTGAAAATTTAGACAGTTGTACTATAAGCGTCTGCAAGTGTTCGTAACTAGGTTTTGTGTCGTGGTACACCCGATAAATATCGAAAATCGATAATCGAAAAAATCGGGTTATTGAAGGAGTTGTCCGATTTTAATCAAATTTCATACACTCATAGACAAAGACATAAGAAACGATATTCAGAAGTTTCAAGGTTGCATTTCTTACAAAAGTGCAGAAAATCGATAATGTATATATATATATATATATATATATATATATATATATATATATAAGGCAAGATATTTGTGTGTGTGTCTGTTTATCTACCTGTATTTTTTTCAGCCCTTTTATTTTAGTTTTTGCTTCGGTTTTGGCTCTAAGTAGGTATAATTGTAGTTCTTAGTCTAAGCTATGATACCATTTACTTAGAGGACTTATTTAGACTTTAAAATTCAGTTTTCAACCCAAAAAACTTATTTGATATCGATACCAGGAAATCAAAATTTGATTTACATCCATCCATTTTTCTTTCAGGACCATGGATTATTTTTAAAGTTTTCATTACACCCGAGCAACGCCGGGCTATACTGCTAGTATATAATACATCCTTCCTGTTTTTCTTGCGAAAATTTTTTTACGTTTGACATTCGATTTGGTTTTATTCTTCTGTCTGAATTGTTTTCTCTGTCTACAAAAAAGAAAAAAAGAAAAAAAGAAATGATTTATGACAAAATCTAATGCAAATCGTTGTCTATTATTTTAAAGCTTTTCCAAACCACACTCGCCTATCGCATCACCTAGAAAGCCGTTCCCACTAGTGGCCTAGACATTTTGATTTTCTTTTCTGTCGCTTTTCTTTTTTGTTTTTTTTTCAGACAAAAAATTATATGCATCAAAGTAGTTCAATTTGACGTATAAGGTGTTAGCCATTTATATCCTTTTTTTTTCGCTCAGATATCACTGATTCAACGGTTGCAGTTGCAGAGGCATATATCAGTGTCCCTCTATGCTAATTTTGATCGTAAATCTCCAACCCTCAGCGGTAGTATCTATATAATTTTCGAGCTCCCCACCAGTTGAAAGCGTAACCAATATTTCATTTCTTTCCAGGCGATCAAAACTGAGTAACAGGGTGTAACGGACGTGTGAAGTTATAATATTAGGGACAAGACCAATTATAATATTAATAATTTTCTTACTTTATTTATATTGTTTAGTCTGTTCTTCTCATCTTTATTGCCATATGTACGGCATTTTAGCCGTTGTACGCTCCGTCCCTCTGTGTTTGTCGACACTTCTGAGACGAGGTAGTATTTACATTATTTGCATTGTTCAGACTGCTGACCTCATCTTTATTGCCATGTTTACGACGATTTTGCCGTTAGTACGAACCCGGCCTTCTGCATTTGTCCCTAATTCGGAGATGAGGTAGTATTTACATTATTTACATTGTTCGGACTGTTGTCCTCATCTTTATTGCCATATTTACGACGTTTTGGCTGTTGTACGCTCCGGCCTTCTGTATTGGCTATACTTCTGAGATGAGGTAGTATTTACATTATTTACATTGTTCGGACTGCTGACCTCATCTTTATTGCCATGTTTACGACGTTTTGGCTGTTGTACGCTCCGGCCTTCTGTATTGGCTATACTTCTGAGATGAGGTAGTATTTACATTATTTGCATTGTTCAGACTGCTGACCTCATCTTTATTGCCATGTTTACGACGTTTTGGCTGTTGTACGCTCCGGCCTTCTGTATTGGCTATACTTCTGAGATGAGGTAGTATTTACATTATTTACATTGTTCGGACTGTTGTCCTCATCTTTATTGCCATGTTTACGACGTTTTGGCCGTTGTACGCTCCGGCCTTCTGTATTGTCTATACTTCTGAGATGAGGTAGTATTTACATTATTTACATTGTTCGGACTGTTGTCCTCATCTTTATTGCCATATTTACGACGTTTTGGCTGTTGTACGCTCCCGCCTTCTGTATTGGCTATACTTCTGAGATGAGGTAGTATTTACATTATTTGCATTGTTCAGACTGCTGACCTCATCTTTATTGCCATGTTTACGACGTTTTGGCCGTTGTACGCTCCGACCTTCTGTATTGGCTATACTTCTGAGATGAGGTAGTATTTATATTATTTACATTGTTCGGACTGTTGTCCTCATCTTTATTGCCATATTTACGACGTTTTGGCTGTTGTACGCTCCGGCCTTCTGTATTGGCTATACTTCTGAGATGAGGTAGTATTTACATTATTTACATTGTTCGGACTGTTGTCCTCATCTTTATTGCCATATTTACGACGTTTTGGCTGTTGTACGCTCCCGCCTTCTGTATTGGCTATACTTCTGAGATGAGGTAGTATTTACATTATTTGCATTGTTCAGACTGCTGACCTCATCTTTATTGCCATGTTTACGACGTTTTGGCCGTTGTACGCTCCGGCCTTCTGTATTGGCTATACTTCTGAGATGAGGTAGTATTTACATTATTTACATTGTTCGGACTGTTGTCCTCATCTTTATTGCCATATTTACGACGTTTTGACTGTTGTACGCTACCGCCTTCTGTATTGGCTATACTTCTGAGACGAGGTAGTATTTACATTATTTGCATTGTTCAGACTGCTGACCTCATATTTATTGCCATGTTTACGACGTTTTTGGCCGTTGTACGCTCCGACCTTCTGTATTGGCTATACTTCTGAGATGAGTAGTATTTACATTATTTGCATTGTTCAGACTGCTGACCTCATCTTTATTGCCATGTTTACGACGTTTTGGCCGTTGTACGCTCCGAACTTCTGTATTGGCTATACTTCTGAGATGAGGTAGTATTTACATTATTTGCATTGTTCAGACTGCTGACCTCATCTTTATTGCCATGTTTACGACGTTTTGGCTGTTGTACGCTCGGCCTTCTGTATTGTTCACTTCTGAGATGAGGCAGTATTTACATTATTTGCATTGTTCAGACTGCTGACCTCATCTTTATTGCCATGTTTACGACGTTTTGGCCGTTGTACGCTCCGACCTTCTGTATTGGCTATACTTCTGAGATGAGGTAGTATTTACATTATTTGCATTGTTCAGACTGCTGACCTCATCTTTATTGCCATGTTTACGACGTTTTGGCCGTTGTACGCTCCGACCTTCTGTATTGGCTATGCGCTTCTGAGATGAGGTAGTATTTACATTATTTGCATTGTTCAGACTGCTGACCTCATCTTTATTGCCATGTTTACGACGTTTTGGCCGTTGTACGCTCCGACCTTCTGCTTATTGGCTATACTTCTGAGATGAGGTAGTATTTACATTATTTGCATTGTTCAGACTGCTGACCTCTCTTTATTGCCATGTTTACGACGTTTGGCCGTTGTACGCTCCGACCTTCTCTATTGGCTATACTTCTGAGATGAGGTAGTATTTACATTATTTGCATTGTTCAGACTGCTGACCTCATCTTTATTGCCATGTTTACGACGTTTTGGCTGTTGTACGCTCCGGCCTTCTGTATTGGCTATACTTCTGAGATGAGGCAGTATTTACATTATTTGCATTGTTCAGACTGCTGACCTCATCTTTATTGCCATGTTTACGACGTTTTGGCTGTTTATTGCCTCTCCGACCTTCTGTATTGGCTATACTTCTGAGATGAGGTAGTATTTACATTATTTGCATTGTTCAGACTGCTGACCTCATCTTTATTGCCATGTTTACGACGTTTTGGGCGTTGTACGCTCCGAACTTCTGTATTGGCTATACTTCTGAAGTAGAGGTTGTATTTACATTATTTACGTTGTTCGGACTGTTGTCCTCATCTTTATTGCCATGTTTACGACGTTTTGGCCGTTGTACGCTCCGAACTTCTGTATTGGCTATACTTCTGAGATGAGGTAGTATTTTTATTATTTGCATTGTTCAGACTGCTGACCTCATCTTTATTGCCATGTTTACGACGTTTTGGCCATTGTACGCTCCGACCTTCTGTATTGGCTATACTTCTGAGATAGTAGTATTTACATTATTTGCACGTTGTTCAGACTGCTGACCTATATCTTTATTGCCATGTTTACGACGTTTTGGCCGTTGTACGCTCCGACCTTCTGTATTGGCTATACTTCTGAGATGAGGTAGTATTTACATTATTTGCTGTTCGAACTGCTGACCTCATCTTTATTGCCATGTTTACGACGTTTGTGTTGTACGCTCCGGCCTTCTGTATTGGCTATATAACTACAGAGATGAGGTAGTATTTACATTATTTACATTGTTCGGACTGTTGTCCTCATCTTTATTGCCATATTTACGACGTTTTGGCTGTTGTACGCTCCCGCCTTCTGTATTGGCTATACTTCTGAGATGAGGTAGTATTTACATTATTTGCATTGTTCAGACTGCTGACCTCATCTTTATTGCCATGTTTACGACGATTTTGGCCGTTGTACGCTCCGACCTTCTGTATTATTGGCTATACTTCTGAGATGAGAGTAGTATTTATATTATTTACATTGTTCGGACTGTTGTCCTCATCTTTATTGCCATATTTACGACGTTTTGGCTGTTGTTACGCTCCCGCCTACTGTATTGGCTATACTTCTGAGACGAGGTAGTATTTACATTATTTGCATTGTTCAGACTGCTGACCTCATCTTTATTGCCATGTTTACGACGTGTTGGCCGTTGTACGCTCCGACCTTCTGTATTGGCTATACTTCTGAGATGAGGTAGTATTTACATTATTTGCATTGTTCAGACTGCTGACCTCATCTTTATTGCCATGTTTACGACGTTTTGGCTGTTGTACGCTCCGGCCTTCTGTATTGGCTATACTTCTGAGATGAGGTAGTATTTACATTATTTACATTGTTCGGACTGTTGTCCTCATCTTTATTGCCATATTTACGACGTTTTGGCTGTTGTACGCTACCGCCTTCTGTATTGGCTATACTTCTGAGACGAGGTATTTACATTATTTGCATTGTTCAGACTGCTGACCTCATCTTTATTGCCATGTTTACGACGTTTTGGCCGTTGTACGCTCCGACCTTCTGTATTGGCTATACTTCTGAGATGAGGTAGTATTTACATTATTTGTACTGTTCAGACTGCTGACCTCATCTTTATTGCCATGTTTACGAGCTGGGCGTTTTGGCCGTTGTATGCTCCGAACTTCTGTATTGGCTATACTTCTGAGATGAGGTAGTATTTACATTATTTGCATTGTTCAGACCGCTGACCTCATCTTTATTGCCATGTTTACGACGTTTTGGCTGTTGTACGCTCCGGCCTTCTGTATTGGCTATACTTCTGAGATGAGGCAGTATTTACATTATTTGTATTGTTCAGACTGCTGACCTCATCTTTATTGCCATGTTTACGACGTTTTGGCCGTTGTACGCTCCGACCTTCTGTATTGGCTAGTACTTCTGAGATGAGGTAGTATTTACATTATTTGCATTGTTCAGACTGCTGACCTCATCTTTATTGCCATGTTTACGACGTTTTGGCCGTTGTACGCTCCGACCTTCTGTATTGGCTATACTTCTGAGATGAGGTGGTATCTCTACATTATTTGCATTGTTCAGACTGTTGACCTCATCTTTATTGCCATGTTTACGACGTTTTTGCCGTTGTACGCTCCGACCCTTCTGCACAGCTATACTTCTGAGATGAGGTAGTATTTACATTATTTGCATTGTTCAGACTGCTGACCTCATCTTTATTGCCATGTTTACGACGTTTTGGCCGTTGTACGCTCCGACCTTCGTATTGGCTAGCCTCTGAGATGAGGTAGTATTTACATTATTTGCATTGTTCAGACTGCTGACCTCATCTTTATTGCCATGTTTACGACGTTTTGGCTGTTGTACGCTCCGGCCTTCTGTATTGGCTATACTTCTGAGATGAGGCAGTATTTACATTATTTGCATTGTTCAGACTGCTGACCTCATCTTTATTGCCATGTTTACGACGTTTTGGCTGTTGCAGCTCCGACCTTCTGTATTGGCTATACTTCTGAGACAGAGGTAGTATTTACATTATTTGGTATTGTTCAGACTGCTGACCTCATCTTTATTGCCATGTTTACGACGTTTTGGGCGTTGTACGCTCCGAACTTCTGTGGCTGGGCTATACTTGAGATGAGGTTGTATTTACATTATTTACATTGTTCGGATCATATCCTCATCTTTATTGCCATGTTTACGACGTTTTGGCCGCTGTACGCTCCGAACTTCTGCATTGGCTATACTTCTGAGATGAGGTAGTATTTACATTAGTTTCTGCATTGTTCAGACTGCTGACCTCATCTTTATTGCCATGTTTACGACGTTTTGGCCATTGTACGCTCCGACCTTCTGTATTGGCTATACTTCTGAGATGAGGTAGTATTTACATTATTTGCATTGTTCAGACTGCTGACCTCATCTTTATTGCCATGTTTACGACGTTTTGGCCGTTGTACGCTCCGACCTTCTGTATTGGCTATACTCTGAGATGAGGTAGTATTTACATTATTTGCATTGTTCAGACTGCTGACCCCATCTTTATTGCCATGTTTACGAGCTGCCTATTGTTGTACGCCCGGCCTTCTGTATTGGCTATACTTCTGAGATGAGGTAGTATTTACATTATTTGCATTGTTCCACCGCTGACCTCATCTTTACTGCCGTTTACGACGTTTTGGCTGTTGTACGCTCCGGCCTTCTGTATTGGCTATACTACTGAGATGAGGCAGTATTTACATTATTTGCATTGTTCAGACTGCTGACCTCATCTTTATTGCCATGTTTACGACGTTTTGGCTGTTGTACGCTCCGACCTTCTGTATTGGCTATACTTCTGAGATGAGGTAGTATTTACATTATTTGCATTGTTCAGACTGCCGACCTCATCTATTGCCATGTTTACGATGTTTTGGCTGTTGTACGCTCCGACCTTCTGTATTGGCTATACTTCTGAGATGAGGTAGTATTTACCTTATTTGCATTGTTCAGACTGCTGACCACAGTCTCTTATTGCCATGTTTACGACGTTTTGGCCGTTGTACGCTCCGACCTTCTGTATTGGCTATACTTCTGAGATGAGGTAGTATTTACATTATTTGCATTGTTCAGACTGCCGACCTCATCTTTATTGCCATGTTTACGACGTTTTGGCTGTTGTACGCTCCGGCCTTCTGTATTGGCTATACTTCTGAGATGAGGTAGTATTTACATTATTTGCATTGTTCAGACTGCTGACCTCATCTTACGCCGTTTACGACGTTTTGGCTGTTGTACGCTCCGGCCTTCTGTGGCTGGCTATACTTCTGAGATGAGGCAGCATTTACATTATTTGCATTGTTCAGATCGTTGACCTCATCTTTATTGCCATGTTTACGACGTTTTGGCTGTTGTACGCTCCGACATTCTGTATTGGCTATACTTCTGAGATGAGGTAGTATTTACATTATTTGCATTGTTCAGACTGCTGACCTCATCTTTATTGCCATGTTTACGACGTTTTGGCCGTTGTACGTTCACCTTCTGTATTGGCTATACTTCTGAGATGAGGTAGTATTTACATTATTTGCATTGTTCAGACTGGTTGGACCTCATCTTTATTGCCATGTTTACGACGTTTTGGCTGGCTGTACGCTCCGACTCTGTATTGGCTATACTTCTGAGATGAGGCAGGGTATTTACATTATTTGCATTGTTCAGACTGCTGACCTCATCTTTATTGCCATGTTTACGACGTTTTGGCTGTTGTACGCTCCGACCTTCTGTATTGGCTTACCTCTGAGATGAAGTAGTATTTACATTATTTGCATTGTTCAGACTGCTGACCTCATCTTTATTGCCATGTTTACGACGTTTTGGCCGTTGTACGCTCCGACCTTCTGTATTGGCTATACTTCTGAGATGAGGTAGTATTTACATTATTTGCATTGTTCAGACTGCTGACCTCATCTTTATTGCCATGTTTACGACGTTTTGGCTGTTGTACGCTCCTGCCTTCGGTATTGGCTATACTTCTGAGATGAGGCAGTATTTACATTATTTGCATTGTTCAGACTGCTGACCTCATCTTTATTGCCATGTTTACGACGTTTTGGCCGTTGTACGCTCCGACCTTCTGTATTGGCTATACTAGACAGAGGTAGTATTTACATTATTTGCATTGTTCAGACTGCTGACCTCATCTTTATTGCCATGTTTACGACGTTTTGGCCGTTGTACGCCTGGACCTTCTGTATTGGCTATACTTCTGAGATGAGGTATTTACATTATTTGCATTGTTCAGATCAAGTAGACTCCCATCTTTATTGCCATGTTTACGATGAAGTTTCAGCCGTTGTACGCTCCGACCTTCTATTGGCTATACTTCTGAGATGAGGTAGTATTTACATTATTTGCATTGTTCACTGCTGACGTATCTTTTTATTGCCATGTTTACGACGTTTTGGCTGTTGTACGCTCCGACCTTCTGTATTGGCTATACTTCTGAGATGAGGCAGTATTTACATTATTTTACTAATGATCGTTGACCTCATCTTTATTGCCATGTTTACGACGTTTTGGCTGTTGTACGCTCCCGACCTTCTGTATTGGCTATACTTCTGAGATGAGGTATTTACATTATTCACATTGTTCAGACCGCTGACCTCATCTTTATTGCCATGTTTACGACGTTTTGGCCGTTGTACGCTCCGACCTTCTCTATTGGTTATACTTCTGAGATGAGGTAGTATTTATATTATTTGCATTGTTCAGACTGCTGACCTCATCTCTATTGCCATGTTTGCGACGTTTTGGCTGTTGTACGCTCAACCTTCTGTATTGGCTATACTTCTGAGATAGAGCAGTATTTACATTATTTGCATTGTTCAGGCTGAAGCCTCATCTTTATTGCCATGTTAACGACGTTTTGGCTGTTGTACGGCTCCGACCTTCTGTATTGGCTATACTTCTGAGATGAGGTAGTATTTACATTATTTGCATTGTTCAGACTGCTGACCTCATCTTTATTGCCATGTTTACGACGTTTTGGCTATTGTACGCTCCAGCTTTCTGTATTGGCTACTATACTACTGAGATGAGGCAGTATTTACATTATTTGCATTGTTCAGACTGCTGACCTCATCTTTATTGCCATGTTTACGGCTGTTGTACGCTCCGACCTTCTGTATTGGCTATACTTCTGAGATGAGGTAGTATTTACATTATTTGCATTGTTCAGACTGCTGACCTCATCTTTATTGCCATGTTTACGACGTTTTGGCCGTTGTACGCTCCGACCTTCTGTATTGGCTATACTTCTGAGATGAGGTAGTATTTACATTATTTGCATTGTTCAGACTGCTGACCTCATCTTTATTGCCATGTTTACGACGTTTTGGCCGTTGTACACTCCGACCTTCTCTATTGGTATGCCTGCTTCTGAGATGAGGTAGTATTTACATTATTTGCATTGTTCAGACTGCTGACCTCATCTTTATTGCCATGTTTACGACGTTTTGGCTGTTGTACGCTCCGGCCTTCTGTATTGGCTATACTTCTGAGATGAGGCAGTATTTACATTATTTGCATTGTTCAGACTGCTGACCTCATCTTTATTGCCATGTTTACGACGTTTTGGCTGTTGTACGCTCCAAACCTTCTGTATTGGCTATACTTCTGAGATGAGGTAGTATTTACATTATTTGCATTGTTCAGACTGCTGACCTCATCTTTATTGCCATGTTTACGACGTTTTGGCTGTTGTACGCTCCATGCTTCTGTATTGGCTATACTACTGAGATGAGGCAGTATTTACATTATTTGCATTGTTCAGACTGCTGACCTCATCTTTATTGCCATGTTTACGACGTTTTGGCTGTTGTACGCTCCGACCTTCTGTATTGGCTATACTTCTGAGATGAGGTAGTATTTACATTATTTGCATTGTTCAGACTGCTGACCTCGTCTTTATTGCCATGTTTACGACGTTTTGGCTGTTTAATACGCTCCGACCTTCTGTATTGGCTATACTTCTGAGATGAGGTAGTATTTACCTTATTTGCATTGTTCAGACTGCTGACCTCATCTTTATTGCCATGTTTACGACGTTTTTGGCCGTT
The DNA here is from genome assembly GCA_037127315.1 of Ascarosepion bandense. Classification (NCBI taxonomy): domain Eukaryota; kingdom Metazoa; phylum Mollusca; class Cephalopoda; order Sepiida; family Sepiidae; genus Ascarosepion; species Ascarosepion bandense. Next base: position 2,074,201 of record JBBBDQ010000544.1, read on the forward strand.
GTACGCTCCGACCTTCTGTATTGGCTATACTTCTGAGATGAGGTAGTATTTACATTATTTGCATTGTTCAGACTGCTGACCTCATCTTTGCTGCCATGTTTACGACTTAATTTGGCTGTTGTACGCTCCGGCCTTCTGTAGCTGTACTTCTGAGATGAGGTAGTATTTACATTATTTGCATTGTTCAGACTGCTGACCTCATCTTTATTGCCATGTTTACGACGTTTTGGCTGTTGTACGCTCCGGCCTTCTGTATTGGCTATACTTCTGAGATGAGGCAGTATTTACATTATTTGCATTGTTCAGACTGCTGACCTCATCTTTATTGCCATGTTTACGACGTTTTGGCTGTTGTACGCTCCGACATTCTGTATTGGCTATACTTCTGAGATGAGGTAGTATTTACATTATTTGCATTGTTCAGACTGCTGACCTCATCTTTATTGCCATGTTTACGACGTTTTGGCCGTTGTACGCTCCGACCTTCTGTATTGGCTATACTTCTGAGATGAGGTAGTATTTACATTATTTGCATTGTTCAGACTGCTGACCTCATCTTTATTGCCATGTTTACGACGTTTTGGCTGTTGTACATGGAAGCATTGTATTGATGGCTATACTTCTGAGATGAGGTAGTATTTACATTATTTGCATTGTTCAGACTGCTGACCTCATCTTTATTACCATGTTTACGACGTTTTGGCTGTTGTACGCTCGACCTTTGTATTGGCTATACTTCTGAGATGAAGTAGTATTTACATTATTTGCATTGTTCAGACTGCTGACCTCATCTTTATTGCCATGTTTACGACGTTTTGGCCGTTGTACGCTCCGACCTTCTGTATTGGCTATACTTCTGAGATGAGGTAGTATTTACATTATTTGCATTGTTCAGACTGCTGACCTCATCTTTATTGCCATGTTTACGACGTTTTGGCTGTTGTACGCTCAGCCTTCTGTATTGGCTATACTTCTGAGATGAGGCAGTATTTACATTATTTGCATTGTTCAGACTGCTGACCTCATCTTTATTGCCATGTTTACGACGTTTTGTACGTTGTACGCTCCGACCTTCTGTATTGGCTATACTTCTGAGATGAGGTAGTATTTACATTATTTGCATTGTTCAGACTGCTGACCTCATCTTTATTGCCATGTTTACGACGTTTTGGCCGTTGTACGCTCCGACCTTCTGTATTGGCTATACTTCTGAGATGAAGTTAGTATTTACATTATTTGCATTGTTCAGACTGCTGACCTCATCTTTATTGCCATGTTTACGACGTTTTGGCCGTTGTACGCTCCGACCTTCTCTATTGGCTATACTTCTGAGATGAGGTAGTATTTACATTATTTGCATTGTTCAGACTGCTGACACTCATCTTTATTGCCATGTTTACGGCAATTTTGGCTGTTTACGCTCCGACCTTCTGTATTGGCTATACTTCTGAGATGAGGCGGTATTTACGGAAATTATTTGCGTTGTTCAGACTGCGGGCTTCCTCATCTTTATTGCCATGTTTACGACGATTTTGGCTGTTGTACATACGACCTTCTGTATTGGCTATACTTCTGAGATGGTGGTATTTACATTATTTGCATTGTTCAGACTGCTGACCTCATCTTTATTGCCATGTTTACGACGTTTGGCCGTTGTACGCTCCGACCTACTCTATTGGCTATACTTCTGAGATGAGGTAGTATTTACATTATTTGTATTGTTCAGACTGCTGACCTCATCTTTATTGCCATGTTTACGACGTTTTGGCTTGCTGTACGCTCCGGCCTTCTGTATTGGCTATATCTTCTGAGATGAGGCAGTATTTACATTATTTGCATTGTTCAGACTGCTGACCTCATCTTTATTGCCATGTTTACGACGTTTTGGCTGTTGTACGCCCTGACCTTCTGTATTGGCTATACTTCTGAGATGAGTGTAGTATTTACATTATTTGCATTGTTCACACCGTTGACCTCATCTTTATTGCCATGTTTACGACGTTTTGGCCGTTGTACGCTCCGACCTTCTGTATTGGCTATACTTCTGAGATGAGGTTGTATTTACATTATTTACATTGTTCGGACTGTTGTCCTCATCTTTATTGCCATGTTTACGACGTTTTGGCCGTTGTACGCCCGACCTTCTGTATTGGCTATACTTCTGAGATGAGGTAGTATTTACATTATTTGCATTGTTCAGACTGCTGACCTCATCTTTATTGCCATGTTTACGACGTTTTGCCATTGTACGCTCCGACCTTCTGTATTGGCTATACTTCTGAGATGAGGTAGTATTTACATTATTTGCATTGTTCAGACTGCTGACCTCATCTTTATTGCCATGTTTATGACGTTTTGGCTGTTGTACGCTCCGGCCTTCTGTATTGGCTATACTTCTGAGATGAGGTTGTATTTACATTATTTACATTGTTCGGACTGTTGTCCTCATCTTTATTGCCATGTTTACGACGTTTTGGCCGTTGTACGCTCCGACCTTCTGTATTGGCTATACTTCTGAGATGATAGTATTTACATTATTTGCATTGTTCAGACTGCTGACCTCATCATTATTGCCATGTTTACGACGTTTTGGCTGTTGTACGCTCCGACCTTCTGTATTGGCTATACTTCTGAGATGAGGTAGTATTTACATTATTTGCATTGTTCAGACTGGGTTGGACCTTCATCTTTATTGCCATGTTTATGACGTTTTGGCTGTTGTACGCTCCCTGACCTTCTGTATTGGCTTATACTTGAGATGAAGTAGTATTTACATTATTTGCATTGTTCAGACTGCTGACCTCATCTTTATTGCCATGTTTACGACGTTTTGGCCGTTGTACGCTCCGACCTTCTGTATTGGCTATACTTGAGATGAGGTAGTATTTACATTATTTGCATTGTTCAGACTGCTGACCTCATCTTTATTGCCATGTTTACGACGTTTTGGCTGTTGTACGCTCCGACCTTCTGTATTGGCTATACTTCTGAGATAGAGGTAGTATTTACATTATTTGCATTGTTCAGACTGGTTGACCTCATCTTTATTGCCATGTTTGATGACGTTTTGGCCGTTGTATGCTCCGACCTTCTGTATTGGCTATACTTCTGAGATGAGGTAGTATTTACATTATTTGCATTGTTCAGACTGCTGACCTCCACATCTTTATTGCCATGTTTACGACGTTTTTGGCCGTTGTACGCTCCGACCTTCTGTATTGGCTATACTTCTGAGATGAGGTAGTATTTACATTATTTGCATTGTTCAGACTGCTGACCTCATCTTTATTGCCATGTTTACGACGTTTTGGCTGTTGTACGCTCCGGCCTTCTGTATTGGCTATACTTGAGATGAGGCATTTACATTATTTGCATTGTTCAGACTGCTGACCTCATCTTTATTGCCATGTTTACGACGTTTTGGCTGTTGTACGCTCCGACCTTCTGTATTGGCTATACTTCTGAGATGAGGTAGTATTTACATTATTTGCATTGTTCAGATCATGACCATCTTATTGCCATGTTTACGACGTTTTGGCCGTTGTACGCTCCGACCTTCTGTATTGGCTATACTTTGAGATGAGGTTGTATTTACATTATTTACATTGTTCGGACTGTTGTCCTCATCTTTATTGCCATGTTTGATGACGTTTTGGCCGTTGTACGCTCCGACCTTCTGTATTGACTATACTTCTGAGATGAGTAGTATTTACATTATTTGCATTGTTCAGACTGCTGACCTCATCTTTATTGCCATGTTTACGACGTTTTGGCATGCTCCGACCTTCTGTATTGGCTATACTTCTGAGATGAGGTAGTATTTACATTATTTGCATTGTTCAGACTGCTGACCTCATCTTTATTGCCATGTTTACGACGTTTTGCCGTTGTACGCTCCGACCTTCTGTATTGGCTATACTTCTGAGATGAGGTAGTATTTACATTATTTGCATTGTTCAGACTGCTGACCTCATCTTTATTGCCATGTTTACGACGTTTTGGCCGTTGTACGCTCCGACCTTCTCTATTGGCTATACTTGAGATGAGGTAGTATTTACATTATTTGCATTGTTCAGACTGCTGACCTCATCTTTATTGCCATGTTTACGACGCTTTGGCTGTTGTACGCTCCGACCTTCTGTATTGGCTATACTTCTGAGATACAAGAGGCAGTATTTACATTATTTGCATTGTTCAGACTGCTGACCTCATCTTTATTGCCATGTTTACGACGTTTTGGCTGTTGTGGCTCCTGGACCTCTTGTATTGGCTATACTTCTGAGATGAGGTAGTATTTACATTATTTGCATTGTTCAGACTGCTGACCTCATCTTTATTGCCATGTTTACGACGTTTTGGCCGTTGTACGCTCCGACCTTTCTATTGGCTATACTTCTGAGATGAGGTAGTATTTACATTATTTGCATTGTTCAGACTGCTGACCTCATCTTTATTGCCATGTTTATTATCGTTTTGGCTGTTGTACGCTCCGGCCTTCTGTATTGGCTATGGTCGCAGATGAGGCAGTATTTACATTATTTGCATTGTTCAGACTGCTGACCTCATCTTTATTGCCACGTTTACGACGTTTTGGCTGTTGTACGCTCCGACCTTCTGTATTGGCTATACTTTGAGATGAGGTAGTATTTACATTATTTGCATTGTTCACTGCTGACCTCATCTTTATTGTCATGTTTACGACGTTTTGGCCGTTGTACGCTCCGACCTTCTGTATTGGCTATACTCGAGAGATGAGGTTGTATTTACATTATTTACATTGTTCGGACTGTTGTCCTCATCTTTATTGCCATGTTACGACGTTTTGGCCGTTGTACGCCCTGACCTTCTGTATTGGCTATACTTCTGAGATTAGTGGTATTTACATTATTTGCATTGTTCACCTGCTGACCTCATCTTTATTGCCATGTTTACGACGTTTTGGCCATTGTACGCTCCGACCTTCTGTATTGGCTATACTTCTGAGATGAGGTAGTATTTACATTATTTGCATTGTTCAGATTTGCTGACCTCATCTTTATTGCCATGTTTTACGAGCTTTGGCTGTTGTACGCTCCGGCCTTCTGTATTGGCTATACTTCTGAGATGAGGTTAGCTTCATATTTATTTGCATTGTTCAGACTGCTGACCTCATCTTTATTGCCATGTTTACGACGTTTTGCTGTTGTACGCTCCGACCTTCTGTATTGGCTATACTTCTGAGATGAGGTAGTATTTACATTATTTGCATTGTTCAGACTGCTGACCTCATCTTTATTGCCATGTTTACGACGTTTTGGCCGTTGTACGCTCCGACCTTTCTGTATTGGCTACACTTCGAGATGAGGTAGTATTTACATTATTTGCATTGTTCAGACTGCTGACCTCATCTTTATTGTTACAAGCTATTGACGTTTTGGCCAGCTCCGGCCTTCTGGTATTGGCTATACTTCTGAGATGAGGTAGTATTTACATTATTTGGTATTTTTCAGACTGTTGACCTTTTTCATTCTTGGTTTGCCACAGTTTATGATTGCTTCTTGTGCTGTTGTACGTCTATTCTCTGTATTGGCTATACTTCTGAGATGAGGCAGTATTTACATTATTTGCATTGTTCAGACTGTTGACCTCATCTTTATTGCCATGTTTACATGACGTTTTGGCTGTTGTACGCTCCGACCTTCTGTATTGGCTATACTTCTGAGATGAGGTAGTATTTACATTATTTGCATTGTTCAGACTGCTGACCTCATCTTTATTGCCATGTTTACGACGTTTTGGCCGTTGTACGCTCCGACCTTCTGTATTGGCTATACTTCTGAGATGAGGTAGTATTTACATTATTTGCATTGTTCAGACTGTTGACCTCATCATTATTGCCATGTTTACGACGTTTTGGCTGTTGGTACTTGCCCCAATCTTCTGTATTGGCTATACTTCTGAGATGAGGTAGTATTTACATTATTTGCATTGTTCAGACTGCTGACCTCATCTTTATTGCCATGTTTACGACGTTTTGGCTGTTGTACGCTCCGACCTTCTGTATTGGCTATAATTCTGAGATGAAGTAGTATTTACATTATTTGCATTGTTCAGACTGCTGACCTCATCTTTATTGCCATGTTTACGACGTTTTGGCCGTTGTACGCTCCGACCTTCTGTATTGGCTATACTTCGAGATGAGGTAGTATTTACATTATTTGCATTGTTCAGACTGTTGACCTCATCTTTATTGCCATGTTTACGACGTTTTGGCTGTTGTACGCTCCGACCTTCGGTATTGGCTATACTTGAGATGAGGTAGTATTTACATTATTTGCATTGTTCAGACTGCTGACCTCATCTTTATTGCCATGTTTACGACGTTTTGGCCGTTGTACGCTCCGACCTTCTGTATTGGCTATACTTCTGAGATGAGGTAGTATTTACATTATTTGCATTGTTCAGACTGCTGACCTCATCTTTATTGCCATGTTTACGACGTTTTGGCCGTTGTACGCTCCGACCTTCTGTATTGAAGTATACTTCTGAGATGAGGTAGTATTTACATTATTTGCATTGTTCAGACCGTTGACCTCATCTTTATTGCCATGTTTACGACGTTTTGGCTGTTGTACGCTCCGGCCTTCTGTATTGGCTATACTTCTGAGATGAGGTAGTATTTACATTATTTGCATTGTTCAGACTGCTGACCTCATCTTTATTGCCATGTTTACGACGTTTTGGCTGTTGTACGCTCCGACCTTCTGTATTGGCTATACTTCTGAGATGAGGTAGTATTTACATTATTTGCATTGTTCAGACTGCTGACCTCATCTTTATTGCCATGTTTACGACGTTTTGGCCGTTGTACGCTCCGACCTTCTGTATTGGCTATACTTCTGAGATGAGGTTGTATTTACATTATTTACATTGTTCGGACTGTTGTCCTCATCTTTATTGCCATGTTTACGACGTTTTGGCCGTTGTACGCTCCGACCTTCTGTATTGGCTATACTTCTGAGATGAGGTAGTATTTACATTATTTGCATTGTTCAGACTGCTGACCTCATCTTTATTGCCATGTTTACGACGTTTTGGCCGTTGTACGCTCCGACCTTCTTGGTATTGGCCATACTTCTGAGATGAGGTAGTATTTACATTATTTGCATTGTTCAGACTGTTGACCTCATCTTTATTGCCATGTTGATGACGTTTTGGCCGTTGTACGCTCCGACCTTCTGTATTGGCTATACTTCTGAGATGAGGTAGTATTTACATTATTTGCATTGTTCAGACTGCTGACCTCATCTTTATTGCCATGTTTACGACGTTTTGGCTGTTGTACGCTCCGGCCTTCTGTATTGGCTATACTTCTGAGATGAGGTAGTATTTACATTATTTGCATTGTTCAGACTGCTGACCTGGTCTTTATTGCCATGTTTACGACGTTTGGCTGTTGTACGCTCCGGCCTTCTGTATTGCTGCCACTTCTGAGATGAGGCAGTATTTACATTATTTGCATTGTTCAGACTGCTGACCTCATCTTTATTGCCATGTTTACGACGTTTTGGTTGTTGTACGCTCCGACCTTCGTATTGGCTATACTTCTGAGATGAGGCAGCATTTACATTATTTGCATTGTTCAGACTGCTGACCTCATCTTTATTGCCATGTTTACGACGTTTTGGCTGTTGTACGCTCCGACCTTCTGTATTGGCTATACTTCTGAGATGAGGTAGTATTTACATTATTTGCATTGTTCAGATCAAGTTGACCTCATCTTTATTGCCATGTTTACGACGTTTTGGCTGTTGTACGCTCCGGACCTTCGTATTGGCTATACTTGAGATGAGGTAGTATTTACATTATTTGCATTGTTCAGATCGCTGACCTCATCTTTATTGCCATGTTTACGACGTTTTTGCCGTTGTACGCTCCGACCTTCTGTATTGGCTATACTTCTGAGATGAGGTAGTATTTACATTATTTGCATTGTTCAGACTGCTGACCTCATCTTTATTGCCATGTATACGACGTTTTGGCTGTTGTACGCTCCGGCTCTCTGTATTGGCTATACTGAGATGAGGTAGTATTTACATTATTTGCATTGTTCAGACTGCTGACCTCATCTTTATTGCCATGTCTACGACGTTTTGGCTGTTGTACGCTCCGGCCTTCTGTATTGGCTATACTTCTGAGATGAGGCAGTATTTACATTATTTGCATTGTTCAGACTGCTGACCTCATCTTTATTGCCATGTTTACGACGTTTTTGGCTGTTGTACGCTCCGACCTTCTGTATTGGCTATACTTCTGAGATGAAATTATTATTTGCATTATTTGCATTGTTCAGACTGCTGACCTCATCTTTATTGCCATGTTTACGACGTTTTGGCCGTTGTACGCTCCGACCTTCTGTATTGGCTATACTTCTGAGATGAGGTAGTATTTACATTGTTTGCATTGTTCAGACTGCTGACGCTCATCTTTATTGCCATGTTTACGACGTTTTGGCTGTTGTACGCTCCGACCTTCTGTATTGGCTATGTGAGATGAGGTAGTATTTACGTTATTTGCATTGTTCAGACTGCTGACCTCATCTTTATTGCCATGTTTACGACGTTTTGGCTGTTGTATGCGCTCCGACCTTCTGTATTGGCTATACTTCATGAGATGAAGTAGTATTTACATTATTTGCGTTGTTCAGACTGCTGACCTCATCTTTATTGCCATGTTTACGACGTTTTGGCCGTTGTACGCTCCGACCTTCTGTATTGGCTATACTTCTGAGACAGGTAGTATTTACATTATTTGCATTGTTCAGACTGCTGACCTCATCTTTATTGCCATGTTTACGACGTTTTGGCTGTTGTACGCTCCGGCCTTCTGTATTGGCTATACTTCTGAGATGAGGCAGTATTTACATTGTTGCATTGTTGGTTGCTGACCTCATCTTTATTGCCATGTTTACGACGTTTTGGCCGTTGTACGCTCCGACCTTCTGTATTGGCTATGCTACTTCTGAGATGAGGTAGTATTTACGATATTTGCATTGTTCAGACTGCTGACCTCATCTTTATTGCCATGTTTACGACGTTTTGGCCGTTGTACGCTCCGACCTTCTGTATTGGCTATACTTCTGAGATGAGGTAGTATTTACATTATTTGCATTGTTCAGACTGCTGACCTCACTCTTTATTGCCATGTTTACGACGTTTTGGCCGTTGTACGCTCCGACCTTCTCTATTGGCTATACTTCTGAGATGGTAGTATTTACATTATTTGCATTGTTCAGACTGCTGACCTCATCTTTATTGCCATGTTTACGACGTTTTGGCTGTTGTACGCTCCGGCCTTCTGTAGTGGCTATACTTCTGAGATGGAGCAGTACTGCATTGTTATTTGCATTGTTCAGACTGCTGACCTCATCTTTATTGCCATGTTTACGACGTTTTGGCTGTTGTACGCTCCGACCTTCTGTATTGGCTATACTTCCTGAGATGAGGTAGTATTTACATTATTTGCATTGTTCAGACTGCTGACCTCATCTTTATTGCCATGTTTACGACGTTTTTGGCCGTTGTACGCTCCGACCTTCTGTATTGGCTATACTTCTGAGATGAGGTTGTATTTACATTATTTACATTGTTCGGACTGTTGTCCTCATCTTTATTGCCATGTTTACGACGTTTTGGCCGTTGTACGCTCCGACCTTCTGTATTGGCTATACTTCTGAGATGAGGTAGTATTTACATTATTTGCATTGTTCAGACTGCTGACCTCATCTTTATTGCCATGTTTACGACGTTTTGGCCATTGTACGCTCCGACCTTCTGTATTGGCTATACTTCTGAGATGAGGTAGTATTTACATTATTTGCATTGTTCAGACTGCTGACCTCATCTTTATTGCCATGTTTACGACGTTTTGGCCGTTTAGCACGCTCCGACCTTCTGTATTGGCTATACTTCTGAGATGAGAGTAGTATTTACATTATTTGCATTGTTCAGACTGCTGACCTCATCTTTATTGCCATGTTTACGACATTTTGGCTGTTGTACGCTCCGGCCTTCTGTATTGGCTATACTTCTGAGATGAGGTAGTATTTACATTATTGCATTGTTCAGACTGCTGACCTCATCTTTATTGCCATGTTTACGACGTTTTGGCTGTTGTACGCTCGGCCTTCTGTATTGGCTATACTTCTGAGATGAGGCAGTATTTACATTATTTGCATTGTTCAGACTGCTGACCTCATCTTTATTGCCATGTTTACGACGTTTTGGCTGTTGTACGCTCCGACCTTCTGTATTGGCTATACTTCTGAGATGAGTAGTATTTACGACTGTTGCATTGTTCAGACTGCTGACCTCATCTTTATTGCCATGTTTACGACGTTTTGGCTGTTGTACGCTCCGGCCTTCTGTATTGGCTATACTTCTGGAGATGAGGTAGTATTTACATTATTTGCATTGTTCAGACTGCTGACCTCATCTTTATTGCCATGTTTACGACGTTTTAGCCGCTGTACTCCGACCTTCTGTATTGGCTATACTTCTGAGATGAGGCGATATTTACATTATTTGCATTGTTCAGACTGCTGACCTCATCTTTATTGCCATGTTTACGACGTTTTGGCTGTTGTACGCTCCGGCCTTCTGTATTGGCTATATTTCTGAGATGAGGTAGTATTTACATTATTTGCATTGTTCAGACTGCTGACCTCATCTTTATTGCCATGTTTACGACGTTTGGCTGTTGTACGCTCCGGCCTTCTGTATTGGCTATACTTCTGAGATGAGGCAGTATTTACATTATTTGCATTGTTCAGACTGCTGACCTCATCTTTATTGCCATGTTTACGACGTTTTGGCTGTTGTTACGCTCCGACCTTCTGTATTGGCTATACTTGTGAGATGAGGTAGTATTTACATTATTTGCATTGTTCAGACTGCTGACCTCATCTTTATTGCCATGTTTACGACGTTTTGGCCGTTGTACGCTCCGACCTTCTGTATTGGCTATACTTCTGAGATGAGGTAGTATTTACATTATTTGCATTGTTCAGACTGCTGACCTCATCTTTATTGCCATGTTTACGACGTTTTGGCTGTTGTACGCTCCGACCTTCTGTATTGGCTATACTTCTGAGATGAGGTAGTATTTACATTATTTGCATTGTTCAGACTGCTGACCTCATCTTTATTGCCATGTTTACGACGTTTTGGCTGTTGTACGCTCCGACCTGCTGTATTGGCTATACTTCTGAGATGAAGTAGTATTTACATTATTTGCATTGTTCAGACTTCTGACCTCATCTTTATTGCCATGTTTACGACGTTTTGGCTGTTGTACGCTCCGACCTTCTGTATTGGCTATACTTCTGAGATGAGGTAGTATTTACATTATTTGCATTGTTCAGACTGCTGACCTCATCTTTATTGCCATGTTTACGACGTTTTGGCCGTTGTACGCTCCGACCTTCTGTATTGGCTATACTTCTGAGATGAGGTAGTATTTACATTATTTGCATTGTTCAGACTGCTGACCTCATCTTTATTGCCATGTTTACGACGTTTTGGCTGTTGTACGCTCCGACCTTCTGTATTGGCTATACTTCTGAGATGAGGTAGTATTTACATTATTTGCATTGTTCAGACTGCTGACCTCATCTTTATTGCCATGTTTACGACGTTTTGGCTGTTGTACGCTCCGACCTTCTGTATTGGCTATACTTCTGAGATGAGGTAGTATTTACATTATTTGCATTGTTCAGACTGCTGACCTCATCTTTATTGCCATGTTTACGACGTTTTGGCCGTTGTACGCTCCGACCTTCTGTATTGGCTATACTTCTGAGATGAGGTAGTATTTACATTATTTGCATTGTTCAGACTGCTGACCTCATCTTTATTGCCATGTTTACGACGTTTTGGCTGTTGTACGCTCCGGCCTTCTGTATTGGCTATACTTCTGAGATGAGGTAGTATTTATATTATTTGCATTGTTCAGACTGCTGACCTCATCTTTATTGCCATGTTTACGACGTTTTGGCTGTTGTACGCTCCGGCCTTCTGTATTGGCTATACTTCTGAGATGAGGCAGTATTTACATTATTTGCATTGTTCAGACTGCTGACCTCATCTTTATTGCCATGTTTACGACGTTTTGGCTGTTGTACACTCCGACCTTCTGTATTGGCTATACTTCTGAGATGAGGTAGTATTTACATTATTTGCATTGTTCAGACTACTGACCTCATCTTTATTGCCATGTTTACGACGTTTTGGCCGTTGTACGCTCCGACCTTCTGTATTGGCTATACTTCTGAGATGAGGTAGTATTTACATTATTTGCATTGTTCAGACTGCTGACCTCATCTTTATTGCCATGTTTACGACGTTTTGGCCGTTGTACGCTCCGACCTTCTGTATTGGCTATACTTCTGAGATGAGGTAGTATTTACATTATTTGCATTGTTCAGACTGCTGACCTCATCTTTATTGCCATATTTACGACGTTTTGGCTGTTGTACGCTCCGGCCTTCTGTATTGGCTCTACTTCTGAGATGAGGTAGTATTTACATTATTTGCATTGTTCAGACTGCTGACCTCATCTTTATTGCCATGTTTACGACGTTTTGGTTGTACGCTCCGGCCTTCTGTATTGGCTATACTTCTGAGATGAGGCAGTATTTACATTATTTGCATTGTTCAGACTGCTGACCTCATCTTTATTGCCATGTTTACGACGTTTTGGCTGTTGTACGCTCCGACCTTCTTCGTATTGTCTATACTTCTGAGATGAGGTAGTATTTACATTATTTGCATTGTTCAGACTGCTGACCTCATCTTTATTGCCATGTTTTGGCGACGTTTTGGCCGTTGTACGCTCCCGACCTTCTGTATTGGCTATACTTCTGAGATGAGGTAGTATTTACATTATTTGCATTGTTCAGACTGCTGACCTCATCTTTATTGCCATGTTTACGACGTTTTGGCTGTTGTACGCTCCGACCTTCTGTATTGGCTATACTTCTGAGATGAGGTAGTATTTACATTATTTGCATTGTTCAGACTGCTGACCTCATCTTTATTGCCATGTTTGTGACGTTTTGGCCGTTGTACGCTCCGACCTTCTGTATTGGCTATACTTCTGAGATGAGGTAGTATTTACATTATTTGCATTGTTCAGACTGCTGACCTCATCTTTATTGCCATGTTTACGACGTTTTGGCCGTTGTACGCTCCGACCTTCTGTATTGGCTATACTTCTGAGATGAGGTAGTATTTACATTATTTGCATTGTTCAGACTGGTTGACCTCATCTTTATTGCCATGTTTACGACGTTTTGGCCGTTGTACGCTCCGACCTTCTGTATTGGCTATACTTGAGATGAGGTAGTATTTACATTATTTGCATTGTTCAGACTGCTGACCTCATCTTTATTGCCATGTTTACGACGTTTTGGCCGTTGTACGCTCCGACCTTCTGTATTGGCTATACTTCTGAGATGAGGTAGTATTTACATTATTTGCATTGTCGCACTGCTGATTCCCATCTTTATTGCCATGTTTACGACGTTTTGGCTGTTGTACGCTCCGACCTTCTGTATTGGCTATACTTCTGAGATGAGGTAGTATTTACATTATTTGCATTGTTCAGACTGCTGACCTCATCTTTATTGCCATGTTTACGACGTTTTGGCTGTTGTACGCTCCGACCTGCTGTATTGGCTATACTTCTGAGATGAAGCGTATTTACATTATTTGCATTGTTCAGACTGCTGACCTCATCTTTATTGCCATGTTTACGACGTTTTGGCTGTTGTACGCTCCGACCTCTGTATTGGCTATACTTCTGAGATGAGGTAGTATTTACATTATTTGCATTGTTCAGACTGCTGACCTCATCTTTATTGCCATGTTTACGACGTTTTGGCCGTTGTACGCTCCGACCTTCTGTATTGGCTATACTTCTGAGATGAGGTAGTATTTGCATTATTTGCATTGTTCAGACTGCTGACCTCATCTTTATTGCCATGTTTACGACGTTTTGGCTGTTGTACGCTCCGACCTTCTGTATTGGCTATACTTCTGAGATGAGGTAGTATTTACATTATTTGCATTGTTCAGACTGCTGACCTCATCTTTATTGCCATGTTTACGACGTTTTGGCTGTTGTACGCTCCGACCTTCTGTATTATTATACTTCTGAGATGAGGTAGTAGCTACATTATTTGCATTGTTCAGACTGCTGACCTCATCTTTATTGCCATGTTTACGACGTTTTGGCCGTTGTACGCTCCGACCTTCTGTATTGGCTATACTTGAGATGAGGTAGTATTTACATTATTTGCATTGTTCAGACTGCTGACCTCATCTTTATTGCCATGTTTACGACGTTTTGGCTGTTGTACGCTCCGGCCTTCTGTATTGGCTATACTTCTGAGATGAGGTAGTATTTATATTATTTGCATTGTTCAGACTGCTGACCTCATCTTTATTGCCATGTTTACGACGTTTTGGCTGTTGTACGCTCCGGCCTTCTGTGGCTGTTATACTTCTGAGATGAGGCAGTATTTACATTATTTGCATTGTTCAGACTGCTGACCTCATCTTTATTGCCATGTTTACGACGTTTTGGCTGTTGTACACTCCGACCTTCTGTATTGGCTATACTTCTGAGATGAGGTAGTATTTACATTATTTGCATTGTTCAGACTGCTGACCTCATCTTTATTGCCATGTTTACGACGTTTTGGCCGTTGTACGCTCCGACCTTCTGTATTGGCTATACTTCTGAGATGAGGTAGTATTTACATTATTTGCATTGTTCAGACTGCTGACCTCATCTTTATTGCCATGTTTACGACGTTTTGGCCGTTGTACGCTCCGACCTTCTGTATTGGCTATACTTCTGAGATGAGGTAGTATTTACATTATTTGCATTGTTCAGACTGCTGACCTCATCTTTATTGCCATATTTACGACGTTTTGGCTGTTGTACGCTCCGGCCTTCTGTATTGGCTATACTTCTGAGATGAGGTAGTATTTACATTATTTGCATTGTTCAGACTGCTGACCTCATCTTTATTGCCATGTTTACGACGTTTTGGCTGTTGTACGCTCCGGCCTTCTGTATTGGCTATACTTCTGAGATGAGGCAGTATTTACATTATTTGCATTGTTCAGACTGCTGACCTCATCTTTATTGCCATGTTTACGACGTTTTGGCTGTTGTACGCTCCGACCTTCTGTATTGGCTATACTTCTGAGATGAGGTAGTATTTACATTATTTGCATTGTTCAGACTGCTGACCTCATCTTTATTGCCATGTTTACGACGTTTTGGCCGTTGTACGCTCCGACCTTCTGTATTGGCTATACTTCTGAGATGAGGTAGTATTTACATTATTTGCATTGTTCAGACTGCTGACCTCATCTTTATTGCCATGTTTACGACGTTTTGGCTGTTGTACGCTCCGACCTTCTGTATTGGCTATACTTCTGAGATGAGGTAGTATTTACATTATTTGCATTGTTCAGACTGCTGACCTCATCTTTATTGCCATGTTTACGACGTTTTGGCCGTTGTACGCTCCGACCTTCTGTATTGGCTATACTTCTGAGATGAGGTAGTATTTACATTATTTGCATTGTTCAGACTGCTGACCTCATCTTTATTGCCATGTTTACGACGTTTTGGCCGTTGTACGCTCCGACCTTCTGTATTGGCTATACTTCTGAGATGAGGTAGTATTTACATTATTTGCATTGTTCAGACTGCTGACCTCATCTTTATTGCCATGTTTACGACGTTTTGGCCGTTGTACGCTCCGACCTTCTGTATTGGCTATACTTCTGAGATGAGGTAGTATTTACATTATTTGCATTGTTCAGACTGCTGACCTCATCTTTTTTGCCATATTTACGACGTTTTGGCCGTTGTAAGCTCCGGCCTTCTATGTTTGTCTCTACTTCTGAGATGCGGTACTGTTTACATTATTTACATTGTTCGGACTGTTGCCCTCATCTTTATTGCCATGTACACGACGTTTTGGCTGTTGTATGCTCTGGCCTTCTGTATTTGTCTATACATCTGAGATGCGGTAATATTTACATTATTTACATTGTTTGGACTGTTTTTCTCATCTTTATTGACATGTTTACGACGTTTCGTCCATTGTACGCTTCGGCATTCATCAGATGCTAGGAATTTTGAACCAAGCCCTTTATTTCGATCGTTCAAACCCATTATTTCTTATTCCATGTGCGACGCCTCTTCCAGATACCATGTCATTATCTCCCTTTAACTCAAATCTCTTAATTATTTCTTTATCACTGCTATAGCCAAGTATTGAACTCATAATGCTTTGGTCAAATCATGGGAAATTACCAACGTCTATATCCACCGTACAATGTACAAAAAAGGATCATTCACTGCTTGCAACTCTGAGCAAAAGGCACAAGCGGCGACCCAGAGATATATGAACAAGAAATGATCGGTAGAAGCGTACCCTAAAACATAGCTTCTACTCAGGGTACTCAGTTACAACGAAGGTGGAAAGGCGGGTGAATGAGAAAAACAACTCGCTGTGAGAAGAAATATAAAAAGGAAACGCCCCTCTCTTAAAGGTCAGTCAGTCAGTTAAGTGCCATACGCGAAACACGCTTGGGCGATCATGTCTCGAAAGAGACATTACTGACTGGGCAGAAGATTATCCCGCAGTAGGTTGCCATTGCTTTCTGCGGTAGACTGGTTGCCGACCAAGGCTATAGAACCCAATGTGTCCTGTTATTTAACCCATAACTGGAAGGAATAGACGGATTAATACCTTTCCCAAGGGTATTTGCGCGTAAGTGAATGCAATGAATTCAACTGGAATTTGAACTCGGCTCCTCGATTTCTCGTTCTGAGCCGATATACATTGCACCACAACGTACATCCCTCTTAAAGGTAAGGCTGCAATAACATCGTAAGGCCGTAACACGAGGGGAGATAGAAAAATCCGAAGTAGCTGATCACATATGGAGGGAAAAAGGAGATCCCCGTCTCCCTTTGGATTTTTCTTCTTCTATGTGCCCTGTCCCTTCAGGACGTAGGCAATCATTGTTCTCCACGTCTTCCTATGCCTTGTGGCTCTGAGTATGTTTGCTCCTTTTACACCTCGCAACCCCCGTTCTGTCATCCATCTGATCAGGCCCTGCAGATATGTTATCCGCAGCCTTCCTCTGTCTCTTTTTCCTTCTATCTGGCCTGTCAGTATCAGGTTCTCCAAGCCCCCCTTCCTTATTGCATATCCCAGGAACTTCAGTTATCTTTTCTTGATGCTCAGTATTAATTTCCTTTTTGTTGCCATTCTTTCAAAAACCTCATCGTTGCTTGCATGCTCAGTCCACGATATCCGTAGCATCCTTCTGTAGAACCACATTTCCGCTGCTTCAAGTTTTTCCTTCATCTTTGATGATATTGTCCAGCATTCACTGCCGTATTGAAGAACTGACATCACATAGCAATCCAGCACTCTTTTCTTTGTTTCTAGTGAAATTTTCCTGTGTCTTAATAATTTACTCAGAACGCGTCCTTTGCCATGCCAATTCGCCTTCGGATCTCTGTGTCGCACTTTCCATCTCCTGTTAGAACACTTCCTAGGTATTTAAATTTTAAGTTGAAATAATTGATAGAGAACACCATTAGAAACTATTTACATTTAAGGAGTCACCGCGTTTGATAAAAATCTCCTAAGGCAGCCAAGTATAGAAATGAATACAATATGGAACCAGTAATACAGAGCTCTAGAGAAAATCATTAGCTTCAAAGATTGCAATATGAGCTCTGGTAAAAACGGTGACTGAGATGTTAGGTGTAAAGACCACGAAATTCATACACTGAGGTCCTCAATGACACATTTTTTTCAGTGGATATAGGCGTTGGTGAGTTCAATACCTGGCTACAGCAGTGGTGAACAAATAACTTAGAGATATGAGTTCAAGGGAGATAACTACATAGCATCCAGAAGTGGCATCGCACATGGAATGGGAATGATATACCCCAGTAATCGAAATAAAGTATTCGGTTCAAAATTCCTAGTACATGAAGAAGGCTGTAGCGTAGAATGGCTGAAAAGTCGCAAACATGGCAATAAAGATGAGGACAACTGATCGAACAGTGTATGTAATGTAAATACAACCTTACTCCAGAAGAGTTTTTTAATCGTTTCATCCCAAGCATTGCGGTACCGCCACTGGTGCACAGGGGGCTACATAAGAGAAGAGTAAAATTTTAAGCAGGAGAAGATCGAAGAGAAAGACGAACCTGTTACAGGGGTGTCGGAGAAAGGGCAAGTGAAGGATGGGAATACCGCTGTGAAGACAGTTGCGAAGGTAGAGGGAGAAAGGAAAAGAACAAAATACACGAGGTGATGTGGAAAGAACGAGAGAAGGACTGGAGTCAAGTGGACAAGAAATGGGAATTGACATTGCATTTAAATTCTTGAAGATTGTAGCTGTCAGGGAAGCAAGTATACGGAAGGGAGTTCCACGGGCAGGAAGTGCAAGAAAGGAAGCGGCTGGAATAGAAATGGCGGCTGCATTTAGTTGATTTAACTGTAAAACTGCAACTAGACTGTTGCCAGTCTAGTTGTTCGAGTAAGGAGGGGGCATCCCTGAGCTAAGCTCGTCGGAGCAGAAGCCATGAAAATATTTGTAGAATAGACAGAGGGAAGCCACATCCCGCCAGTGAGAAAGTGGTTGGAGTCCAGCTTCCAGGTTGGGACCGATCACGTTACAGATTCTCATTTGGAGCCTATCGAGAACCCTGAGATGAATGGCAGGGGCGCCCGACCAGATATGACAACAGTATTCAATGCAAAGTTTAGACAAATACTAATAAGGTTCTTCATTTCATATTCACTTACGAGCCGTGAGAGATCATGGTTTTTCACAATTTTCTAACTTTTCTTGCTTTTAAGAAGTTTGGTTATGCAATTCTTATGCACAAGAACATTATGTAGTTTACTGAAGTTAAACAAAATTAAGCCTGGGCAGTATCTAGATGGCTGGTCGTTTAGGAATACTAATTATAACTTTACTACTAATTTCAACATTATCACTACCATTCCAATTAATTTTACCATCTCTGATAATTTTAACATTACCTCTACCATTACGGTTAATTTTACCATTTCTGCTAATTTAAAAATTACTCATATCTTTAAGGCTAATTTTACCAATACACCTAATTTCAGCATTACTCCTTACGATTATGGCTAATTTGAACACCACCTCCTCCATTAAGGCTAAATTTAACTTAGCTGAAATTTCAGCATTAACTCTCATCTTATGGGCAATTTTACCACTACTACTGATTTCAACATTATCACTACCATTCCAATTAATTTTACCATCTCTGATAATTTTAACATTACCTCTACCATTACGGTTAATTTTACCATTTCTGCTAATTTAAAAATTACCCATATCTTTAAGGCTAATTTTACCAATACACCTAATTTCAGCATTACTCCTTACGATTATGGCTAATTTGAACACCACCTCCTCCATTAAGGCTAAATTTAACTTAGCTGAAATTTCAGCATTAACTCTCATCTTATGGGCAGTTTTACCACTACTACTGATTTCAACATTATCACTACCATTCCAATTAATTTTACCATCTCTGATAATTTTAACATTACCTCTACCATTACGGTTAATTTTACCATTTCTGCTAATTTAAAAATTACCCATATCTTTAAGGCTAATTTTACCAATACACCTAATTTCAACATTATCACTACCATTCTAGTTAATTTTACCATCTCTGATAATTTTAACATTACCTCTACCATTACGGTTAATTTTACCATTTCTGCTAATTTAAAAATTACTCATATCTTTAAGGCTAATTTTACCAATACACCTAATTTCAGCATTACTCCTTACGATTATGGCTAATTTGAACACCACCTCCTCCATTAAGGCTAAATTTAACTTAGCTGAAATTTCAGCATTAACTCTCATCTTATGGGCAAGTACCACTACTACTAATTTCAACATTACATCTAACATTAGATCTAATTTTACCATTACTGATAATTGTAACATTACATGAACCATTACGGTTAATTTTACCATTACTGCTACATTCAACATTCGGTCAGTTAAGTGACATATGTGATACACACTTGGATCGATCATGTTTCGAAAGCTGACTGGGCAGAAGATTTTCCCGCACTAGATTGCCATTACTTTCTGTGGTAGACTGGCTGCCAACCAAGCCTAGATAACCTGTTTTGTTATTTAACTCATAGCTGAAGGGAGAAGAGACGGATTAATACCTTTCCCAAAGGGTATTTGCGCGTAAGTGAATGCAACGACTTCAACTGTAATTCGAACTCTTATCTCATTACTGATATTTTTACCATTTCTACTGATCACTTCTAGCATTATGGTTAATTTTACCATCACTTCTAAATTCAACATTACCTCTATCATTCCGGCTAATTTTACCATTACTGCTAATTTCAACAGTACCTCTGCGATTACTGCTAATTTTAGCATAACTGCCAATTTGAACATTTACTCTAGCATTATAGCTTATTTTACCATTACTGCTAGTGCTACCTCACACGATATTTTAAAAATTACTGCTAATTTCAACATTACTACTAAATTTGAAATTACTGCTAGCATAACTTACCATCACCAGTAATTTCAACAATACCTCTTCCATTACGGCTACTGTTAACATTTCTACTAATGTCAATATTACCTCCACTATTACGGCTATTTTACGATTACCGCTAATTTAGATATTACTCCAGCATTACTACTAATTTTAACATTACTATTTCCAATTGGGCTAATTTTACCATTACAACTACTTAAAACTTTACCTCATTACGGTTAATTACTGTTGTTATCAAAATAATCCCTACCATCATGGCTAATTTTAACATTATGACGACTATTAAGGCTAATTGTACCATTACTGCTAATTTCAGCATTATCTCTTCTATTATGGCGAATTTTACCCTTATTAATAACTGGCAGTATAGCCCGGCGTTGTTCGGGTGTAATGAAAGCTTTAACACTATTGCTTTTTAGTCCTGGAGCTCAGACTCTTGTCGTTGGCACGAAAGACTAAAAAGCAATAGTTAATTCCAGTTAAAGCGAAACCGTAGACTGAAAGAAAAATGAATGGATGTAAGTCAAATTTTGATTTCCTGGTATCGGTATCAAATAAGTTTTTTTCGTCGTAAACTGAATTTTGAAGGCTAAATAAGTCCTTTGAGTAAATGGTATCATGGCTGAGACCAAGAACTACAATTATACCTACTTAGAGCCAAACCCGAAGCAAAAACTAAAATAAAAGGGCTGAAAAAAATACAGACATGCAGGCAGATAAACAGACAGACACACACACAAAATCTTGCCTTTTAAATATCTTATATATATATATATATATATATATATATATATATATATATATATATATATTTTTTTAATTCAGATACTTCAATCCAAGGGAAAAAAGCAGGAAGGTAAATTCCAAAAAACCCGATCCTAATTAATATTAAAAATTTATTTTAATATTAAAAAATGATACAGGAAGAGAGCTCCATGTAATAAAATATTACAGAGCAAATATATATTAAAAAAGGATTAATTCAAAGATGTTGAATGGCCATTTCGATATGAAGATCCCCACGGGGGACGACACATCACCTTAGCAACAGAAAAAACCTTTCAGAAACTGGAGAAAAATTAGTCTACTTTTCCTTTTTAAATAGATTGCAAAGAAATTCAAAAATAAAAAATAAATAAATAATAAAATAAAATAAAATAAAATAAAATACAAATAAAGGGAAAGAAAAAGAAAAAGAAAAAGAAAACGAAAAAGAAAAAGAAAAAGATAGAATAAAATCAAATAAATCAGAAAAGAAAAAAATTGACATCGTCTGGATTCGCAATGTTGAAATTAGTAGTTCTGGTAAAATCGATAATATATATATATATATATATATATATATAATCGATTTTTTGCATTATTGCAAGAACTGCAACCTTAAAACTTCTGAATATCGTTTCTTATGTCTTTGTCTCTGAGTGTATGAAATTTGATTAAAATCGGACCACTCCTTCTATAACCCGATTTTTTCGATTATCGATTTTCGATATTTATCGCGGGTACCTCTCCACAAAACCGAGCTAAGAACACTTGCAGGCGTTTATAGTACAACCGTGTAAATTTTCAAGAAAATCGGTTCAGCCGTTTCTGAGTCTATAGGTAACGGACACACACACAGACACACACACAGAGACAAATTCCATTTATTATATAAGTTTAGATTTTACCATTACCATTACCATTAACATTTCGGTTATTTTTACATTTACTGCTAATTTCAATGTTACCGCTCTTCTAATTTTACCATTACTCCTTATTCCAACACATCTAATTCCAATTACATCTCCCATGATAACTAATTTCCTCATTACTGATAATTTCAACATTACATCCAGCATTCCATCTAAATATACCATTAGTACTAATAGCTACATTAACTCTGGTATTACGGTTAATTTTAACATTAGTACTAATTTCAACATTAGTTTTCTCATTACAGATAATTTTACCAGAACTACTAATTTCAACATTACCTTTTCCATTATGACTAATTTTATCCTCAATGCTAATTTTAATATTACCTCTTGCGTTACCGCAAATTACCTCTTGCGTTACCGCAAATTACCTCTTGCGTTACCGCAAATTTTACAATGACTACGAAGTTCAATTTTACATCTACCATTATGTATTTAACATAATGGTAGATGTAAAATTGAACTTCGTAGTCATTGTAAAATTTGCGGTATTTACTATAACTGCTAATGACAGCATTACCGCTAACGTTACCACTAATTTTACCATTTCTGCTAAATTCATCAGCAAATCTCATCGCGGTTAACTTTACCGTCACTTTCAAAATTATCCCTCACTATTACGGCTAATTTTATTATTACTG
This sequence comes from Ascarosepion bandense, assembly GCA_037127315.1. NCBI lineage: Eukaryota > Metazoa > Mollusca > Cephalopoda > Sepiida > Sepiidae > Ascarosepion > Ascarosepion bandense. The sequence continues at coordinate 2,097,209 of JBBBDQ010000544.1, forward strand.
TAAATCTGAACATTACCTCTGTCGTTATGGTTAAACTGTTACCACTAATTTCAACATTACCATTACGGCTAATTTATCATTACCGCTAATTTAGATATTACTCTAGCATTACTACTAATTTTAACATTCAGTCAGTCAGTTAAGTGCCATACGTGATACACGCTTGGGCGATCATGTCTCGAAAAAGACTGACTGACTGGGCAGAAGATTATTCCGCAGTAGGTTGCCATTGCTTTCTGCGGTAGACTGGTTACCGACCAAGGCTATAGAACCCAATCTGTCCTATTATTTAACCCATAACTGGAAGGAAGAGACGGATTAATACCTTTCCCAAGGGTATTTGCGCGTAAGTGAATACAATGAATTCAGCTGGAATTTGAACTCGGCTCCCCGATTTCTCGTTCCGAGCCGATATCCAATGCACTAGAACGCACATCCTAATTTTAACATTACTATTTCCAATTTGGTTAATTTTACCATCACAACTAATCAAAACTTTACCTCAAACATTACAGCTAATTACACCATGACTGATAATTTTAAGTTTACCTCTATCGTTACAGTTAATTTTATGATTACTACTAATTATAGTTAACTAATTATAGTTAACTAATTATAGTTAATTTTACCATTTATTGCTAATTTCAACTGTTATCCTTAATATTATGGCTAATTTTACCATTACTGGTAATTAAAGTAATACCACTCCCATTACGGCTAATTTTACCTACAAGATTACGGCTATTTTTACCATTAATGCTAATCAAAAATATTACTTCTCCCATTATGAATTATTTTGACATTTCTTCAAATCTTAACATTACCACTACCATTAAGACTAATTTTACCATTGTTAATTATTTCAACATTACTTCCACAATTACAACTAATTATGGAATTACTGATAATCTTACTATGATCTCTACCATTTCTGCAAATTTTACCAGTACTACTAATTTCAACATTAACTCATTCCGACTAATTTAACCATTACTACTAATTACAATATTAGCACTCACATTACTGATAATTTTAACCACTACCATTACGGCTAATCTAACTATTGCTACATATTTTAAAAACTCCACTTTCATGACTACTAAGGTTAGCATTACTAGTAATTTTAAAAATAGCTCCAGCATTACAGCTAATTTTATAATTACTACTAATTTCAAAATTACCTCTATCATTAGTATTAATTTTACCATTACAGCTATTTTAATCATTAATCTTAACATTACAGCTAATTTTACCATTGCTACAAATTTCAACATTACTTCTTCCATGACAGTTAAATTTTACCATTACCACTAATCTTAACATGATTTTATCAGTTTTTCTTCCATGACAGCTATTTTTACTAATTTTAACATTACATCTAATTTTTCTATTACATTTCATTTTAACATTATCACAACCATTACGGTTAATTTTACCATTACAAGTAAGTTCAATATTGCCTTTTACCATTACAGCTCTCATAGTAATAAAACTAGCTGTAACGTTAGAGGTAATTTAGAAATTAACAGTAACTGCTACTTTCAACATAATCTCCACCATTACGGCTAATTGTTTTTATGATTATTGCTAACATAAACTCTAGTATTACGACTAATTTTTTATTAATGCTAATTTTAACAGTTCCTCTCCCAATATGGTTAATTGTACTAATTACTCCTAATTTCATTATCATTTCTCGCATTATGACTAATTGTACCATTAATACACATTTCAGCATTACATCTACTATCACAGCTAATTTTATTATGACTGCTAATGTCAACAATTCATTTCCCATGACATGTAATTTTTATTATTACTACTAATTTCAACATCACCTTTCTCATGAAATATTTTTAACATTACTACTAATTACTACGGGATGTGCGTTGTGGTACAGTGGATATCGGCTCGGAACGAGAAACCGGGTAGCCGAGTTCGAATTCCAGTTGAATCCATTGTATTCACTTACGCGCAAATGCCCTTGGGAAATGTATTAATCCGTCTCTTTCTTCCAGTTATGGGTTAAATAACAGATTGGGTTCTATAGACTTGGTCGGCAACCAGTCTACCGCAGAAAGCAATGGCAACCTACTGTGGCAACCTACTTCTGCCCAGTTAGTCATGTCTCTTTCGAGACATGATCGCCCAAGCGTGTATCACGTATGGCACTTTAACTGACTGACTAATTTCAACATTACCTTTCTTATAATAGATTATTTTACCATTACTGCTTATTTTACCATTACTGCTAATTTTACCATTACCTCTATCATCACAGCTTATTTTACTATTACTGCTAATCTAAACGTAATGTTGTTTCCCCTCTACCTTTTCTATAAATAATTTAATATTCTTTCTTATACCGTTCACATAGTTTACGAATTTAACCGCAGTACTAGATTGGCGGCAAGGTCTCATCATTTTACAATTGAAATGGCTAGATGCAACGTTTCCGATTTATAAGCCTGACCTGGCATCCCAGCTTCAATCACTTTCCCACTACTGTAATGTAGCTTCCCTTTGCCTTTTCTATAAATACTTTCATGGTAATTGTTATGATGAACTTTCTTCTATGGTACGTAGACTTTATGAATTTAAGCACAGTATTAGATTGGCGGTAAGGTCTCATTATTTTACAATTGAAATGGATAGATGCAACCTTTCTGATTATAAGCCTGACCTGGCATCCCAGCTTCAATCACTTTCCCATTACTGTAATGTAGCTTTCCTGAGCCTTTTCAATAAATACTTTCATGGTAATTGTTTTGATGAATTTTCCTCTAGTAGTTTTTCTCATATTGTCTCACACTCAGTAATCCTTGTATCTTAGTGACTTTATTGCCTTGCTTAGTGTAAAATGATTAAAAATATATAATTTAAGCACAATATCAATCGTTATCTTTTGTATTCTTAATTCTTGTTCTTTTATTGTCCTCTCTCCTTAATAGTAGTTTTTCTCATATTCTATAACACTCAGTAATCCCTTGTATCTTAGTGGCTTTATTGCCTTCCTTATGGTGAAATGATGATTGTTATTACATCTGTTTTCACCATACCATTATGTTTAATTTTATCATTAATATAACCGCTGAAATTACCATTTACATAACAGTTAATTTAACCATTATCATCAAAATTAATTTTACCATAACCATTGCGTTTCCTTTTTCTCTTAAAATTATCGCTACGGTTAATTTTACCGTTACCATAATTGTTACTCTAAGAACACATTTATATTTATCGCTTTTTTTCAGTTAAATTTTCTTCTTACTTTTTAATTCCAGTTACATGTTAGAAAATTCTTCCTTATAATAATTATATAATTTTATTAAAACCGTTATCCTAACTTAGTTGCTAAACTCGTTTCCACCATTTTATTCTCTGGCCTTCTTCATTCACCCTTACTATTCGATAAACAGAATCCTTTATTCAATCAACGCGGCTGTCCCTTCCCATTCCCCTGCCTACACTAAGAGAGATAACTCGTATTTATCAAATTATCTTAGTTAATTCATCCTACTGATGCGAAATTTTCTCGTTTCGCTGGATCAGATTATATGGTTCTTGCAAGCATTCTATACCACATCCCAAACCAATCTGATAATACTTTCTCTCCAGAGACCGGGCATGACGGTAAACTGCATCGAGCAGCAAGGCCTCTGATTGGAAGGCTGTGAGAAGCATGGAACCACCTCTTCATTGCTGTCCACCCCGAGTCGGAGTTGTAGCACTTATTAGTCTCCCAACTATGGGCAAATAGCTAACCCACAAACTGGGGTCAAAACACTATGAAACTATAAAAATATCTTCTTCTTCTTCTATGTGCCCTGTCCCTTCAGGACGTAGGCGATCATGGATCTCCACGTCTCCCTATCCCTTGTGGCTCTTAGTATGTTTGCTCCTGTTGCTCCTGACAACCCCTGTTCCGTCATCCACCAGATCAGACCCTGCAAATATGTTATCCGCTGCCTTCCTCTGTCTCTCCTTCATTCTATCTGTCCAGTCAGTATCAGGTTCTCCAGGCTCTCCTTCCTCATTGCATGTCCCAGGAACTTCAGTTGTCTCTTCCTGATGCTCAGCATCAATTTCCTTTTTGTTGCCATTCTTTCTAACACCTCGTCGTTGCTTGTATGCTCAGTCCACGATATCCGTAGCATCCTTCTGTAGAACCACATTTCGGCCGCTTCCAGTTTTGTCCTCATTTTCGATGATATTGTCCAGCATTCACAGCCGTATTGAAGAACTGACATATACTTTTATAGAAATATAATCATAAAAATAGACGTTTACAGAAAAATATACATTTTTGAAGGAAAAATATTACCAACAAAACATTTTGAAGAAAAATTATTACCATAACACATTTTTGAAGGAAAAAAAATTATTCTCAGCAAAACATTTTTGAATACAAAACTAGAAGACATGTTTTAGTTTTTTAAAATAATAAAGAATAAAAACAAAAACCTGACTAAATCAACCTTCTCACTATAATTGAATATTAAAAAATACCTTAACATCCCATCTTTTTAGCATTAAATAACCCAAAGAGGTTGATATACCGTTAAACTAAACACAAACTCTCTAGAGACCAATGTAATGATGTTGGGGGAAAAGAATGATGGTAGCACCGATATTCATAGTTAAATGATCTTGAACTGAAAAATCAACATTCTCTAACAGTCTTTTCAAGAAATTGGACTCACGGTAAACCTTTCCAAATCAGAAACTATGATTTGGAATTGGAATAAAAGCAGTTATGGCACCTACCCTAAATCAATCATAAATATTCAGTATGTAGAATTAGTAAATATTAAACGCTTCAAATAGGTCAATGAATGGGTCAGTTATAACAAATTATGCATAGGCGGAAATGAAATTGAATATAGACTAGACTGCACCAAAGGTCGTTTCGCCCAAAACCACAAGTTGCTACAAAACCAAAACATCACTCTGAAAACTACAGTGATTTTCTTAAATAATCTTGTCAGATCGAAACATTCAGAAGAATGTTACGTATGGTGTAAACTTTACAGTATTTAGGATGTGCGTTGTGATGAAGTGTATACCGACTCGGAAAGATAAATCGGGGAGCCGAGTTCGAATTCCAGTTGAATTCTTTGCATTCACTTACGCACAAGTACTCTTGGGAAAGGTATTAATCTATCTCTTCTCTCTAGTTATGGGTTAAATAATAGGACAGATTGGGTTCTATAGACTTGGCTGGCAACCAGTCCACCACAGAAAGCAACGCCAACCTACTGCGGGATAATATTCTCACCAGTCAGTCCTGTCTCTTTCGAGACATGATCGTCCAAAGCATGTATCACGTATGGCACTTAACTGACTGACATTATTTGGACTATTGTCCTCATCTTTGTTGCCATTTGTACTACGTTTCGGCCGTTGTACATTCCGGCCTTCTTCAGGTGCTAGGAATTTCGAACCGAAACCTTTATTACAATCACTGGGGCACAACGTAGGAAACGTCGTACAAATGGAAACAAAGATGAGGAAAATTATCCGAATAATGCACAAGGTATTGCAACAAAATCCGACACTTGACAAAAAGGAAACAAAATAAGCAATAAAAACAAAAGTTGTATATGCAGAGACCCGTCAGTTTATTTAGCAGCAGTTATGTTTTCCAGCAGGACCCCGCTCTTGCACACAAGGCCAAGACGACCCAGGCGTGGCTGCTGAATAATGTTCCTCACCACTGGTCACCGGACTTGTGGTCGACCTTCTCATCCGATTGCAACCCCGTTGACTCTTTTTTTTCTGAGGCCGTGATCCTGGCCAAGACCAACAAGCACGCTTACAACACTGTCGACTCTCTGAAAGCTGCCATCGTGGAGTCGTTCGCCGCTATCGATAAGCACATGGTCGTCAAAGCGTGTGACCCATTTCGCGCCCGCCTTGAGATGGTGGTCGCCGGCGGCGGTTACACAAAAAATAACTTTAACTGTTGCTAGATAAACTATTGGGTGTGCTATCCGACTTTAGTTTTTATTGCCTATTTCGTTTTCTTTTTGTTAAGTGTCGGGTTTTGCTGCAACACCCTGTAAATACTGTAAATACAACCTCATCTCAGATTTATATAATTGCTTTTTCAGATCAATGTTTAAAATGAGTTAGAAAGAAGGAAATCTGTAGGGCCTTATTTTTCTAATCTCCATGACTGGTGCTACAGAATCAGAAACAAAGACCTGTATCAAAGCAACAGAAATCATATCAAGGACTTCCACCATTGGTAATAATTAAATTGAATAGCAGATGTAACTTGAAGAGAAAATAATAGCATCACAAAAAATGTTGATATTCCACACAACTTGAAATAAAATGTTAGGACGGAAACACCATCAGTGACGTATAATTTTTGATAATGGCCAGGGTCAATTTTTTCATTGTATACTCCTTAGACTCAAGTAAATGGGGTGCTATAGGGCCTATTACTGAGAAATGATATGTGCATTGTGGTGCAGTGAATATCGGTTCAGAACGAGAAACCGAAGAGCCGAGTTCAAATTCCAGTTGAATTCGTTGCATTTATTTACGTGCAAATACCATTAAAAAAGGTATTAATCCGACTCTTATCCCTCCAGCTAGGGGTTAAATAGCAGGACAGATTGGGTTCTATAGCATTGGTTGAAAAATAGTATACCGCAAAAAGTAATGGCAAACCTATTGCGGGAAAAATCTTTTGCCTAGACAGTCATGTCTTTTTTAAGACATGATCGTCCAAGTGTGTATCATGTATGGCACTTTACTGACAGACTGAGAAATACGAGACAGGAAGATATTTAACAACAGATTAAAGAGGAATTAAAGACATTATTCAAATTAAATATAAACTTTTTTTTCACTCCTTGACTAGATACCATGCCAATATGAATGTTCAGTGTTGTCACACCATCTGGACACGCCACCACACACCTTTTGCACGCCACTGATCACCATCTCTACTATAAAAAGCGATAACTGCTGTTAGATTTGGAAAAGCAATTTTCCAGATGATTTGCTTCAAATAAAATATTTTATAAATTTCCAGAGACGGTAGCACTGAATACAGATAGTTAAGTACCATACGTAATACACGCTTGAACGATCATGTCTCGAAAGAGACTTGACTGACTGGGCAGAAGATTATCCTGCAGTAGGCTGCCATTACTTTCTGCAGTAGACTGGTTGCCAGCCAAGGTTATAGAACACAATCTGTCCTGTTATTTAATCCATAATTAGAGAGAAGAAACTGATTAATACCTGGGCAGAAGATTATCCTGCAGCAGGCTGCCATTACTTTCTGCAGTAGACTGGTTGCCAGCAAAGGCTATACAACCCAATCTGTCCTGTTATTTAATCCATAACTGGAGAGAAGAAACTGATTAATACATGGGCAGAAGATTATCCTGCAGCAGGCTGCCATTACTTTCTGCAGTAGACTGGTTGCCAGCCAAGGTTATAGAACACAATCTGTCCTGTTATTTAATCCATAACTGGAGAGAAGAAACTGATTAATACCTGGGCAAAAGATTATCCTGCAGCAGGCTGCCATTACTTTCTGCAGTAGACTGGTTGCCAGCCAAGGTTATAGAACCCAATCTGTCCTGTTATTTAATCCATAACTGGAGAGAAGGAACGGATTAATACCTGGGCAGAAGATTATCTTGCAGTAGGCTGCCATTACTTTCTGCGGTAGACTGGTTACCAGCCAAGGCTATAGAACCCAATTTGTCCTGTTATTTAACCCATAACTGGAGAGAAGGAACGGATTAATATCTGTGCAGAAGATTATCCTGCAGTAGGCTGCCATTACTTCTGCGGTAGACTGGTTGCCAGCCAAGGCTATAGAACCCAATCTATCCTGTTATTTAATCCATAACTCGAGAGAAGAAACGGATTAATACCTGTGCAGAAGATTATCCTGCAGTAGGCTGCCATTACTTCTGCGGTAGACTGGTTGCCAGCCAAGGCTATAGAACCCAATCTGTCCTGTTATTTAACCCACAGCTGGAGAGAAGAAACGGATTAATACCTTTCTCAAAGGTATTTGCGAGTAAATGAATGCAAAGAATTCAACTGGAATTCGAACTTGGCTTTCCGATTTCTCGTTGCAAGCCAATAAGTACTGCACTACAATGGATACGCGGTCAAAAACTGCCGGATGTTTTCTGAGAAAGAGACGGCTAGTATAGCCACTGCTATTGCCAGGGATTGAACTGACAAATGCTTAGTATATATACTTACCCGGTAGCTATATTATCAATCGCTATAAAGTAGTAAATCGAATGTCTGTTTCTTCCAAATCCAAACACAATTGATCATTGGCACGAAGAGAAATTTTATCTCAAGGACGAATGAACGTCGAAGAATGATAGGAAATGCCCTCTAGCATAGTCAGCCGAATGTAAATTGTTTGCTCCTATGAATCGAATAACGAGTTCACAATGCGAGTACAAGAAAGAAAGAAAAAACAACAGACATAAAAATTGAAACAACAAAAGCGGAAACGTGGTGATTGCAGAAACCAAGACATTTTGAATCGACCAGTGTAAAATATTGATAAATTCTCACCTCATAAAGAGCTGGAAGATACTGACTATAAAAGAAGATGAGGATATCAGATTGAATACATTACTCTATAATAATGCTAATTTGTCACCTAATAGACAGCTGATATGTTGTGGCTATAACAAGCAAGATGAGGATATCAGATTCATGAAATATTGTATAATAATACCAATTTCTCATCACATAAATAACTGAAAAGTTGTTGACTCCTGTTGACAAAGACAAAAAAATATAAATTAATTATCTATGACACAAAATTTAAAAGGGAGCTTTTGAATCACCTTCCACCTAAGTTGACCGTCTGGAGCAGTTTTAATATTTAAATGATATTACTAGAAACCTCACGAATTATTTAACAATTTTATCCTGGATTTTTACCGCCTACATATATAAATCTAAACTTATTTATAAATGGAACTTTGTCTGTGTGTGTGTGTCCGTTACCTATAGACTCCGAAACGGCTGAACCGATTTTCTTGAAAATTTACACAGTTGTACTATAAGCGTCTGCGAGTGTTCTTAGCTAGGTTTTGTGTCGAGGTAACCCCAATAGATATCGAAAATCGATAATCGAAAAAATCGGGTTATAGAAGAAATGGTCCGATTTTAATCAAATTTGATACACTCATAGACAAAGACATTAAAAACAATATTCAGAAGTTTCAAGATTACAGTTCTTACAATAGTGCAGAAAATCGATAATATATATATATATATATATATAAAACGCAAGATGTTTGTGTGTGCGCCTGTTTATCTTCCTGTATGTCTGTATTTTTCTCAGCCCTTTTATTTTACTTTTTGCTTTGGGTTTGGCTCTAAATAGGTATAATTGTAGTTCTTAGTCTCGGCCATGATACCATTTACTCAAAGGACTTATTTAGCCTTAAAAATTCAGTTTACGACGAAAAAAATATTTGATATCGATACCAGGAAATCAAAATTTGACTTACATCCATTCATCTTTCTTTCAGTCTACAGTTTCGCTTTAACTGGAAACAACTATTGCTTTTTAGTCTTTCGTGCCAACGTCCAAAGAGTCTGAGCTCCAGGACCACGAATTAGTTTTAAAGCTTTTATTACACCCGAGCAACACCGGGCTATACTGCTAGTATATATATATATTTGTGTATTTAGGCAGCAAATTTAGGTTCAAACCTACCTTCATTGTGCGATTTGAAAAGCTCAAGCAATGATGTATGATATCTGCTTGATGGGTGTTGTGAAGTTAAGACACTTCTTAGGCACTGATTCTTCAGAGACCATGATGTTAACTAATGCTAATAACCGCTTCACAGAAGGTGGTATTGGTGAGGAAAATGGACCACATCACCCTTGAAATCTTTTAATCTTTTTAATTTCGGTACTTGGCTTAACGCTTGAGACGAATGCCGAAACCCGGGATTGAATAAGGGACCTTTCTCCTTCTATCGAGCGCCCATAGCTAGAATCGCCGACTGACGCCAATTCGGCTGGGTTTCAATCCTAGGTAAAAAGCAATTGATATAGCGAAATGGATCTGTCTGCATATATATATATTTATATATGGTCGTATCTGACTACCGGGCACACCGGGCACGGGTCCGGGCCGATCCGTGAAATCATAGTGAAAATCCTGGCAAGGAAAAATGTCTTCGTCAGGAATCAAACTAAACAATTCACAAAGAAAGAAAGAAAGAAAGAAAGAAAGAAAGAAAGAAAGAAAGAAAAACGAAGAAAACATCCGAATGAACGCATTAAAAATCTGTTTGTTTATTTATTAATTTTGGGAGAAAAGACTGGTTATACTTAGAAAGTCCGAACCCGATTTCCTGCTTTGGTTCACGTTCTGTGCTTAATTTCCATTGGAATAGCCAAAAAAATTCGCAAAAATCATAGTTTCTGGTAACGGATGACACTGATGACGTCATTACATTGTCAACTAATAAATCCGGGCAATTTTCTCTGTGCCCGGTGTTTTTTTTTTATCATTAGCTACGGCTCTGTATATATATATATATATGCTTTCAATGTGGTTAAACGTGATATCACAGCCTAAAGCACCGACAGATCTTATCAAGGGAAACTTTATGCTTAACTTTCGAGTTTGGGAAACAGAAAATGTTGCAGCCTTATTGACATGCAGAAAAAAATTATTCATTCTCAGGCAAGAAAATCTTGTGGGTGTGTGGATATTTAACACTGGTTATTTTTTTTTTTTTTTTTAGTTTTTCAGTTTGAATGTCAGTAGGGATTATATCGCTAATCAGCCACTGGCTGCAGAAATAAATGTTTTTCACAGTTCGGCTTAATGTTACCGAAGGCGCTCATCGTCTATCATTCTGGAAAGATCAAACTATCAAGCCAGCGATAATTCCACGTTTATTGCTAGAGGAACCTGCAACCATCGCTCATAAATTCAACGCACATGTTCAGTAAAAGTAATAACTAAAATAAACTGCAAATTTGTCTGAAAAGCTATCAAATAGATGAAAATAGCTTTCGATGTTTAAAGTGGGTCATGTTTGTTCTGCTAGTAAAATCTATTTTCTTTTTTCTTTTGGGATTACAAAAACAAGTGTGACAAATAAGTTTTCACCTGAGATTTTAAGATCTGTATGGACTGTAAAAAGGAGATGGAAATCCAAATTTCGTTTCAATTGAATTATATTTGCCATGGAAGTAAACGAGGCTTTTATCTTCTGAAATGTCTAAATAAATGTTTTAAATTAAATTCTTCTATAAATACTTTCACGGCTTCTGCTGCGATGAACTTAGATCACTGGTGCCCCCTAAATACGAATTTGCACGAGATACTAGATTAGCAACTAGATCCCACCCTTTTACAGTGAAACCGATAAAATGCAGCCGTAACTTCTACTCCAACAGTTTCTTTCCTCGCACTTCGCGACTGTGGAATTCTCTTCCAAATGATTGCTTCCCTGACGGCTACAATCTCCAGGAGTTTAAATGTAAGGTCAATACACACCTCCTAACACACTAACCTGCTCCCATTCTATCAAACACTCTTCCCATCTGCCCGACCCTCATCCTCGCTATCCTTACTCATCTGTCACCTTTCTCCTGACATTCCCTATGTCTATCCACTCCTTCTCTTTACCTTCCCCTATGTAGCCCCATGCGCAATAGTGGCAGTGAAATGCCTTGCTTGGGGTGAGATGATTAAAAAAAAACATGCATTATTTTTTAAGATCCTCTGTATCCTTACTTATCTGTCACCTTCCTCCTGACATTCCCTATGTCTAACCACTCCTTCTCTTTACCTTCCCCTATGTAGCCCCATGCGCAATAGTGGCAGTGAAATGCCTTGCTTGGGGTGAAATGATTAAAAAAAAACATGCATTATTTTTTAAGATCCTCTGTATCCTTACTTATCTGTCACCTTCCTCCTGACATTCCCTATGTCTAACCACTCCTTCTCTTTACCTTCCCCTATGTAGCCCCATGCGCAATAGTGGCAGTGGAATGCCTTGCTTGGGGTGAGATGATTTAAAAAAAAAAAAAAATTCTTTTTGTGCAATCTATAAAGGGTCAAGCACTCTATAAGTGAAATAGAAATTCAAATCTTCTCAATTGAATTATATTTACCATGGAAGTAAGGAAGGGTTTATCATTTAAAATGTCTAAATAAATAAAAGACACGGAAAAAAATCTGCAGGACCTTCTACAGAAGATAGCCGAAGAGAGTAACATGAAGGAATTACAAATAAACTGCATGGTCATCAGCAAAATGAGCAGCCCAAAGTGTCAAATACAGGTGTGGGGTGTTCAAATCAAGCGGGTACGAAAATTTCAATATCTGGGAAGACGGAAAGTGCGACACAGAGATTCAAAGGCGAATTAGCATGGCGAAAGACGCGTTCCAGAAGCTGAGTAAAGTGTTAAGACACAGGAAACTTTCACTAGAAACAAAGAAGAGAGTACTGGATTGCTATGTGATGTTAGTTCTTCAATATGGCAGCGAATATCAACAAAGATAAAGGGAAAACTTAAAGCAGCTGAAATGTGGTTCTACAGAAGGACGCTGAGGATATCATGGATCGAACATGTGAGCAATGATGAGGTTTTGGAAATGATGGAAACGAAAAGGAAATTAATATTGAGCATCAGGAAGAGAAAAATGAAGTTCCTGAGACATGCAATGAGGAAGGAGGTCTTGGAGAACCTGATACTAACAGGCCAGATAGAGGGAAAAAGGGACAGAGGAAAGCAGCGGATAACATATTTAAAGGGCCTGAGCAGGTGGATGACAGAACGTAGGCTAAGAGACGTTACAGGAGAAAGCGTGCTAAGAGCCACCATGGATAGGGAGACGTGGAAGGCCATGATCGCCTACGTCCTGAAGGGACAAGGTACATAAAAGAAGAAAGAAGAGTTCGAATTCAAGCCGAGTTCATTACATTCGCTTATGTGCAAAAACATTTTGGCGATCCCGGATCAAAAATAAACATGATTGTTCACGTCATCCTCTGTCGGCATTCAGGCTAGCGCAGTAGCTAATGGTCCATTCCTCCCTATAGATTTTTCGATATTGATAAGAAAATGAAGAGTCATTCGAATATGATGCTACCTTATTGTTGAGGTAAATCTTCGTCGCCAATCTTTTGCGGCCTCTTTGGTAGTCAGGAAGAAAGACACGGAAAACAAGAAGGTAGGTTCAAACAGTGTATTCCATATATACAAGTAAGAGTGTTAATAATCAACAAATAGAAGTGTACGTCCAAACGGTATAGTTACGCTGCATCTTGACTGCATTACGGCTGTCAGTCGACTATCTCCTCGGAAGTCACGCAGGTTAGTATTTATTGAAGGAAGAAGAATCCATTCCTATAGATAGAGCACCATAACACTTATTAAAAAGCCAAGGACTAGATTTACTATGTAATTAGTGTTTATTATCTAATCTCATTAAATGCTACCTTATATATATTATTCTATTTTAAATGTGCGTTTTAGATTTTAAAAAAGAAAAGAAAAAAATTGTCACACTGAATGTAGTACAGCGAAGCAATAACGAATAAAGAAAAATACTCAGCTTTGAGTCGAAGAAATGTAGTCACCAAAAAAATAAAGATAAGGATATTCGAATACATAACTTATGAAATAATCAGTAATTTCATTTGAACACTTCGGAAAATACAAAAATGTGGAGAATTATTAATGGAAATGTAGTGATCAAAACAACAAAGATGAAGATGCTAGTCTGAATAATTCATGAAATAATGACAAGGTTTAATCTAAAACGTTAAGAAAATACACGAAGGCCGGAGAATGCATTAGTCGAAATGTAGTGATCAAAACAGCAAATATGAAGTCTGAATAATTTATGGAATAACGACAAGACTTCATCTCAGATGTTTAAACAATACCAGAAGGCTGGAGAATGCATTGGCCGAAATGTAAATATCAAAACAATAAGCATAAGGAAGCTGGTCTGAATCATTCATGAAATAATGATAATGTTATGGTGCCCTATCTATAGGAAAGGTACTCTTCCTCCGTCAATAAATACCAACCTTCGTGACTTCCGGAGAGACAGTCATGAGGCAGTCAAGAAGCAATCGCGAGGCAGTCGAAACATACCTTCTTGTTTCCGTGTTTTTCTTCCTGGCCCAAACAGGCCACAGTAGATAAGATTCATCTTCAGACGATACATGAAGGCTGTAGAATGCATTGGTCGAAATGTAGTGATCAAAACAGCAAAGAAGAGGATACTAGTCTGAATAATTGATGGCATATTTCACCTATAATATTAAGACAATACAATCAGACTGGAGATAGCATTAGCCTGAATGTAGTAACCAAAACAACAGTGATGATGGGACTAGTCTAAATATTTTATGAAATATTTAATCTCAGATAACCAGATGGGGATGCTGGTCTAAATAATTCTTAGAATAATGACAAGACTTCATCTCAAATAATAGAGAAGAGAGTGGAGAATACATTAAATGAAATGATCAAACCAACAATGATGAGGATACTAGTCTGCGTAAATAAAGACAAGACTTCATTTCAAAACTTCAGACAATACAAGAAGGCTGGAGAATGCATTGGTCGAAATGTAATGATCAAAACAACAAAGATGAAGATACTAGTCTGAGAAATTTATGAAATAATGACACGACTTCATCTCAGACCTTCAAACAATACAAGAAGGCTGGATAATGAATTGGCCGAAATGTAGTAATCAAAACAACAAAGATGAGGATAGTAGCATAGACTTCACTTGAGAAATTTTAGACAATACAAGAAGGCTGCTGAATGCATTGGCCAAAATGTAGTGATCAAACCACCAATGATGAGGATACTAGCATAGACTTCATCTCAGACCTTCGGAAAATGCAAGAAGGCTGGAGAATACACTGGCCGAAATGTAATGATCAAAACAACAAAAATGAGGATACTAGTCTGGGAAATTCATGAAATAATGACAAGACTCCATCTCAGCCCTTCAGACAATTTTTATTAACGTGGGGATTCTTTTTGAGGTTCCCGGAGCGGATGTGGCATTTTGGTACATGGATAATTGTGGGATGATGGATGGGTCCTTATGGTGAATGAGAAATTGAAAAGAATGTTTGCGTCATGATTCTGATTAGCTAGGTATAGGATAGTTATTGTTGACCAACCTCAGTTTTTGTCCCCCCCCCCCCAAGCACTGGCCTTGTACCATAATTGTATTTTTCGATACAATAAATATCGTCGACAATACAGTAAGGTTGAAGAATGCATCAGCCGAAATGTAGTGATAAAAAGAACAAAGTTGAAGATATTAATCTGAATAATTCATGCGGTATTGTAGAGATTTTATGTTTTAAAAGTCAGTCAGTTAGTTAAGTGCTATACGTGATACACGCTTGGGCGATCATGTCTCTTTCGAGACATGACTGACTGGGCAGAAGATTATCCCGCAGTAGGTTGCCATTGCTTTCTACGGTAGACTGGTTGCCAGATAAGGCTATAGAACCCAATCTGTCCTACTATTTGACTCATAGCTTGAGGCAGAAGACATATATTATTAAGTAGTAATTACTTGGGGATCAGTTTATTACTTTATAACAATATAAAGCTGATCCCCCATTTTATGCCCAGTAGACGCCTTAATGATGATTCCAACTATTCAGTCAGTCAGTTAAGTGCCATATGTGATACACGCTTGGACGATCATGTCTCGAAAGAGACATGACTGACTGGGCAGAAGATTATCCAGCAGTAGGTTGCCATTGCTTTCTGCGGTAGACTGGTTGCCGACCAAGGCTATAGAACCCAATCTGTCCTGCTATTTAACCCATAACTGGGAGGAAGAGACGGATTAATACCTCTCCCCCCCAAAAAAAATCATTTATTGCTTTGCTTTGTTTTTACTTGAATAATTGATTAATTATTTAGAAAATTTGAAACATTACAAAAATATGTTAAAATAAATCTTAGTCTTGTTCAAAATTGGTAATATAAAAATTCTTGGCTGCATATTTTGCAGAAAAATGAAAACTAATCGCAGACCACTGCTAATCACGTCTGATTCAAGTGAATGAAATTTGATTCTCTCCTGTTTGTTCAAAGATCGCCAAAGGCTGCTCCGTCTATATTTGCAGGCGAAATAGCATATCCGAAGCCAAAAAAAAAAGTTCCCAGACTTTATTTATCATTCTATCGCAGATGGAACGCTGGAATCTTTAACAGGTTACAAGGAGAGCAGAAAGGATGGTATGCTTCAGAGGCAAATGCCAAGAATACCATTCCTCTTCCTCTCTTTTTTTCATCAGCGATATCAAATGACGCGCGAAAACGTATTCGAGATGAAAGCGGACTGTAAAAACGAACGGAACATGACTTAAAACCTGTGCAAACATCACATATTCACCCCGTCTTTTTTTTCTTCCTCGGCGTGGCTTTAATGGTCACGAAGCTTATTTCGTTTTAACGAATCAGTTACAACTAAATAAAGAGTTTGTTCTTCACCAGCTAGGAATAAACTTTCTCACTGACGTCATGGAGTACTGCTGCCATTTATGGTCAGGTGCCCCTGCCGTTCTCCTCAGTGTTCTTGACAAGCTCCAAAGGAGAGTCTGTAATGTGATAGGTACTGATCTAGCGACTCGACTGCAGCCACTTCCCCATCGTCGAAATGTGGCCTCCCTCTGTCTCTTCTATAAATACTTTCATGGCTTCTGCTCAGACGAACTTAAGTCACTGATGCCTCCCCAACAGGTGTTTACCCGTGCAACCAGACTGGCAACTGGGTCCCACCCATTCACAGTCAGGTTAGCCAAATGTAGACGACAATTCTACTCCTGCAGCTTCCTCTCTCGCACTTCCCGCCTGTGGAACTCACTCCCGTATTCTTGCTTTCCTGACGGCTACAACCTCCAGAAATTTAAATGCAAAGTTAATACTCATCTACTAACCACTGGCCTCTAGCTCTCTCCCCTCCCCTGTATAACCTGCCCTTTCTCTCCACCTATGTATCTGTCATCGCACCTGCTTTCTCAGCTTTCTATTGTTCCCTTCTAACTAGCTTGTACTCCTCACTCTTTTCTAATTAATCTTTTTACATTTATGTAACCCCCTGCACATCAGTGGCGTTTCTGCCTTGCTCGTGGTGAAATGATTAAAAAAAAAAAATATGGCTCCCGTCTGTCTTTTCTACAAGTATTATCATGGCAACTGCTTCGATGAGTATTTTCTCCTGGTTCCCCGACCACGTGAATTTAAGCGCGTTACCAGATTGGCACTCAGGTCGCACCCTTTTACCGTTAAAATAGTGAATGTAAACTTCAATTCTACTATAATAGTTTCTTTTCTCGCACTTCCCGCCTGTGGAACTCCCTTCTGTTTACTTGCTTCCCTTATAGCTACAATCGCCAAAAGTTTAAATGCAATGTCAGTTGCCATATTCTATCTTCATGAATCCCGTTCATCTTTTATCCTTTCTTCAATATCCATTGTAACCAGTCTATTTTCTCACTGCAACCCCCTGCACACTAGTGGCAGTTTTGCCTTGCTTGGGGTGAAATGATTAAAAAAACACAAAAACATCTATTCATTCCTGTTTCATTAATAAGCCTAATCTGTTCAATAAGGTCAAACTGACAGCCAATCTACAAAATTGATCCGCATTCTGTTGTTAACTAGGGCAAGGAATGGCTTGTTAATGTTAAAACGAAATATCTCTTCTTTGATCATTAGAGAAAGTCCTTTTAACTTCCATCAGTATGGCCAATGTTAATCTCCAGGAAAGTGACTTATTGCGCCTTCTTTGTTTAACATTTCTGGATGACATGAAGTAGAAATATTACATTGAATCAACTGTGAAGTCCGCAGCTGAAAAAGATGATTCACTATGTTATGCTAAACAGTTTTTCTCGTCAGAATCTATCTTGCATATTTATAAGTCCACCATTCGTCCTGGATTGAATAATGCAGCCCCATCATGTCTATTACTCCTATTATATATTTAAAGATTATTGATAAAATACAAAGAAAAATCTGCAATGTTATTAATCCTGACCTAGCATCTCGGGATCAGTAATTTCCCCACAGCATTCTATAAATATTTTAGCGGTAATTATTCTGAGAAACTTTCCTCTAGAGTATCTTAACTTAATAAATTTAAGCGCAGTACTAGATTGGCGGTAAGGTCTCATCATTCTACAATTGAAATGGCTAGATGCAACCTTACTGATTTATAAGCCTGACCTGGCATCCCAGCTTCAATCGATTTCCCACTACTGTAATGTAGCTTCCCTGGGCCTTTTCTATAAATACTTTCATGGTAATTGTTCTGATGAACTTTCTTCTATGGTACTTAGACTTTATGAATTGAAGTGCAGTACTAGATTGGCGGTAAGGTCTCATTATTTTACAATTGAAATGGATAGATGCAACCTTTCTGATTCATAAGCCTGACTTGGCATCCCAGCTTCAATCGATTTCCCACTACTGTAATGTAGCTTCCCTGGGCCTTTTCTATAAATACTTTCATGGTAATTGTTCTGATGAACTTTCCTCTGAGGTACTTAGATTTTATGAATTGAAGTGCAGTACTAGATTGGCGGTAAGGTCTCATCATTCTACAATTGAAATGGCTAGATGCAACCTTACTGATTTATAAGCCTGACCTGGCATCCCAGCTTCAATCGATTTCCCACTACTGTAATGTAGCTTCCCTGGGCCTTTTCTATAAATACTTTCATGGTAATTGTTCTGATGAACTTTCTTCTATGGTACTTAGACTTTATGAATTGAAGTGCAGTACTAGATTGGCGGTAAGGTCTCATTATTTTACAATTGAAATGGATAGATGCAACCTTTCTGATTCATAAGCCTGACTTGGCATCCCAGCTTCAATCGATTTCCCACTACTGTAATGTAGCTTTCCTGGGCCTTTTCAATAAATACTTTCATCGTAATTGTTCTAATGAATTTTCCTCTGCGGCACTTAGACTTCATGAATTTAAATGCAGTACTAGATTGGCGGCTAGGTCTCATCATTTTTCTGTTGAAATTTTGAGATGCAACCGTAGGTTCTGTGCTAACAATTTATCACATTTCTCTATTGTGGAATTCTCTTTTGGCATTTTGCTTTCCAGTCAAATTTGATGCTTAAAATTTAAATGCAATGTCAACCGTTATCGTTTCTCTTCTTAATTCTTGTTTTCTTATTGTCCTCTCTCCTTAATATTAGTTTTTCTCATATTCTCTAACACTCAGTAATCCCCTGTATCTTAGTGGCTTTATTGCCTTGCTTAGGGTAAAATGATTAAAATATGAAATTTAAGCGCAATGTCAATCGTTATCATCAGCCTTGTTCTTTTATTGTCCTCTCTTAATAGCAGCCTTTCTTACATTCTTCAGCACCAAGTACCCTCTTGTGTCGTAGTGGCTTTAGTGCCTTTCTTGGAGTGAAATCTTAAAAAACACTAGATATAATGTTTATGTGATACAACTATTTTATAAATAAACATTTTAACAACGATCTGTAGAAGACGCTCAACTGATATTTTTATACTACTGTTTACACAATGCGAGGCCCGAGAGGCACTCAAGATAGGGATGTAATGAATGACGTCTAACCTTATGCCAAACTATGTTGTTATCTCAGTGAGGTTCTTTGCATCAAATATCTACTGAAACTAAAACACCACCTAGATCGCAAATGGAATTCGTATATAGTCAGTTATTGCCATACGTCATACACGCTGTGGGCGATCATGTCTCGAAAGCGACATGACTGACTGGGCAGAAGATTATTTCACAATAGGTTGCCATTGCTTTCTGCGGTAGACTGATTGCCAGCCAAGGCTATAGAACCCAATCTGTCCTATTATTTAACCCATAACTGGAGGGAAGAAACGGATTAATACCTTTCCAAAGGTATTTGTGCGTAAGTGAATACCAGGAATTCAACTGGAATTTGAATTTGTCATCCACGGCACCACAACGCAATTAATCGCTAAAGATGTTGGAAGAACTGTCGGTTCCTCGGAGAGTCCCCAGAAAGTACCTAACACCTGATATGCTCTGTCTTTAAAAGAGCGTGACCAGACCAAAAATGGAATATTGTTAACATATCTGGGCTGGAGTTGCTCAATCCTCCCTTCCTGACCTTGATAGGGTTTGAGATCGGTCCTGACGCATTATTCTTCACTCTGCGGCTACTGTGTCCCGGACAAACTGCAACGTTGCAGTCGAGTCAATACTCTATCGCTGTTTCCATGGCAAATGTTCGCCTGAGTTCAATTCTTGAGTTGAGGAGCCGAGTTCAAATTCCAGTTGAATATCTTGCATTCACTTACGCTCAAATACCCTTGGGGATGGTATTAATCCGTCTCTTCCCTCAAGTTATGACAGTTCGGTTGCAGTCGCTCTCTCACCTGTGTGACGTGGATTCACTGTGCCTCTTCTACAAATATTTTTACGGCTTCTGCTCCAATGAACTTAGCTCACTGTGGCCTCCTATGCATGGATTTACACGAGCTACTAGACTAGCAACTAGTTTCTACCGTTTTACAGTGAAACCGATAAAATGTAACCGCGATTTCTACTCTAACAGCTTCTTTTCTCGCACTTCCTGCCTGTGGAATTCCCTTCCATATACTTGCTTCGCTACAATCTCCAGGAATTTAAATGTAAGGTCAATAGACATCTTCTATCTCACTAACCCGCACTCTTTCTCTCAAGCTCTTTTCTCCATCCACTTCACTCCCATTACACCGGTATTCTCATCTGTCTATTACCCACCTCCTGACATCCCCTATAACATATTCCTCTTTCTCATTACTTTCCTTTATGTAACCTTCTGCGCAAAAGTGGCAGTAAAACTGCCTTGCTTGGGGTGAAATGATTAAAAAAATATAAATAAATAATAGGACAGATTGGGGTCTATAGCCTTGGCTGGCAACCAGTCTACCGCAGAAAGTAATGGCAACCTACTAAGGAATAATCTTCTTCCCAGTCAGGCGAGGTACCCCCGATAAATATCGAAAATCAATAATCGAAAAAATCGGGTTATAGAAGGAGTGGTCCGATTTTAATCAAATTTGATACACTCATAGACAAAGACACAAGAAACGATATTCAGAAGTTTCAAGGTTCTTACAATAGTGCAGAAAATCGATAATATATATATATATATATATATATATATATATATATATATAAAAACAAGATGTTTGTGTGTGTGTCTGTTTATCTGCCTGTATGTCTGTATTTTTTTCAGCTGTTTTATTTGAGTTTTTGCTTCGGGTTTGGCTCTAAATAGGTATAATTGTAGTTCTTAGTCTCAGCCATGATACCATTTACTCAGATGACTTATTTAGCCTTCAAAATTCAGTTTACACCGAAAAAAACTTATTTGATATCAATACCAGGAAATCAAAATTTGACTTACATCCATTCATTTTTCTTTCAGTCTACGGTTTCGCTTTAACTGGAAATAACTATTGCTTTTTAGTCTTTCGTGCCAACGTCCAAAGAGTCTGAGCTCCAGGACCATGGATTAGTTTTAAAGCTTTCATTACACTCGAGCAACACCGGGCTATACTGATAGTATATATATATTTGTGTATTTAGGCAGCAAATTTAGGTTCAAACCTACCTTCATTGTGCGATTTGAAAAGCTCAAGCAACGATATATAATATCTGCTTGATGGATGTTGTGAAGTTAAGACACTTTTTAGGCACTGATTCTTCAGAGACCATGATGTTAACTAATGCTAATAACCGCTTCACAGAAGGTGGTAGTGGTGGGGAAAATGGACCACATCACCCTTGAAATCTTTTAATCTATTTAATTTCGGTACTTGGCTTAACGCTTGAGACGAATGCCGAAACCCGGGATTGAATCAGGGACCTTTCTCCTTCTATCGAGCGCCCATAGCTCAGAGCTAGAATCGCCGATTTTATATATATAAAAGTACATAAAACACGTAAACCAAAAAGAAAAAAAAATTTAAAAGAATTGATAATCGTTATCGTCTGTCTTCATAATTCCTGTTCTTTTATTGTTCTCTTTTCTTAAATATTTTCTTCTCGTATTATTAGAATTTCTATACTGACAATTTTTTCTCTCGCTTGTTGAAATCTCTGTGTGTCTAGGGCAAGATAGCCTGGCGGAACTGATCCCCATTCACACTGCGTTTTGAATGCAAAATCCTGTATTCATTTGGATGAATATATATATATATATATATATATATAGTCATTCGCCGACAGATCTGTTTCGTTGTATCACAGCTCATCAGTACGGTTAGACATCCGACTGCTTTTTACCCAGGATTGAAATCCGACCGAATTGGCGTCAGTCGGTGATTCTACCTCTGAGCTATGGCCGCTTGGTAGAAGGAGGCAGACTTTTTAGCGTGTATATTATCATTATGCAAGCCCAATAGCTGAGAGTGTTCTAATTCATTGCTGAATGAACGATGTGTAGATACTACAGTAGCTACTGTTTTTCAAACTTTACCATTCTTCCAGAGTGCTCAATAAAGGTGTGAGAATCTATATATATATATATATATATATATATATATTCACCATGAGATAATGTGTCTGCCTTAATTTTTCTTATATTTGCTCTATATGTATTTATATTATGCATATATGTTTAGTGCTCTCTTAGAGAGTTATCCTCCCACTGTATGTACAGGATACTCCTTTGGATTCTTCTATATCCACACTACATGCTGATATATATATATATATATATATATATATATATATATATATATATATATTGCTCTGAAAAGAAGAAAAGACGCCAAACTTATCCCAAAACCCGAGGAACCTTTCGGCCAACACTTTTTCAAGGGCTTCGTTGGCAAAAATATGAAAAGGGCTGAACGAAGACAATATCAATAGGGGAATTACTCACAGTACTGGGAGAAAGTGGAATACGTTTAAAAATAAACTTTAATGAAAAAATACATTAAAATGTGAGGGGGGTTGTAAATTTGATTCCACTAGAGTGATTAAAAAAGAAAAAGTTTCACTTTTGCGCGATTTAGACAACTATATATCCATCGCACCCTGTACGTATATATATATATATATATATATATATATGTGTGTGTGTGTGTGTGTGTGTGTGTCTGTGTGTCTGTGTGTCTCTGTCTGTGTATGCATATATATATGTGTGTGTGTGTATATATATGTATATAAATATGTATGTATATATATATACATATGTATATGTGTATTCATATATATATATATGTGTGTGTACATGTGAGTGTATGTATGTGCGTGTGTGTATATATGTGCGTGTGCGTGATAAAGAAAGAGAAAGTGAGTCGTGAGTGTCTGTGTGCGATAACATGTATCGAGACTGGGACTTTCAGAAAGATGGCCGAAATATTTCGAAACGAATGACCTTCAAAATATCTAAGGTCATATTTCAGGGAAAGCCTCGCACGCTAACACATACCAATCTACCAAACAAGCCAACAAACAAAACCAAAAATGAATAAATAAACATTCCAGACAAAGAAACGAATAAAAAAATAATGAAAAATTGTCTACTTAAATTTCAGGATAGTTCTGCAAACGGCTTAAATTAACAAACGCTTCCAAATGAAAAGAAAAAAAAAGGAATTAAAAATAAATAAAATATGGATGCTATTTATCGCTTACGTTTTTATCTATACCTATTTCCAATTTAATCGTACGCCTATTTATTTTCATCCAGTGAAAACAAGTCAGTCTCAAATTCCCGGCGGCTGGAAAACGTCCAAACTCCTTTTGGTTTTAGTCGTTTGAACGCAATTATCATCAGCTAATACAAAATTGTTCTCCATTTTCGCAGACGGGTGGGTATTACACTCGAAAATTCGCTATATGTACATATATATTTGTGATTTATTTAAATTTGTTTTAGTTATAGCTGGATCTATTTAAGATCGGCCATTGTGGGAGTTTTATGGTTGTTTATTTACCTTGAAGCTATCTGAGGATGTTCGCTTTCGAGAAAACATTACCGAACTGGTGTTAAGTAGAATTTTATTTCTGTTGTTGAAGTTTTTAAGGAATGAGTGAGTATAAACACTCTTTGTTTTATGCCTAGACACTTACAGTCAGTGTAGTGGCTGGCGGCTCAGGAGAAACCAGCGAGAAGATTTCGATTCCAAGTCGAGTCCAATACATTCACTTTCTCACGATTAACTTTAGGAATAACATGAATCTTCTATCCCATTGCAAACTATGGGTTAAATAAGCAATTAAAAGGTCGTTATAAACTCATCAAAACCTCCACTCTCCCGATTTGAAGCCTCGCTGCCGGATGCAGTTTATCAACATACCCAGGAAAACATTGCTTTCAAAACACAGCTTGAAGAAGGATTGATTCCCCCAGGTATCATGCTCTAGACACCCAGCAGCTGTAGTACATAGGCATGATCACATCTTTTCTTTTCCCCAGCTATGAATTAAATAACAATGTATAATGGGTTCTTTTGCAGTGAGGCTGCAACCAGTTTGGGAGATGGAAAACTCTTAATTTTGGATCATCCTGAAGAAGAATGCAATCCGTCAGGCTGTCTTGCCCTAGATACACACTGCTGCTATAGCTGCAGTACATAGTTATGAATCAATCTGTTTTTTCCTCAGCTATGGATTAAATAGCAATGTTGAATAGGTTCTCTTACTTTGAGGTTGCAACTAGTCTGAGAGAAGGAAAATTCTGAATCATTCTGAAGAGGGATGGACTCCGTTAGGTTGTCTTGCCCTAAACACACCACTGCTAGTATAGCTGCAGTACATAGTATGAATCCATCGCTTCTTCTCCTTAGCTATGGATTAAATAGCAGGGCTTCTAGATACTCTTGCCTTGAGATGGCAACCAGTCCAGAGACTTGAGGTAACAAACAGTCCATGAAGGCAATATAGCCCGAGACACACCGTTGCACCTATGGTTGCAGTACACTGGAGTTTATAATGCCTGAAAGGGTTGCGCTGCTTTGATGTCAACAAACTTGACTTGTAGATAGTTAGGGTTGCGTAGGGAGGAAACCTAACTATCTTCACTGTGTGTTCCATATTTGTTGTATAGAGCTTGAGAGGTATTTGTGTGGTTTGCCTTTATCGGTTGTATATGGCATTTGAATGGACACCACGATCATTGGTCTTATTTCTGGATGTCTTAAACATAGCTATGGGTTAAATAGCAGGTCAAACTTAGTGATTTTATATTAAGTAAATTTGGCATGTCATCATTTATCCATTACACCCAATGGTGCATAGGGCAGCAACCTTTTAAAAAAAGATGTCAATGTTATTTTTTATTTTTTGCGCGATTTAGACAACTATATATCCATCGCACCCTGTATATATATATATATATATATATATGTGTGTGTGTGTGGGGTAGAAACTGCTTTTTTTTACGGGGCAGGGTTGTTAGCCCTGCACCCAACCCCCAAACTTGGAGGACCGGTGAACCATTTTTGGTCCTTACGCTTACAGTATCTGGTATTCCCAAATGGTCACCCATTTAAGTACTGACCAGGCTCAATGTTGCTTAACTTCGGTGATCGGACGGGAACTGGTGCATTCAACACGATATAGCTGTAGACTGACATGTAGTCCGAATTAATAACGAGGCCACCTGATTCTTTACAAATATGGCTAGATATAGATATAGATATAGGCGATGGAAACTATTTCTGTAGAAGAATAATATACGTCGGTTTTTAACAACTATGGATAATCTCATCCATTCACACACATTTGTTTTCTTACATTTGTTAACTCTAGTATAACCTGGGAGTGTTAGAAAAACCTTTCAACATTAAGAAATATATATTTCTTAGACCGCATACAGAAGGTAGCTGAAGAGAGTGACAAGAAAGAACTACAAATAAACTTCAAGAAGACCGAATGCATAGTCCTCAGCAAAAAGGGCATCCCAAAATGCCAATTACAGGTGAGGGACTCTAAAACCAAGCAGGTACAGAAATTTAAATACCTAGGAAGTTTTCTAACAGAAGACGGAAAGTGCGACACTGAGATCCGAAGGCGAATTGGCATGGCGAAAGAAGCATTCCAGAAGTTGAGTAAAGTATTAAGAAACAGGACAATTTCACTAGAAACAAAGAGGAGAGTACTGGATTGCTATGTGATGTCGGTTCTTCAAGATGACAGTGAATGTTGGACAATATCTTCGAAGATTAAGGAAAATCTTGAAGCAGTTGAAATGTGGTTCTGCAGAGGGATACCATAAGCATGTGAGCAATGATGAGGTTTTGGAAAGGATGGAGACGAAAAGGAAATTAATAGTGAGCATCAGGAAGAGACAACTAAAGTTCCTGGGGCATGCAATGAGGCAGGAGGGCTGTTACTAACAGGCCAGATAGAGGAAAAAAGAGACAGGGGAAAGCAGCGGATAACATATTTGAATGACCTGATCAGGTGGATGACGGAACGAGGGTTACATGGTGCAACAGGAAAAAGCGTGCTAAGAGCCACCAGGGACAGGGAAATGTTGAGATGATCGTCTACGTCCTGAAAGGACATGGCACATAAAAGAAGAATGAAGATATAGGTATAAAGTGGAAAAAAAGGTGACACCCTACACGTACGCGCACTTGGGTGCATGAACGCAAACGCACACGTACTCTTTGGAAAAAAATTGCACCAATAAAAAAGTCCATATAAAAAGAAAAATCGAGAAGTATAAGGAGTCAATTGCTGATACTCCTACCTGACGGTGGAAGAAGGAGGTTATCAGGGAAACACGATTGCAAGGAGGCACGCTGGAGTAATGGATACTGGGAGAGTAGAGTTCGAATTCCAGTCGAATTCATTGCCCTTGGGAAAGGTATGAATCCATCACCCCCCACCAGATAAATAACAGGATAAAGTGGGTTCTATAGCCTTGGTTGGCAACCAGACCACCTTAGTAAGAATTTGCAACCTGCTGCTGGAAAACTTTGGTACAACATGCAGTTGGAGAGCCAAAAATTCCTTCTAAGGAAGAATCCAGCTTAACCCACCCAGGGTGAATGAAACCACAATTACAAGTACTCCTCTCCTGAATGGAGTGATTCTACGAAATTCTGTAGTCGTGATCTTGAATGATTACTAGACATGAGTTTAATTTTGGAGGCGGAAAATTAGCGGAAAATTAGCAAGTCATCTTTAACAACGGATTTGAGGTCGTTTCGGACATAGGCTGCCTACTGCTAATCTCAAGATAGTATTTACATTATTCGTACTATTGTCCTCATCTTTGTACAACTTTGTGCCAGCCGTTGTACGCTCCGGCCTTCATCACGTGCTAGGAATTTCGAACTGAACTCTTTATTACAATCACTGGGGTATGCTATCCTCATTTCTTGCGTAAAGCCTCGATTAGAAGTCATGAGTTATCTCCCTCTAACCCTCTAAGTTACTTGTTCCCCACTGCTGTAGCATGGTATTGAACTCACTGTGACTTTGGGTCAAATCACAGGAACTAACCAACGTCTATATTCACTTGATATGGTCTTGAAGCAATGTTGAAAAATGATTGGAACCAAGGGTGCGGTCCTGGGCGCCACCCACGTTGGTACAAAAAGATCTTGAGTGGCCGTTCAGCATAGGAAAAACCGGATCTGTACAAAAAATGTCTGGGGACACCGTAACTTATCAGCTTGTGGAGAAGACCTGAATGTGAGACACTATCAAAGATGTTCAAGGCCACAGCCCAGACTTCACCGTTTTTATTTGGAGCATGATAGACTCTTTCCGCAATTCTCGTCAGTACATAGGAAATTGACCTGGAGAAACGAAAGCTCCATTGTTTATCTGAGAACAGACTTTGCGATTAGAGATTATAAACCAATTCAGCATTGATTAGGGCAGCTAAAAAAAGATAAAGAGTAATAGGCCGATCATTGGGAAGGTCGGACGGCTCACCAAAGTTTCTAAAAGCTGGAACAACATATGATGACTTCCAACAAGCAGGCAGCAGTGAGGCATTTATTATAAAATTTAGAGAGAACAGGAGCAAGTTCGAGAGCACAATAATTAATGACTATTACAGGGATGCCATCGGATCTACATGCTGTGGGATTCAGGTTAGAGATGATAGAAGAAAACCGTGGAAAGGGTTATATGCATATCACTGAACTCAGTTCGAAGTGGGAAGTTAGATGACTTAGATGAGTCAAGAGTATAGTTTAAGGAAGATTTATGGGCAAGGCGTTGAGCTTTATCAGCAGAGGGTTATTAAAACCTCAGATTAATTAAAGAGGGGAGGAATAGATTCTTTACACTTTTTAATGCCCTATTACGAAGCCGCCACTAATCAAGTTGTTAAAAGCTCTAATTCGCTAATTCTCTCGGCAAACAGGGACTTAGCTATTTCGAGGACTCGCTTACATTTATTACGAGCAGCAACGATTAGGCGGCTGTTGTGATGAGAGATGGCAAACTGGTATAGCCGGAAATAGTGGTTCCGCTAACATACAACACACAAGCATGATGCTGTGGACCACGGGAAAGATTGAGGTTTCAACTGTTAATTCAACCTTCGCAGCATTAATTTAAAACAATGATCAATATAAAAATGAAGTAATGAAACCTGTACAAACTACAATCTACTACAAAATTGTACATTTTGTTTCGACATTGAATAAACAATATCTCATTAGGTAGTTAGTAATGATGTTTGTAGTTTGCAGTAAACGTTTGTAGTTTGTACATGTTCTAAAGTATAATTTATAATATATATATATATATATATATAGAGAGAGAGAGAGAGGGGGAGGGGGAGAGTCATCCGCAGACAGATCTGTTTCGCTGTATCACAGCTCCTCAGTACGGTTAGACATCAGATTGCTTTTTACCCAGGATTGAAACCCGACCGAATTGGCGTCAGTCGGCGATTATACCTCTGAGCAATGGACGCTCGGTAGAAGGAGGCAGACTTTTAGCGTGTGATGTATCATACGCCAGTAGCTAGAGTGATCTAATTCATTACTGAATAAACGATGCGTAGATGCTAGAGTAGCTACTATTTTTTCAGAGTCTACCATTCTTTCAGGGTGCTTAGGGTGTGAGAGCGTATATATATATATATATATATATATATATATTATAAATTATACTTTAGAACATGTACAAACATATATATATATATATATATATATATATATATATATATATATAAGTTATAGTTTAGAACATGCACAAATTATAATTTACTACAAAAGTGTACATTTTGTTTCGACATCGAGAAAAACAATGTCCCATCAGGTAGTTCATGATGATGGTATTAATTTTTGAAAAAGATTAAAAAATAAAAGGTGAGTGAGAGTTTTTAATCTTCTTTTTCAAAAATAACGTTTAGTATCATCATTATTAACTACCTGATGTGACATGGTTTTGTCGAAACAAAATGTACACTTTTGTAGTAAATTATAATTTGTACATGTTCTAAACTAGAACTTATAATAAACTGGCAGTATAGCCCGGCGTTGCCCGGGTGTAATGAAAGCTTTAAAACTAATCCATGTTCCTGGAGCTCAGACTCTTTGGACGTTGGCACGAAAGACTAAAAAGCAATAGTTGTTTCCAGTTAAAGCGAAACCTTAGACTGAAAGAAAGATGAATGGATGTAAGTCAAATTTTGATTTCCTGGTATCGATAACAAATTTTCTGCAATATTGTAAGAAATGCAACTTGAAACTTCTGAATATCGTTTTTTGTCTATGAGTGTATCAAATTTGATTAACATCGGACCATTCCTTCTATAACCCGATTTTTTCGATTATCGATTTTCGATATTCATCGGGGGTACCTCGACACAAAACCTAGGTAAGAACACTCGCAGACGCTTATAGTACAACTGTCTAAATTTTCAAGAAAATCGGTTCAGCCGTTTCGGAGTCTATAGTTAACGGACACACACACACAGACAAAGTTCCATTTATAAATAAGTTTAGATATTCATTGCTCTATTTCTATATTGAGCACTGTTTTAAATTAAGGTTTTGAACGTTGTTAATAATGTCTTTGTTCTTTATTCACTCGTACACACACATATATATATATATATATATATATATACAAAATTATTTAAAAAAAAAACAAGATTTGTCCGTTATTTTTTTATTGTATTTTCGCATTTTTGAACAAGGTGTTAAGTATTGTGCTTCAGATCTCTATTATAATAAGAGCCGTCCGTCCGTCACAATTTCATATTGAGGTCGCACAGTAAAAGGGAGGTTATTACTTTTGATGTTAATAGGGGAAATAGACATACATATTGTAGCAAGAAACAAGAGCATTATTAGAGAGAAGAGAGATAATAAAACAAAATATGAAAGGAAAGTAATTGTATTATTGTAGACTACAAAACATTAAGTAAAATAAAAGTGGCTTAAGAAAATGTCTTATGAAGATCAATTTTCCCTTGTTGAAAAGTGTGTATGGGTGAGCGGGACTGATATTCTCGACTTTGGCTAATTCCTTTTATGTCTGCGTCCAAAGTCGTATCAGTAGTAAGGAGAATGACGCCGTGATGAACTCTGTTTGAGAATGTCACGTTAAATTTCACGGTTCTAATATTTGAATTTTCTGACCCATCTTAATTCTTAAGCTCATGGCGTCTTGAATAAGCTCATGACGAGTTCTACGACAGTAAAATATTCATAAAAAATTCCCTATCGCATTCTTAAATATTTGAGCTTAACAACTTGCAATGCAAAACCATTAAAAATATGAATGCTGGTCGTTCTTTTAAAAAATTGGGTAGAAATGAAAAAAATAGTAATCGACAATTTTTTTCGTTTCATTGAAATAGCTGTTAACCATTTCTATCTTCCCTTTCTTTCTTTCTTTCTTTCTTTTCATTTATTTTCTCACTAAAATCAAGTTGTGTCTTTTCCCCTCTTTCCCCGCAATCAAAAGAGAATAGTCCATTATTTATCAAGAATTGGCAGGAAATGTTATGTATTATGTTTTCTTTTTCTTTTCTTTCTACCTAAATCTCTTTCTGTCTGTCTGTCTGTCCTTTATATAAATCCACAATTTTTATCCGATTCTCACCAAACTTCACACAAATATTTTTTAGACTTCCAGTCATGTCATGAGCTAGTTATTTTTTTCAATTTCCCCCGATATCAGAAATCGATACCCCGATATCCGATCAGGTCTGGTCAAGATAAGGATTTCAGCCTTTTTATCGTGGTTCTTGCTGCAGAATTTGCTCTAACTTGGTAAAATTATATTTTTTAGTTTCAAACATTAGTAGATCATTTCAGACGACTCATTTTCCCCAATATTGGAAATTGATACCCCCAATATTCTATCGAAATTGATCAGAAATCGATATTCAGCCATCAATGTTTCTCCAATTTTATTCCTGATGGGTACGTTATGTTTTCGTGGACTTATTTAGGTTAGTTTATCCTTGGAAGACTTATTTGACTCCGATATTAGAAATCCATACCCCGATATCAATCGGGTCTGATCAAAATCAGGTTTTCAGCCCTTTTATTTTGGTTTTTGCCTCAGGTTTTGCTCTAAGTAGGTATAATTGTAGTTCTTAGTCTCAGCCATGATACCATTTACTCAGAGTACCTATTTAGCCTTCAAAATTCAGTTTGCGACGGAAAACTTCTTTGACATCGATACCGGAATCAAAATTTGACTTACATCCATTCATTTCTTTTTTTAGTCTACGGTTTCGCTTTAACTGGAAACAACTATTGCTTTTTAGTGTTTCGTGCCAACATCCAAAGAGTCTGGGCTTCAGGACCATGGATTAGTTTTAAAGCTTTCATTACACCCAAGCAACACCGAGCTATACTGCTAGGAATGACTAAAAAATAATCCAGTAGACGATGTTATTTCATTCTATTTTATTTATTTTAATTGGACTTTTATTTTGAAGATATTTATTTCCCTTCATTCTTTCTTTCTTTCTTTCTTTTATATTCTCACTGAAATCACGTATTCTTTTTTATTCGTTAAATATTTGAGCTTAACAACATTAAAAATATTTGAATAACAATCATAAATCATAGAATACAAATGAACAGATTTTAAATTAGCAACTTTTTCCATTTCACTAAAACAGACGCGAAACACTTTTATCTTCCCTCCATTTTTCTTTCATTTGTAATGAACAAAACAAAATCTAAATTTAAAATTCAGATGCTAAGCACTGAATTATTGATTTTGTTAAAAATTAAGAAAGACTCGAATTTACAAACTTTGTTTAGCATACACGCAAAAAAAAAAGAATCCAAAACAAATCTTGTGAAATTCCACACCTTGATGCGAAATGTTTTTTTCAGCCAATAGAAAATTAGGAAACATCTAATAACAAAATTCAAATAATCTTCAATTATCAGAAACAAATTCTTTCACTAGCCTTTACGCGTGCTCACATGAAGTTTGTTCGTCGTCCAATGGAAAGGCCAGAATCACATCAGGGAGTGAATTCCCAAATGATCTTTTCGAGCCCCACAAACGAAATAAAAGATGGGCAAAGTTCGCCTGTCGCCAGAGAAAAGATGACGAGCGTATTAACACGTACCTTTGACAAACGTCCAGCGATCGTTATTATTACCTCTCTCTTTCTCTCTCACTTCCTTCCTATTTATCGTTCACCCTTCTACATTTTCTTATACTTGATAACCGAACGCAATTCTTAAAGACTGAGCGATAAATTCAAGGACATTCCTACCCAACGATAACGCTCATACGTACATACACACAAGTTACTACTACAAACTCTTGATGCCTTAACTCCTTACTACTGTTTCTTATTAAACGTTTACTTTCTACCAATTCATGCTATTCTGGTCTATTAATAAATTTCTATTCAAACTTCTCAAATCCACCTTCTGATATCTGATAAAACCTAAGTTGTAGGGATTGTTGGCTATGTTTGTGAATGGAACTTGTACCAGAAATGGCTATCCGTCTCTACTGCTACAGTGGTGACCCCTCTTGCCACACATTATTTCTTTAATCATTTATTCCCTGAAACCAAGTAGCGTCTCTGACATATTTGTACGCTATTAAAACAGAATAGTCTCTTATATATGAATTTTTGCTGGGCGTAACGTACGTACTAACTAAAAAGAATAAAGGAGGGAGACGCTGAATTAGAATAAGATTGATATAAACGTTATATTTCGTAGATATCCTATTTTTTATTAAACAATATAACTGATGTCTACGGGGTTAGGTAATCGAGATTTAATAAAGATGCTCTGACTTTCGGTAGGTTTAGTTGTTAGAAATCAATACTTAACACCAAGCAAACGTTGATTCTGCCACATCTCAATGCTTATTTACTCCTGCAACATATTACCATTTTTCTGGAGACTTAGCTTGACACGCTTACACGTAAACTTTTTTCTGTTTTATGAAGTGGGCGGCTTTTGAAGTAAAAACCTCTCATGAAATAGATATAAATATGAGAAAAGAGATTCGGATTTTTAAAATAACAAAAGAACTTTCTTGGGCATGTTCTAATTTAAACTTTTATCTTCAAACAAACAAGATCATTTCACCAAAGACTTCATAGATATTTATCTATATTTCTGACTTGA
The DNA here is from genome assembly GCA_037127315.1 of Ascarosepion bandense. Taxonomy (NCBI): domain Eukaryota; kingdom Metazoa; phylum Mollusca; class Cephalopoda; order Sepiida; family Sepiidae; genus Ascarosepion; species Ascarosepion bandense. The sequence continues at coordinate 2,130,829 of JBBBDQ010000544.1, forward strand.
GGTATTTATTTACACCCATTTACATTATACAGATTTTTGTTTTCATCTTTGTTGCGATATTCATGACGTTTCAGCTGTTCTATGCTCAATCCTTCTTCAGGTGATTTGAATTTAGAGTTTAACACTTTATTTCCTTCTTTGGTTTAGATTGTAGAAGTTGTGCATAAAGATCCCAAAGTTCCTGTTGTTATTAAAATAATAATTATTTTCTATAAGGCTGGAGAATGCATTGGCCGAAATCGGATGATCAAAATAATAAGATGAGGACATTACAGGTATTAATTCATGTAATAAGGATAATAATTCATCTCAGATCTTCAAACAATACAAGAAGACCGGAGAAGGTATTGGTTGGAATGCAGTATTAAAAACAACAATGATGAGGATACTAGCTTGAATAATCCATGGAATTAAAATAAAAGAGATGAGGCTAATAGTTTGAATAAATCATGAAATAATTATAAGATTTTATTCCAGACATTATATAGGCTGGAGAATGCGTTGGCTGAAATAAAGTGATCAAAACAACAAAGAAGAGGATGGTAATCCATAGAATGAAAACAATATTGGTCGAAATGTATTGCTAAGAACAACAACGAGGAGGATACTAGTCTGAATAATTTATGGAATAAATTAAAACTTTATTACATACATTAAACCCAAAAAAAGAAGGCTGGAGAATGTATTAACCGAAAATGATCAAAATAACAATGATGACGATATCACTGGAATTAATACATGGAATAAAGACAATAGTAATGCAATATATCTCAAATCTTCAGCCAAAAGAAAAAGGCTGAATGATACATTAGCCGAAATGCGTTCATAACAAAAAAGATGAAGATACTTGTCAGAATAATTCATGGATTAATAAGACTTTATTTCAGCCCTTCAGACAATAGAAGAAGCCTGGAAAATGCATTGGCCGAAATTTAGTGCTCAAAACAACAAAGATTACGATACTAGTCTGAGTATTTAAATTAATTTTTTAAAATCATATCACCCCAAGCAAGGCATTCCACTGCCACTATAGCGCAGGGGGTTACATAGAGCGATTGGGTGTAGGAAATATCAGAAGGAGGGTGATAGACGAGTTAGGAGGTACATAGGAAGAGTGTTGGAGAGAATGGGTGCGAGTTAGTGTGTTAGGAAGTGTCTATCGACCTTACATTTAAACTCCTGGAGGCTGTAGCCGTCGGAGAAGCAAGCATGCGGAAGGGAATTCCACAGGCGGGAAGTGCGAGAAAAGAAGCTGTTGGAGAAGAAATTGCGGTTACATTTCATCGGTTTCACTGTAAAAGGGAGGGACCTAGTTGTTAATCTAGTATCTCGTGCAAATTCACACCTAGGGGCATAATTTGAAAACGTCATTGGATACATTTAGACCAGACAAGAAGGCTGGAGAATGCATTGGCCGAAATGTAATGATCATAACAACAAAGATGAAGATCACAATAAATATTTAATCCTCCAATTTCTACATTTCAGAAACCGCTGGTTGCTTCTTGAAATGAGGCATCTATCACATTTAGTAGGTACGATAAAAATCTTTTAACTTCAAGAGTCTGTAGCCACGTAAGGAGTTAATTAAGACGCCAGTCATCGAACTATCGATTAAATGTCAGTTTGTATTCCTCTATCTTGACCACGTCGGATTTCTTATTGTTCCTGGTGTCCGTTGTTCTCGCTTCAGATCACGCGTTAATCGGCGCCATTAAGCCGTTGTGTGAAACCGAGACCCAACATGGCGGATGTTGTCATAGCAATAAAGCCCAATAATGAAGTAATGAATAGACCCGTTTTTGTAACAGAGAATGCAGTCAACAGAAACGTTCTCTTCTTTTAATTTGGGAAATCAATTATTTTTTTATTGGCGAAAATAAAAAAATTCTATTTATAGAATTCTTTCGTTTTTTATAGTCTCTGCTTTGAAAATAAATTTATAGCTTATAAGATCGATGTTGGCAATAAAAAGTTTACGACTGGTAAGATATAATTTAGGAAAAAAAGATGTATGTTATTTATTTTTATTGTATGTTGGTACGTATTTCGAGACTTCAATTCCCTTCATCAGCAAAGGATTTATATTAATTCATTTTTTTTAAGTTGAATTGTCACAGAACGTAGAAAGTAAAGGCAACTTTGAAATCACACGGTAAAAACAAGGTAGAGTTCAATCGCGTAGCAGGATGTGACGAGGTCAGACTTATGAAACACGCTGTTGTCACTTAGCGTTGAGCGCAGTGTTTGGCTGTCCAAAGCAACTTTACAAACATTAGTGTAAAAATAATTACAATATCATACAAATAACATCCAAAACTATGATGAATATGATCAGAACGAAAAATATCCATAACTATAATAATTTTGTAGTAAGTATATATAAAATAAACTGTCACGACTGCTTCTCACAATACACTGGAGTAACTTGCAGATATTAAAAAAAGGGGCGGATCTGTAGGAGACTACCACCACCTTTAAATTTGTTGCTTTTCATCTTTTTTTACTTTTTTCAGCGCAGTCTTATCGGTTATTGCATAAAGTTTCCGATTATAAAAAAAAATTGAAAAATTTAAATATTGAAACAATTTTAATGGGGACTCATTTTCTCATACAACGTTATAGTAAATCGATCCTCCATTTTGGAACCACTCGCATTGGGGTCACTTTGTTTTTGTTGCTTTGGGACGAGTTGTTGCTCTTGTTTTTGTCTTTTTCAAGTTTTCTTTAGTTTCTACGATGGCATATTCCTCGGAAAGTCCAAGAATGGCTTTATCCAAAAATTCCGCGAAGAATTCAGTAGTTGAATATGCGTAAGCAATAAAGTTAATTGCACAGGATCGATTTTCTATAAGGTTGGATGAAAAACTGACCCCCCCCCCCCCAAAAAAAAAATGTTTAAATGTTGAAATTTAAAAAAATTGTTTTGTCAATCGGAAAGTTTAGAGTTTAATCGATAAGATTGCACTGAAAAAAGTAAAAAAAAAAAAAATAACAATCAACCAATTTACAGGTGGTGGTAATGTCGTACCGGTGAGTGGTTCCAAAATGGAGGATCGATTTACTTTAACGTTGTATGAAAAACTGAGCTTCCTCCATAAAATTGTTGAAATACTGAAATTTTTCCAAATTTCTTTTGTCAGTCGGAAAGTTTAGGGTGTAATCGATAAGATTGCACTGAAAAAAGTAAAAAAAAAAATGAAAAACAACAAATTTAAAGTGGTAGTTTCCTTCAGGTCTGCCAAAAAAAGGTACCTATGAACACGAAAGGGATCTAATACCCAACAATTTATCAAATACAATAGTTTGAGTCCCACTACGCATAGACAGTAGGATTTCATGCTAATGACCAGGTAGAGACACTATACGTTAACATCGCGTCTATAATGGTTTGAAAGAATCTCCTCATGAGGTTGTCTGGTAAATCGGATTTCCAGATAACATACATTTTATTCAAGGTGGTCCAGACTTTAAGTATACGAAACTTGATGAAATCTACACTCGGAATGTGTGAACTATACTTAACATCTCTTAGACAACTAAAATTCAACTAAATTACAGCTCTATGGACACATCGCTGATATTATTAAAAATCTTAGGCGAACTCAGAATACACTAAACCAAGAACTCACGAGGCATTTAGCCGTGGAGTATGACGAACTTGTCGCCCAGCAACAACATTGATCAGCTATGTTATGATAGAGAATGTCTCCCTAATCACATTACGACGTCGATGCAGGTCGTATTGTTTGGCGTAAAAAACTCATGAACGTCCGACCGAGGCTGACTGAATGAATAAAATTAGTCATACGTAGAAATAAATTCAGCTAGAGCTTTGAACTAAAGAATGCCACACTTTTTTACGAGAAAATAACTTATTTAGACGCTAGATTATCAAGAATGCCACTGTCGAATCTTATCTAAACTTATTTATAAATGGAACTTTGTCTGTGTCTGAGCGTGTCTGTGTGTGTGTGCGTGTGTCCGTTACCTATAGACACCGAAACGGCTGAACCGATTTTCTTGAAAATTTACACATAAGCGTCTGCGAGTGTTCTTATCGAGTTACCCCCGATAAATATCGAAAATCGAAAATCGAAAAAATCGGGATATATAAGGAGTGGTCTGATTTTAATCAAATTTGATATACTCATAAACAAAGACGTAATAAACGATATTCAAAAGTTTCAAGGTTGCAGTTCTTACAATATTGCAGAGAATCGATAATATATATATATATATGTAAAAAGCAAAATTTTAAATTGAAAACATTTATAAATTATATAATAATTTATAAGTTATCTAAACTTATTTATAAATGGAACTCTGTGTGTGTGCGTTACCTATAGACTCCGAAACGGCGAAACCGATTTTCTTGAAAATTTAGACAGTTGTACTATAAGCGTCTGCGAGTGTTCTTAGCTAGGTTTTGTGTCGAGGTACCCCCGATAAATATCGAAAATCGAAAAATCGGGTTATAGAAGGAATGGTCCGATTTTAATCAAATTTGATACACTCATAGACAAAGACATAATAAACGATATTCAGAAGTTTCAAGGTTGCAGTTCTTACAATAGTGCAGAAAATCGATAATATATATAAAAGGCAAGCCGTTTGTGTGTGTGTCTGTTTATCTGCCTGTATGTCGGTATTTTTTTCAGCACTTTTATTTTAGTTTTTGCTCGCGGTTTGGCTCTAAGTAGGTGTAATTGTAGTTGTTAACCTCGTTCATGATAACATTTACTCAGAGGACTTATTTAGCCTTCAAAATTCAGTTTACGACGAAAAAAACTTATTTGATATCGATACCAGGAAATCAAAATTTGACTTACATCCTTTCATTTTTCTTTTAGTCTACAGTTTTGCTTTAACTGGAAACAGGTATTACTTTTTAGTCTTTCGTGCCAACGTCCAAAGAGTCTGAGCTCCAGGACCATGGATTAGTTTTAAAGATTTCATTACACCCGAGCAACGCCGGGCTATACTGCTAGTCAAGACATAAATTTGCCGTCCGAATTTTTTTCAAATATATTCGCTCCTGAAAGAATTATCATTCCTTAAGCCAACTTTTTTTTCTTATTTATGTGCTGTGATCCCTCAAGGACGTAGGTGATCATGGATTTCCACTTGCCGTTGTCTCTTGTTGTTTTTAATATTTTTTACTCTTGGTATTCCTGCCATTTGCTCAAGCCTATGAAGTATGCCTCGTTCTGCTTTCCCCTGTATCTCTTTCTCCCCACCACTATCCGCCCTGAGAGTATTAGATTCTCCTGATTCTTCTTCCTCATTACGTGTTCCAGAAACCTAAGCTGAGACAGCTAAGTATAAGTTTGCTTCTTGTTTGCATCCTGTTATTGCTCACGTGCTCGGTCCATCTTATCCTCAGCATCATTCTGTAGAGCCACATTTCTGTTGCTGCGAGTCTCTCCTTCATCTTTGAAGTGATTGTCTAACATTCAGTCAGTTAAGTGCCATACGTGAATCACGCTTGGGCGATCATGTCTCGAAAGACTGACTGGGCAGAAGATTATCCCGCAGTAGGTTGCCATTGGTTTCTGTGGTAGACTGGTTACCAGCCAAGGCTATAGAACCCAATCTGTCCTGTTATTTAACCCATAACTGGTAGGAAGAGACGGATTGATACGTTTCCCAATGGTATTTGTGCGTAAGTGAATGCAATGAATTCAACTGAAATTCGAACTCGGCTCTCCGATTTCTCGTTCCGAGCCGATATCCACTGCACCACAACATTGGGGAGACGTAAAGAGGGTCTGCGCTGGGTGTACAACCAAGTAAGCCGTGCAGAGGTGGCTTCATGGGCAAACAAAAAAGCTTCTTTTCGGAATGGATGAATAATTATATTTTTATAAAATATTACTTACTTCTGTTTATTGGACATTAAATTACGTCACTTAACATCCTCTATAAATTACCGAGACTTTTTATTTGTCTGATGAATGTTTATGAGTGTTTCTTAAATTTAAATGACAACATTTTTTTTGTTTCTAAATATGTGCTGCGAGATAAAATCATTACATTTATCTTCATAACGTCCATCAAAGAACGAAACGCGTCTGCTAAGATAAGTTTTCCTTTTGTTTTTTGTTTTTTTTTTTACAGATATAATTTCAGTAATATCTGGGTTTTTACACACACACACACACACACACACACACACACACACACACACACACACACACACACCCTGATTGAGCACTCTGGAAGATTGGTAGACTTTGAAAAAACAGTAGCTACTCTAGCATCTACACATTGCTCATTCAGTAATGAATTAGAGCACTATGGCTATTGATGTATGATACATGATACGCTAAAAGTCTGCCTTCTTCTACCGAGCGCCCATAGCTCAGAGGTACAATCGCCGACTGAGTCCAATTCGGTGTGGTTACAAGCCTGGGTAAAAAGCATTCGGATGTCTAACCGTACTGATGAGCTGTGATACAGCAAAACAGATCTGTCTGCGTATGACTGTATATATATATATATGGCTTGTAATCACGTCTTCTTATTTTCATGTGCCGTGTCCCACTTTTCCCTGTCCCTTGTCTCTTAATATTTTTTTTCTCGGTACTCTCTCAAATCCTGCTTCGACATTTATTATTTTCTCAAGTCCATAAAATGTCTCGCGCTGCTGGCAAAATGGTAGGCGTATATATCTGTACATTTTTATCTATCTGTTGGTTCATCCTTCCTTCCCACTTTCCTTCCTTCCTTCCTTCCTTCCTTCCTTCCTTTTTTTTCTACTTTCGTTCGTTCGTTCGTTCGTTCCTTCCTTCCTTCCTTCCTTCCTTTCTTCCTTCCTTTTATTCCTACTTTCCTTCCCTCCTTTCATTCCTAGTTTCTTTCTTTCCTTCTCTTCCTTCGTTCTCTTCCTTCCTTCGTTCTCTTCCTTCCTTCCTTCTTTCCTTCCTTCCTTCCTTCCTTCCTTTCATTTCTAGTTTCTTTCTTTCTTTCCTCGCTTCTCTTCCTTCCTTCCTTCCTTCCTTCCTTCCTTTTCTTTCTTTCTTTCTTTCTTTCTTTCTTTCTTTCTTTGTATTATTCGTTCGTTCGATCTTTCGTTTCTTTTCTTTCATATTTTTATTTTTCCTTAACTTCTCTTATTCTCTAATTTTCCTTCCTTCCTTCCTTCCTTCCTTTGCGGCGACCTTTTTCTATAATTCACTCCCGTCGGGGATTTTTCTTACCACCCTTAATTCTGTCTTTCTTTTCTATACACTCTTTTTTTTTTATTCCTGCCTTTCTTTTTTTCTCATATCTTCCTCGCTTCTGATATATATATATATATATATATATATATATATATATATATATGTGTGTGTGTGTGTGTGTGTGTGTGTGTGTGTGCGAGCATGTGTTTTCAAAACTATCTATCTATCTTAGTCTGTTCATATCTTCTATGTGCCGTGTCCCTTCAGGATGTAGTCGATCACGGCTCTCCATATCTCCCTATCGCTTGTAGTTCTTAACACCCCTTTTCCCATTATCTCGCTCAAACCCAGCTCTGCCATCCATCTGCTCAAGTCCATCAGCAATTCAGGTTCTTGATTATTCTAATATCTTTCTCGAATATGCCGATCGTCTCTATCATGTCTTTGTGGCCTACTTTATTGAATGCCTTTGCGGCCTACTTTGTTGAATGTCTTTGCGTAGTCTAAATGCTAAATACAGGTGGGGGGATGCTAAAATCAAGCAGGTACAAAAATTTAAATACCTGGGAAGTGTTCTAACAGAAGACAGAAAGTGCAACACAGAGATATAAAGACGAATTTGCATGACGAAGAACGCGTTCCAGAAGCTGAGTATAGTATTAAGAGACAGGAAAATTTCACTAGAAACAAAGAAGAGAGTACTTGATTGCGATGTGATGTCAGTTCTTCAATATGGCTGTCAATGTTGGACAATATCATCAAAGATGAAGGAAAAACTTGAAGCAACTGAAATGTGGTTCTACAGAAGGATGCTGCAAATATTATGGACCGAGCATGTGAGCAATGAAGAGGTCTTGGAAAGAATGGAAACGAAAAGGAAATTAATATTGATATCAGAAAAAGACAACTAAAGTTCCTGGGACATGCAATGAGGAAGGAGGGCTTGGAGAACCTGATACTAACAGGCCAAATAGAGGGAAAAAGAGACAGAGAAAAGCAGCGGATAAAATATTTAAAGGGTCTGAGCAGGTGGATGACAGAACTGGGGCTGCGAGACGTTACAGGAGAAAGTGTGCTAAGAGCCACCAGGGATAGGGAGACGTGGAAGGCCATGATTGCCTACGTCCTAAAAGGACAAGGCACATAAAAGATGACAGATAAGTACACGTCCTTATGCATTTGTATCGCCCATTCTGACAACATTGTGAGCAAAAATGTCCTTGTCTAATCTCTGGTCTGATTCTGCTGCGCGTTCTATTCATCAGAATTCGGATGATGAGTTTTGGTACGTGACTCATTAAGATAGTTGTTTGTGGGGGGATACGCGTTCGTTTGCACCTTGCTTCTTAGGTAGTGCTATGAAAATCGATCAGCTTAGGTCTTCCGGGATATTGTTTCTGTGTGGTACTATATTTTCACGATACCGGGCTGGCCAATGGTTTCGTGATTACCACATGTTCCAAACTAGCTGTCTCGATTCTTTTCGCGCCCACGTTGTTTCTTAAGATCCGCGAAAGGGGGATGGATACAATTCAGCTCGTTGGAGGTTGAATTTGGCGTCGGAGAAGAAGAATAGTTGCCACACTATCAAAGAAATTCCGATTCCTTTCGCGCCCACGTTGTTTCTTAAAGATCCGCGAAAGGGATGGATACAATTCAGTCGATGGAGGGTTGAATTTGGCGTCGGAGAAGAAGAATAGTTGCCACACTATCAAAGAAATTTGGATTCTTCGCGCCCACGTTGTTTCTTAAGATCCGCGAAAGGGGGGATGGATACAATTCAATGATGGAGGGGTTGAATTTGGCGTCGGAGAAGAAGAATAGCTGCCACTATCAAAGAAATTTGATTCCTTTCGCGCCCACGTTGTTTCTTAAGATCCGCGAAAGTGGGGATGGATACAATTCAGTCAGATGGAGGGTTGAATTTGGCGTCGGAGAAGAAGAATAGTTGCTACACTATCAAAGAAATTTGATTCCTTCGCGCCCACGTTGTTTCTTAAGATCCGCGAAAGGGGGGATGGATACAATTCAGTCGATGGAGGGTTGAATTTGGCGTCGGAGAAGAAGAATAGTTGCCACACTATCAAAGAAGCCTTGATTCCTTTCGCGCCCACGTTGTTTCTTAAGATCCGCGAAAGGGGGGATGGATACAATTCAGTCGATGGAGGGTTGAATTTGGCGTCGAGAAGAAGAATAGTTGCCACACTATCAAAGAAATTCTGATTCCTTTCGCGCCCACGTTGTTTCTTAAGATCCGCGAAAGTGGGGGGATGGATACAATTCAGTCGATGGAGGGTTGAATTTGGCGTCGGAGAAGAAGAAATAGTTGCCACACTATCAGCTAGGGTTTCATCTTCATGCCCACGTTGTTTCTTAAGATCCGTAGGGGGGATGGATACAATTCAGTCGATGGAGGGTTGAATTTGCGTCGCAGGAAGAATACGCCACACTATCAAAGAAATTCCCGATTCCTTTCGCGCTCACGTTGTTTCTTAAGATCCGCGAAAGTGGGGATGGATACAATTCAGTCGATGGAGGGTTGAATTTGGCGTCGGAGAAGAAGAATAGTTGCCACACTATCAAAGAAATTTTCTGATTCCTTTCGCGCCCACGTTGTTTCTAAGATTCAAGAAAGGGGGGATGGATACACCAGTCGATGGAGGGTTGAATTTGGCGTCGGAGAAGAAGAATAGTTACCACTATCAAAGAAATTCATTCGCGGCCGCCGTTGTTTCTTAAGATCCGCGAAAGTGGGGATGGATACAATTCAATGATGGGGTGAGGGTTGAATTTGGCGTCGGAGAAGAAGAATAGTTTCCTCTACACTATCAAAGAAATTTGATTCCTTTCGCGCCCACGTTGCTTCTTAAGATTCATGAAAGGGGGATGATACAATTCAGTCGATGGAGTGTTGAATTTACAAAGTTTGAGAAGGTGGTAATAGCTCACACTATCAAAGAAGCTCTGATTCCTTTCGCGCCCACGTTGTTTCTTAAGATCCGCGAAAGGGGCTATGTGGATACAATCTGGCTGATGGAGTGTTGAATTTGGCGCGTCAAGTAGAAGAATAGTTGCCACACCATCAAAGAAATGACGAAAAACGTTTGTTATAAACAGTAACAAACGTTTATTTACACAGGTATACAATAACTTTTATCAAGCTAAAACAACCATCGCGAAGTGAGGGGTGAATGTAGTTGACTGGCGGAAAAAGTTTCCTTAGCTCGAAGAAATCTTAACTGCAATTAGGCGGTGTCAATGATGGAGTATGCAGTGGTAATGGACTTGGTTCTGGGCAGCGATGTTTTTGCTCTGGGTGTTCTATATTTATGGGCCCGAATAATTAGCTCCTGATTGGTCAGCCAATAGAAATTACCGGCCAGTGGCTATCGTCGTAATAACCTCCTTGAGTAGCATCTGATTGGCTTAGATAATCAGCCAATTAGTCGCACTCATTGGGGTAGGCTAACAAGAAGCAGGCCCTGTGGTTGGTTGATCAATGATTTATTACCTTGTGCCATACTTGCACTCAATCCAGGGTCGAAGCGACCCCATATTTGCCGCACTAAAAATATGTTTGTATTTTGAAATTGAAGTAATTTTTGACAGGTTGTCACACCTGCAGAGTGTTTTCTTTTAGTGACAGTTTATAGGTCAGCCTTTTCTGCTCGGGTCTAGATATCTTTATACTTAATGACTTCGGTTTACTACACCTGGTTCTTAAAAATGTTGGATACCCAAAATGAACTTATTTTATAATGGTTTAATAAAATAATTATTATCATGATTTAATTAATTATCGTTTAATTAATTTTCATTTAATTAATTTCGCCAGTCAACATTTTGACACTTAAATAAAAGTGTCATAGCTGTTGTATTAATTATTTCCGTTATTTTCTCCACGCCGAAATTGCGGTCTTTCAATATTCTCTTCGGCTTCTAGAAAGCATCCTTGCCCATAGCAATACGTCTTCGGGTCTCAGTGTCCCACTGCTAACGTCTCCATTACATTCTGGTCTTGCTGCTTTGTTTCTATTAAGTTTTGCCAGTAGAGCTTCCACTTCGGATTTTAATATTACCGGCCCGTTGGTGTTTCTGTGTATTGTTAGTTGCTCTCTCTTGAGTTAGTTGCTCTCTCTTGAGAATTATATATCCATCCCACTGCTGAAATATTTAATCTTTCTCTAATATGAGCGTTCTATCCTTGGATTTTATACATCCTGTTGGGGAGCAGGTCTTTTGTTCTGTTTTTATTTTCGTATGAATGTCTCATTTATTAATCCTGCTCAATCTCTCTTTTTTCTGCACATTTACCGTTTAGACATAACTTTACATTTGCTCTTTATTTCCTTGTGTAGTTTTCTGTATTCCGCTCCATGTATTGGCACTGTTTTCTGTCTCTTTTGCATCATGTCGATAATCTCATCTGTAATACACTCATGTTTCTTTCTACGTATGTTTTTTTTAAATGATATCATTTGCCGATGTCACTAACGATTCCTTTAGTGCGTCCCATTTCGAGTTTCCGTCCCCAATTTGTTTCTCGCATATTGTTTTTGCACTATCAGTGTATTTTCCCTGTAGCTTGAGGTCCTCCACGAGTCTGTTGTATTGCAGTCAGAGTGCAGCGTTAGGCTTCTTCAGTCTTTGATGTTTCATTCTTAGTTTACCATCGGGAGATGGTCGCTACCACAATCGGCACTTTACAGTAAACTTCCTGAATCTCCTGTTTATAGTTATATAGTCTGTTTGGTTCTTTATGTCACATTTTGGGCTTGTTCACGTCCATAATCCTTTTGGGTGTGCTTGAAACCAGGCGTTAGCTATTACCTGACCGTACGCTGTGCACTATTGTACCCATTTTTCTCCTCTGTCATTGCTGATTCCTAGTCTGAAGGTGCCAACTGTTACATCTTCTCTCTCTTTGCCTACTTTAGCATTCACGTCTCCCATGATAATTCTAATTTTTTGAGCTGTATACTGAGCCTTGGTAGTGTCCAGCACAGGGTAGAAACATTCTATTTCACCCTCAGTGCTTTGTGTTGTCAGTGCATACACTACTATAACCACAATGTTGAAGGGTTTTTGTTAGGGCGCCGCTCCTATTTGACTACAAATGGACTGTTCCCATTGCTATATATAGCAATGGTGGATTCTCTACAGGAGAGTCGTAGAGGGTCGTAGAGAGTCACTTGAGAGTCTCTAATGAGTTACTGAAGAGTCAGTGCGAGTCAGTAAAGAGTTAGTCACACTTCCGGTGGCGTACCGGAAGTAATCACGTATACACACGTCTTACGACGGATTGGACTCTTGTATCTTTCTATTGTAAATATTACTAATCACTTCTGTACATACTAACCGTCTTTCCGCAGAATACAACTTATATTCTGATTCTGTTGTTGAGTTATTCATTTATACTTGGCGACATAACAGTTTTCCTTTCCGTTTGACTACAAGGACTCTTTCAGATAATTGGAAGTACTCCAGGACGCAATTCTTCATATGTCGGTCCAGTATCAAGCTGAATCCCTTTTTATTATTTTACTACCTGCATATGTGATCCTGTGGTTGTCACTGATGAAATCTCAATTGTTTGGCCACCTAGTTTCACATATTCCAGTATACTGATATTCAATATGCTCATCTCCTGCTTCACATTCTTCAGTTGATCACAGTTGTTCAGCATTCTTGCGTTCCATGCTCCTAGGATAAGTTTTTCTTTGTTGCGCACAATCGCAGGATAACGGTCCAGTGACAGCTGTTGATAATGTTCCTTTCAGGATGAAGGACAAGCTCCAGAGAATTTCGTCCCCTTTATGCCGTCGGCGCTAACGGTTGCTGGATGGTGGTTAGGTGACACCTCTTATCCATGTCGGTCATTACCGAGTGAGAAGTTAATTTTTTTGGAGTTAATCCCCTTCACACCGTTAGGTTCTATATGTCGATTTGTAAAAGCCATGTCTTGTGAATAATACTCGTTGGTTTTCTCCACGGTGATTTATCGAGCCACCGCCTCTAGTTAGCTGGCCGTTGGCTACTTAAGGGTTCTTCCACCATTTCTGTAGGTTTTGTTTTTCGTCCTATCGGTTTGCTAAAATCCTGTTTAACTGATAAAAAATCTAGGAGTAGGGTAGCCGATTTGGTCGCCGGCAGTCCGATAGTGAGTTTGTTACGACAACACATATATATAAAGGAAAGAGAATAATTTAAATTTGCATATCTACTTGTGTCTTTTATGAGGGAGATTCCATTAGTCTCTCACCTGCATCAGTCAATAATAGATTTATGGGACTTTTAATAGGATGTTTGGTGGGTGGGGTCGGGAGAATGTGGTTATTAAGTACAGTGCGAATAGACACTTTTATATAGATAATCCAGTTTCAGTTTTGAATATTTACTGAGTTAAGTGATAAATTTGTCAATTAAAATACATTTAGGTAAATTACATTTCATTTTTTTCTTAAGTTGGTAGTATTCAATCGGCAAGAAGCTTTATTGATGAAAAGAAACTATACTCAATGTATATAAAACAGAGAGATAGGGGTGGAGAGAGAGTGAGAAAGGGAAAAAGTAAGAGAGAGTGAGAGTGAGTGGGAGAGAGCAATGGCCGGAAGTCCAACCTGAGAATCATTTCTTAGATTTCAAAGGAAAAATAAATAAATTCGGCCATTGGTGTCAGAATGTCTACAATTAAATATCAAGAGATGGGTGTGAAAAATTAACTAACGCATGTAAATATATTTCAATATCTATGAAAAGTTTTCCGAAAAATAAAATAAAAAATTCAACGTTAATAAAAGGGTTCAATGTAAAGGCTTACCAGTAACGCCTACAAATCTGCTTCCAATTTGAATATTTACTGAGTTAAGTGGAAATTTGTCAATTAAAATAAATCTAGACAAACTTTCACTTTTTTGTTCAGCTGATAGTATTCAATCGGTCAGAAGATTCATTGGCGAAAATAGAGAAGGAAAGAAAGAAAGAGAGAGAGAGAGAGAGAGAGAGAGAGAGAGAGTGAATGAGTGAAATAGAGAGAGTAGGAGTTCACTGACCGTAAGTCCAACCTCGAATCTGTTGAGAACTATGATTGACAACGATCCCTTCAAGATGATCAGGTCTATAGCCAAGGAGACAGGAATGTCTGTGTTTCTCATCAGGCGGGTATTGCAGGAAGACGTTCGGTATTTCTCGCCCAAGATGAGACAGGATCAATTTTTTACCCCAAGCCATGAAGGTCAAAAGGAAAGACCGCGCTATGAAGCTTTTGAACAAACTCGAGCATCCCCTTCAATCGAACATACTTTGATTTTTCTCAGAGAGACCCAATTCTACCAGGATGTGATGGTGAACGCACGGGTCAACCGTTGGCTCGTTGTGTCCCCAAAAGATCTACCGCGAGTGATAAAAATCAAGTATCAAGTCAACATTATGGTGTTTGGTATGATCATTAGTGATGGTGACGCTATGCCTTCATTGATATTCCCACAGGACTACAGACTCAACACTGAGGCCTACATCAAATGACTTGAAAAGGTAGAGCTTCCCTGAGTCAAGAGGGTGGTTACTGAAAGATCCTATGTCTGGCAACAGGACTCTACATTATGTCAAACCCATTAATGACTGTCAGACAATTTCTGCAATCACGTCATCCCTTACATTTGACGCCTAACTTTCCAGACTGTAACATCTTTGTGGGTCTCAGTTGAACAAGAAACAAACTTCTTTTAAAATCAAGGATGAACCTGAAGGCGTAGATTATGGCAGCATTCACTGACTTAAAAACAAGGAGACAGTTCAGAAGAGTCGTAGGAATATCCGAAGTCGTGTGGTTGAATCCAATGCCGATTTTATTGAATTAATTTACTCTTTAGTAATTCAAGATATTTTTGCGAAATTTTGGTAAAAGCATCTGTTAAAACGAGATGTCGGTCTTATTTTCAGTTATGTGTTTGCTTCGAGGTTTAACGACTAATTAATCCTTATGGGATCCTTTTAAGGTCATAACCAATGATTTTTGGATAAGGTTATTTTTTATTTTTTTACATTTTTCTTTTTTGAGTATCAAGATTCATTGGGATTTGCTTTTAAGAGCAGGGTCCCCAAGTCCTACCCTTGTTATTTAACCCATAACTCGAGGAAATGGACGGATTAATACCTTTTCCAAGGGTACCAGTGCTTAAGTGAATGCAAGGTATTCAACTGGAATTCGAACTCGGCTCACCGATTTTTCTTTCCGAGCCGATATCCACTACACCACAACGAACGTCCGTTACTATACGCTTACAGCACCTGGTATTCCCAAGCGGTCACCCATCTAAGTACTGACCAGGCTCAACCTTGCTTAAATTCGGTGATCGAGCGAGAACCTGTGTATTCAACGTGATATGGCCGTAAGCCCCAATTTATGTGTAATTTAGAAGACAACTTACGAAGGTGTTTGGAGAGATCACTAGCGATGGCCTGCATCTTCACCCGTTATGTCTCTATTTCATCTTCTTTTACTCTTCTACATCAAGTGCCTTGGGAAGGTAGCGCTGCCCTAGCTCTAGTAAGTGGCTGTTGGAAGACCCTGTGCCTGACAAGAGAATTCTGCACCATACCACAGAAGCAGAAGGAGCCAATAATGGCTGTTCGATAGTTTCTTTGACTACATTAATCCTTACATACCAAAAATATCATCTTTGACTACATTAATCATTACATACCAAAATATCATCATCACGAAAGTTTGAAGTTGGCATAACTCTTCTCGGTGACAAAATTCTCTGCATTAATCCCACATATATCAAACTACAAACCACACAAGCAGTTTAGCGAGAGACCAACAAAACTCTTTGTAACACCAATGATTGAAGACAAGGATTATGGCAGCATTCACCAAATTAAACAAGAAGGGCGTAAAGAAGAGTTGCAGGAGATTCCGAACTCAACTGGAGATTGGGGTTGAAGCCAATGGCAATTTTACTGAATGAATTCACTTTTTCAAGATATTTTTGTGTAATTTTGGTAAATCTGATTTTAAAATGAGATGTCAGTTTTGCTTTCATATTTTTGAGCGTGTATGGGTGCCCGCTTAATTGCTTTATAACGCGCACAATCAGTCAGTCAGTTACGTTCGTCAGTCATTTAGGTACCATACGTGATGCTCGCTTCGGCCGATCATGTCTCAAAAGAGACATGACTGAGTGGGTAAGATAATTTTCCGCGGTAGGTTGCCATTACTTTCTGCGGTAGACTGGTTGCCAAACAGAACCCAATCTGTCCTGTTATTCAACCTATAGCTGGAGGGGGATAGTGGGGGATCAGTTTATTACTTTGTAACAATAGAAAACAGATCCCCAACTTTAGGTCAAACAGAAGACTTAATTGTATTTGTTTTCGTTTATATTATTGTGTATTAATTCTAGGGAGATCAGTTTATGGCTTCATAACAATAGAAAACAAAACCCCCACTTTATGCCCTGCAGAAGCTTTAATTATGTTTTCAATTATTATATTCAGTCAGTCATTGCCACACGCAATACAGATTTGGGCGATCATGTCTTGAAAGAGATATGACTGAGTGAGCAGGCGATTTTCCTGCAGTAATTTGCCATTACTTTCTGTGGTAGACTGTTTGCCAGACAAGGCTACAGAACCCAATTTGCTCTGTTATTGGATCCATAGTTGGGGGAGAAGAGACGGATTAGTCTTTTTCCCAAGGTTATTTGCGCGTAAATGAATGCAACAAATTTAACTGGAATTCGAATTCGGCTTTTCCAAATTCCATTTGAATTCGTTGCACAGATACCCTTAGGTGTATACGCGCAAAACAGAAAGCAAGAAAAAGAAAGCAACATCGTGTACAATAAAAATAAAATAAAACAACATTAAATAGAACTCAACACAACAAAATCAACCAAAAACAGAACACACACACACACACACACACACACACACACACACACACACACACACACACACACACACACACACGTTCAGCAGCAGTGGACATCCCGGAACAGCTACACACACACGTACAGCCACACACACACACGTACAGCCACACACACACGTACAGCAGCAGTGGACAGCCCGGAACAGCCATTCTTAGAGAGGCTGTGAAGGGACCCGGACAGACAAAAGCTTCTCTGAAGATGAGATTTTGATCTCGAAATATTAATGTTTAATAAATAGGTAATACCCACACACTACTTTACCTTTTTATTTTACTCAACACATTGTGACAGCCTTCAAGACATAATCCATATATCTATTTTACACAATGCTTCAAGCAAATTACAAAACTTTACTATCAACCAAAAACAATTTAACACATATGGAACAATCACATACCAAAATATCATCATCACGAAAGTTTGAAGTTGGCATAACTCTTCTCAGTGACAAAATTCTCTGCATTAATCCCACATATATATAAGGCTGTTTCGCTCATCAGTATGGATAGACAAACGCTAGCTTCTGGTCGGCGCCCGAAACACGACCGATTTGGTGTCAATCGGAGTCGCTAACCCCTAAGCCATAGGAGCTTGGAATTAGTGAAAGGAAATTTTAGCGTGTTACAAATAAGCGGTGTATACACACGCCAGTCACCGAAAGAACTCATTACTGAAGAGTAATGCATAAATCGCAGAAGTGGTAACTGTTTTTTTAAGTTTTCCTTTCTAGAGAGCTCAATCGTAATGAGATATATTTAGAATTTATAACATAAATATGTTATAATATCACAACAAAAGTAGTCACAGTGTTTTGACACTATCTGACAGAATGGACCAATCAAAACAAAGCAATTTCTATTTTTTTTAATCGTTTTAACCCAAGCAAGGCGTTACCAGCACTGATGCGCAGGGGGCGACATAAGAGAGTAAAAGTTTAAAAGAGAAAGACAACCAGTTCCAGGGCGTGTCAGAGAAAGAGCAAGAGAAAGATGGGAATACAGGTATGGTGACAATTGTAAAGGTAGAGTGAGAAAGGAAAAGAACAAGATACACAGAGTGATGTGGAAAGGCCGAGAGAGGGACTGGAGTCAAGTGGATAAGAGATGGGAAAGAATAAGAAGAATAGACTCTAAAAACAACTTATTGGGGCATTAACTTCTTCTATGTGCCTTGTCCTTTCAGGACGTAGATAATTATGGCCTTCCACATTTCCTTGTCCCTGGTGGCTCTTAGCAGGCTTTCTCCTGTTACACCACGCAACCCCCATTCTGTCATCCACCTGCTCAGCCCCTTCAAATATGTTATCCGCTGCTTTCCTCTATCTCTTTTTCCTCTATCAGGCCTGTTAGTATCAGGTTCTCCAAGCCCTCCTTTCTCATTGCACGTTCCAGGAACTTTAGTTGTCTTTTTCTGATGCTAAATATTAATTTGCTTTTCGTTTCCATCCTTTCCAAAACCTCATCATTGCTCACATGCTCGGTCTATGATATCCGCAGCATTCTTTGTAGAACCACATTTCAGTTGCTTCAAGTTTTTCCTTCATCTTTGATGATATTGACCAGCATTCACAGCCATATTAAAGAACTGACATCACATAGCAATCAAGTATTCTCTTCTTTGTTTCTAGTGAAAGCTTCCTGTCTCTTAATACTTTACTCAACTTCTGGAAGTCGTCATTCGTGATCCCAATTCGCCTCTTTATTTTTTTTTTACGAGTTTTAAATTCTAAATTTAACAAAAACATTAGATTTAGGTTGTTATAAAGTTATTTAGATATTAAACGGGTAAAAGACGTGGACGTACACATATTCACATCTAAAGACATCTACATATGGACAAATAGACGGGTATATATACACACGAACACAAACTGGCACACAAACACATGTACAGATGTTTATACGCAAACACATACCTATACATAAATTTTAAAATTTTGTTTTTATCGACGTGTCAATATATCCGTTAAATTTCAAAACCTGCTTTGGAAATTGTCTTCTTTTTGATTGGTTCACTCTGTCTATGTGACAATGCCTCCCTAATTAAGGGGGTTTGACTAGTCTTGAAC
>JBBBDQ010000544.1:2155000-2222500 GCA_037127315.1 Ascarosepion bandense
AGAAAAATGAGTGGATGTAAGTCAAATTTTGATTTCCTCGTATCGATTTATACATATATATATATATTATCGATTTTCTCCACTATTGTAAGAACTGCAACCTTGAAACATCTGAATATCGTTTCTTATGTCTTTGTCTATGAGCGTATCAAATTTGATCAAAATCGTACCACTCCTTTAATAAACTGATTTTTTCGATTATCGATATTTTTCGGGGGTACCTCGACACAAAACCTAGCTAAGAATACTCGCAGACGTTTATAGTACAACTGTGTAAATTTTCAAGAAAATCGGTTCCGCCATTTCAGAGTCTATAGGTAACGGATACCCCCCCCCCCACACACACAGATAAAGTTCCATTTATAAATAAGTTTAGATAATGTTAAAACAAATAAATTCTGTCAACGGAACTCAGTTCGATCTCATTTAAACACACACGGAGTCCTGACATACCCTATCTGGAACATACTCGCCGACAACAAAAATATCATAGCATCATTTACTTGCAAAAAAAGAGTAAAATTAATAGAGATTTTATTAATAAAAAAGTAGGCCCTCCAAATATGTTATCCGTTGCTTTCCCCTGTCTCTTTTCCCCTCTATATGGCCTGTTAGTATCATATTCTCCAAGCCCTCCTTCCTCATTGCGTGTCCCAGGAACTTCAGTTGTCTCTTCCTGATGCTCAGTATTAATTTTCTTTTTGATGCCATTCTTTCCAACACCTCATCGTTGCTTGCATGCTCAGCCCACGATATCCGCATCATCCTTCTGTATATAACTATGAAATTAACTCGTAGTCTCACGCTACATCTCACTGAACTGTTCGATCTAATTTAAACACACACGGAACATACTCGTCGATAATACAAATATCATAGCATCATCTACGTGTAAAAAAAAGATTAAAAATAATGGTAGCATTATTAATCAAAAAGAAAAACCCAACACTCAATAATAATATCAACTATAAACACGCAAACAACATGCTACAGTGTTCGGTGCATGACGATTACACACTATAAATATGTCATCCGCTGCCTTCCTCTGTCTCTCTTTCCTTCTATCTGGCCAATCAGTATCAGGTTCTCCAGGCTTTCTTTCCTCATTTCGTGTCCCAGGATCTTCAGTTGTCTCTTCCTGATGCTCGGTATTAATTTCCTTTTTGCTGCCATTCTTTCCAACACCTCATCGTTGCTTGCATGCTCAGTCCACGATATCCGCAGCATCCTTCTGTATACAACTACGAAACTAACTCGTAGGCTACATCTCACTGAACGGAACTCAGTTCGATTTCATTTAAACACACACGGAGTCCTGACATACCCTATCCGGAACATACTCGCCGACAACACAAATATCATAGCATCATTTACTTGCAAAAAAAGAGTAAAATTAATAGAGACCTTATTAATAAAAAAGTAAAACCCAACACTAAATAACTTCAACTACGAACACGCTAACAACATGCTGACCGTGTTCGGTACATAATACATGCAACTACTTTACATTATACATACATTCGACAATGGCTAAAAGTATAGCCAAAAGCGCTCGGATAAACAAATAATTTCGACAATTGTTATATAATTTATGTCCTCAAAAGAAAAAAATCATAAAATCACATGAAAAATTACATAAAAACTTAACCATCACACCTTGTCTGTCATTTTTATTGAAATCTGCATCTCTCTCTCTCTCTCTCTCTCTCTCTCTATATATATATATATATATATATATATTGATTGTTTAATACTCAGTTTTTTTTTGTCCTAATAGAGTTAGACTAGTACACATTTGTATTAAAAAATGTTCTATACAATTATATTGTAGAATTTTTGAATATTTTTCATTTTTAAACGAGATATTTCGCTACCTTGGTTTCTACCATGAGTGGTGTCTTCAGGCGATTTTTAGTTAAAAATCACCTGAAGACACCACTCATAGTAGAAACCAAGGTAGCGAAATAATTCGTTAAATAAATAAATAAATAAATAAATAAATAAATAATGATAATATAATGATAATATAGGAGCTAAAAAATCTGCTTTTTTTATCGAGCGCCCATAGCCCAGAGGTACCATCGCCGACTGACGCTAATTCGGTCGGGTTTCAATCCTGGGTTAAAAACAATCGGAGTCTAACCGTACTGATGAGCTGTGATACAGCGAAACAGATCTGTCTGCGGATGACTATATATATTTATTCTACATTTTTCTGCTTCAAATTTGAAGCAGAAAAAATGTACAGTAATTTTTAGCAACACAGTTTTGCGGTTACATTTGTTACCATAAGTCACACCCATGAAGATGATCTCTGAAAGAAGTTGAAAAGTACTTGGGTACCTTGAGAAATCAATGAAAATAAGATCTGTCAACGTTACAGCTCATTTCTGATATCTTTTGATTATAATACGCGAAAGATTATCCGTGAGTAGGAACGGATTTTATTAAAAACAAGCAAACATAACGTTTGCAATTGATTTAATCTGATATACATATATATATATATCAGAGTGAGTATAGAATGAGGAGAGAAAAAAGAAAAATTTTTTCCGTCCAAAACATTAATTTAAAACAGTGCTCGATATATGGTGTATAGAGCAGTGAATATTTATTATAAATTATGTTTTAGAACATGTACATAATTTCTTCTATATATGTCCTCTTCACTACAATCATATGTTTGTTTCAGTGTTTGGATTTAAACACTTCCTCAGGGGAAAAAATCTCTCTTATATATAACAGTATATGTTTAGAAAATTATTTGCTGCCTCGATACATTATATATATATATATATATATATATATATATATATATATATATATATATTCAAAATAATAACTAACCAGACTCTGTAAGTATCTAAATCCTAACTTTATACAAAGATAAACTTCAAGAAAAACGAATAACCGACAGAATCTAATTCCGTTAACATCCGTCGCACTAAGGCGTTGGATAAAAGTGGGGAAAAAAAAGAAATCCGCGGAATAAAGACAAGACATACGATACTCCGCAGTAAAGAAAAAAACCCTAAACGGAACCAACCACAAAAAAAGAAGAAAAAGTGCTCGATACAAATACAAACAAATGCAAAAGTACAAATGAAAAGCAAAAGTAGAGCAAAGACACATAAAGAATCACAAGATAGCCAAAACCTACCGCGGTTTCACACAACGGCTCGCCAGGGCCCTGACGAGCCGTTGTGTGAAACCGCGGTAGGTTTTGGCTATCTTGTGATTCTTTATGTATATATATATATATATATATATATATATATATATATATATATACACAACAATACATGTGTGTCTTTGCTCTACTTTTGTATATCTTCTTTTGTACTTTGTATCGAGCACTTTTTCTTGTGGTTGGTTCCGTTTGGGTTTTTTTTTTCTTTGCTGCGGAGTATTGAATGTTTTGTTCTTGTTCCGCGGATTTCTTTTTTTTCTCCCCATTTATCCGACGCCTTAGTGCACCGGATTGTAACGGAATGAGGTTCTGTTTGTTAGTGGTTTTTTTGTAGGTTTATTTTAGTATAAATTTACGGCCTACATACTTACAGAATCTATTTAGTTATTATATATATATATATATATATATATATATATAGTCAGTCGATTACGCAACGTTGGAGTCAACTTTCTGTATCTTCAGGTATTTGATATCAAGCGATTCTCTAAATCTTTTTCCAAACGAACAACATGAAATTTCAGAATGCACATCTGGAAGTTTAAAATTACTGAGATAAGGGAGGAGTCAGTCAAGAATTGTAAACACTTTCATCCGGGTTTGTATGATCCTAAAATATATTTTCTGAGATGTTTACATCTGGATACTACTTCGGATCTTACCTTTAGTAAACGCATCAGAAAATATATTTTAGGATCATACAAACCCGGATGAAAGTGTTTACAATTCTTGACTGACTCCTCCCTTATTTTGAACTTCAAAGTTACTTTATACTTCAATTGTACGTTCTGAAAGATTTGTGTTGAAAAAAGCGTTGAAGAATCAGTTGATATAAAACGCCTGAAGATACCAATGTTGAGTAATCGACTGAATTCCGAATTAAAATATTTTAAAGCTCTACATTATATATGTATTGAGCGCTTTTTAATGAAATCGTATATTGGTGTAATTTAATTCTGATAAATAACTTGTTTATCATATACATAGTCAGTTAAGTGTCATGCGTGATACACGCTTGTGCGATCATGTCTCGAAAGAGACATGACTGACTGGGCAGAAGGTTATCCCACGTTAGGTTGCCATTGCTTTCTGTGGTAGACTGGTTACCAGCCAAGGCTACAGAACCCAATCTGTCTTATTATTTAACCCATAACTGGAGGGAAGAGACAGAGAAATACCTTTCCCAAGTGTATTTGTGCGTAAGTGAATGCAAGAAATTCAAATGGAATTCGAACTCGGCACCTCGATTTGTCGTTCCGGGCCGATATCCTCTGCATTACAACACACACACACACACACACACACACACACACACACACACACACACACACATATATATATATATATATATATATATATATATATATATGTAAGTGTATGTGGGCATGTTTGTGTGCGTCTATGTGGTCTTGCAAGTGTGTGTTTATAAATACATATATATTTATTTATCTGTAAATTCTGATAAAATTTTTCAATATGTCAGTTTAAGATATGCATTCTCAGCCCCGTTTAATCAAACAAAGAGGAAACATTCTTATGCTGGAGGCAGAGACTCTTTACACCAGTGTTTTCACCCTTCTCTTACTCATTCTCTGACACCCCCTATAACTTGTTCCTCTTTCTCTTCACTCTCCTCCTATGTAACCCCCTGCACACCAGAGACAGAAATGTCGTAAACATGGCAATGCAGATGGAGACAACAATCCGAACAATGTAAGTAATTCAAATACTACCTAATCTCAAAAGTATAGAAAAATGCAGAAGACCGGAGCTTACAACAGCCGAAACGTCGTAAAGATAGCAATAAAAATGAGGATAACAGTCCGAACAATGTAAATAATGGATTTGTAATATAATCGATCCTGACTCGCCACCCTTTCAATCATTTTCTTACAAACGTAGCGTGGCTTCCTTCAGTTCTTTTTACAAATATTTTCATGTCAGTTGCTTTGAAGAGCTTATTTTATTAGTGCGCCATCTACACGAACGTAAGCGTGCGACTACATTGACAATTAGGTCCCACTGCATTACTGTTGAACAAGTAACCGTAAGTTCAATTCTAATAAGATTTTTTTACGCGTTACCGCTTGTGGAATTCCTTTACAGTTTTTGCTTTCCTGCTATACCCTACAAAAATGTGAATGCATCATCAATCACCTTCTTCTGTCTTCATGAATTCTGTTCTTTTATTGTCCTTTTTCCTTGCTAATGTCTTTTCATCCTCTTTTAATTCTAGTGACTCCCTACATCTTAGTGACATTATTGCCTAACTTGGAGTGAACGAAAAAAAAAACTTTGTGTTCCTACCGTAGAGCTAGGGCTATCTAGTGTGTCCTACCAGAATACTGCAATTAAGAACAGGTAAATCTCTTTATAAGAGATCAGCTAGAATGACCTTGTGCCTAACTAAGGAATGGTAGCCAAATATATACACCGAGCATGCATATTATGGAGAGATGATTAGGTAATCATTTCATGCTTATTAGAATTCTTTCAACGTTTTCTTGACAGCGCTTTCATGTGCGCATGCGCGAGCGTGTGTTGCTTTCTCACTCACACTCTCCCTCTTGTTCTTGCTCACTCTCACTTTCTCTCTCTTGCTTGCTCTGAGTTCTTTTCTCTTCCTCACTCTCACTTTTTCTCTCTTGTTCAATCTCCCTTTCTCTCTCTTGATCAGTTTTACTTTCTCTCTCTTGCTCACTCTCACTCTCTTGCTCACCATCTCTCTTTATCTCTTTTGCTCATTCTCACTTCCTCTCTCTCTTGCTCACATTCTCTCTCTTGCTGACTCTCACTTTCTCTTGCTCAATCACTCTCTTTTGCTCACTCTCACTCTCACTTGCTCAATTTCACTCTTTCTCTATCTTGCTCACTCTCTCTCTCTCTATCTCTCTGCTGCTCACTCTCTTTCTCTTGGTCAACTTTTTTTTGCTCAATATCACGCTTTCTCTATCTTACTCACTCTCTTTCTACTGCTCACTCTCTTTCTACTGCTCACTCTCACTCTTGCTCAATTTCACTCTTTCTCTCTTAAATGCAACAACCTTATAAAGCTCGTTGGTAAATTTTGACGTGTTCCCCGAAGGCCTTTACCCATTCAAATCTTTCCAAAACATCCTTATTTCCGTGCAAATGTAAATGCTGAATTCAAATCGATAATTGTTTATTGAGGAAACCTACCCTTTTTCATATTAACGACCAGAAAAATATCGAACATTTTGTCGCTGTTTATCTCACCCCGTAACCACGCTTCAAAAATGTTATTCCCTGCAGAATGACTTCACGCGTAGTTTGCGGATTTTTCGGCCTATTTAATTCATTTGTGCAATTACTACGCGGAAATTGAGTTCCGAAACAAAACAAATCGCGTAGTAATTGCTCAAAGAAAGCAAATAGGCCGAAATAAGTATATTACGCCTCAAGTCATTCAGCGGTGAATCAGATATGAGAAGGGTGGTAATGGGTGAGATATAGTCCGATTTTTTTTTTCTGGTCGATAACATGAAAAATGGTAGGTTTCGTCAATAAACAATTGTCGATTTGAGCTCAGCATGTACATTTGCACGAATTAAGGATGTTTTGGAAAGATTTGACTAGTTAAAGGCCTTTGGGGAATAAATAAAAAAATTACCAGCTCATTTTCCTACTTGCAATTCTTCTGTAATGGACTTCATATTTCGATTCGACAATTCTTTTTTCTTTGTATTTTTGCATTGTTCTTTTTTTCTTTTTTATTATGGTCTTTTTTTTTTTAGTTATCCAAATAACTAACATTTTTAGATAGTGTTTTTATTAAATATTTTGTTTAATTTATGTGAATTATAGAAATGTTTGTATTTAAGTTTAAAAACAAAGCGGACCTCAAATGGAATGACTATATCGAATCCATTGCCAATGGAATGACTATATCGAATCCACTGTGCAGGGCCCGGAAGTTTTTCCCGCCTAAATCTATCCTGTACATATATAAATCTACCATCCGCCCATGTATTGAATACTGCTGCCACATCTAGTCGGGTGCCCCTGCTACTCTCCTTGAACTTCTTGACAAAATACAAAGGAGAATCTGTAACGTGGTTGATACTGACTTGGCAGACCGGCTGCAACCACTCTCTCACCGGCGTGATGTGGCTTCCCTGTGCCTCTTCTACAAATACTTTCATGGCTTCTGCTCCGATTAACTTAGATCATTGGTGCCGCCTAGGTACGAATTTACACGAGATACTAGATTAGCAACTAGGTCCCACCCTTTTACAGTTAAACAGATAAGATGTAACCGCAATTTATACTCCAACAGCTTCTTTTCTCGCGCTTCCCGCCTGTGGAATTCCCTTCCACATGTCTGCTTTCCCGCCAGCTACAATCTCCAGGAGTTTAAATGTAAGGTCAATAGACACCTTCTATCACACTAACTTCCAACTATTCTCCCAACACTCTCACCATCTACCCAACCCTCATTCTCGGTATCCTTACCCGCCTAAATCCCACCTTCTGACATTTCCTATATCTAACCATCTTTTCTCCACTCTATGTAGCCCCCTGCGCAATAGTGGCAGTGAAATGCCTTGCTCGGGGTGAAACGCTTATATATATATATTTAAAAAAAAAAAAAAGAAAAAAAAAGCAACTTTTTCCTCTATTTGTGTCCAGATTTTTATTGTATGTTAAATTAAATCATTATTTTTCTAGTTTTTTTTTCTTCTGTGGTTTTGGGATATATTCTAATTTTTGTTTTAAATTCTTAAAATGCTATTTCATATTCTTCTTCTACGTCAATAAATGTTCTTGCTCCTGAAGAACTGTCTGTAATTCTTCTGATCATTATTTTAGAAACTAACCATTATATTATACTAGCAGTATATCCTGGCGTTGCTCGGGTGTAATGAAATCTTTAAAACTAATCCATGGTCCTGGAGCTCAGACTCTTTGAACGTTGGCACGAAGGACTAAAAAGCAATAGTTGTTTCCAGTTAAAGTGAAACCGTAGACTGAAAGAAAAATGAATGGATCTAAGTCAAATTTTGATTTTCTGGTATCGATATCAAATAAGTTTTTTCGTCGTAAACTGAATTTTGAAAGCTAAATAAGTCCTCTGAGTAAATGATATCATGGCTGAGTCTAAGAACTACAATTATACCTACTTAGAACCAAACCCGAAGCAAAAACTAAAATAAAATGGCTGAAAAAAGTACAGACATACAGGCAGATAAACAGAAACACACACAAACATCTTGAACTTAATCGCAAAAGGCGGGAATTACTTTAGAAATTATTTTTTGAAAA
The DNA here is from genome assembly GCA_037127315.1 of Ascarosepion bandense. NCBI lineage: Eukaryota > Metazoa > Mollusca > Cephalopoda > Sepiida > Sepiidae > Ascarosepion > Ascarosepion bandense. The sequence goes on from JBBBDQ010000544.1 coordinate 2,163,474, forward strand.
CAGGCTTGCTAGACGTTTTTAATCTGTTGCACTTAATTTTATGAAAACTCAAAAATTTAAAGTTGCAGTTTTTACTGATTATATTAGTTAAAAGTAGAAGTCTTTGGAAGAATTTAAAGCATCACATTTTTTTGGTAAAATCAGGCGAGCAGTTACTGAAAAATCTGCTCTGAATTGTAAAAATACAAAACCCAGTAAAACTAAGACATTATTAACTAGAAACAGTTAATTCTAATTGCTTTTATGTAGGTACCTCAACTCATTTTCGGTAACTAACTTTTAAACTGAATTTTTAAAAATAAAATGTTTCTTGAAACTTTTATTTTAGTTTTAATTGAAATCTAAACGATTAAATTTACTATTTCCAGTAAGCAAAATACTCTGTTTTATTTCAAACAGAAATTATATTAATTGGAATATAAAGATTTGAGATTTTCTTTTCAATTTTTGAATTTGCCGTCCTTTTTTAGCCAACGAAACACTTTTATAAACAAAAGTTAATTCTCGGTTTTAAAAATCTTGCAAAAATATTATATACATCAGTGACACATTATTTTTGGAAAATTAGCAAATTTTATGTTAAATTAATCTGATTTACACAAATATTATTTATAGCGTGGAATTTAGAATAAAACTATTTCTTCATCACAAATATATAATTAATTAGTTTTGGTCATTATTAAATTAAACCAGTACACAGTTAAAAAGTGTTAAATTAAATTAAATTAAATTAAAAAGTGTTCAATAACATTATTTTAGAGAACTTTTAAATACTTTTGAGTTGGAAACAATTTTTTTTTGCGAGTAATGGCTTTAATCGCAGAAAACAATGGCAACCTACTGCGGAATAATTTTCTGTCCAGTTATTCATGTCTCTTTCGAGACATGATTGCCCAAAGCGTGTATCACGTATGGCACTTATTTGATGTTTCTGACAATGATCTAACATTGCCTGATGATGACGTAAAACTTTCGAAACATAGAAATTTCCGTTTCGCAATGTAAACTATATTAATTTTAAATAAAATAACAAATCTAATGATATTATGCTCTACAATATTTGTTGTATTGAGCACCTTTATAAAAAAAAGTAGATGCCAGAGAACTCGGCATTATAAAGCTGGATATATATATATATATATATATATATATATATATATATATATACTAGCACTATAGCCCGGTGTTGCTCGGGTGTAATGAAAGCTTTAAAACTAATCCATGGTCCTGGAGCTCAGACTCAGCCTAAAGAATATTTGTGTGAAGTTTGGTGAGAATCGGATAAAAATTGTAGATTTGTATAAAAGACACACACACAAACATCTAGCCTTATATACATATATATTATCGATTTTCTGCACTATTGTAAGAACTGCAACCTTGAAACTTTGGAATATCGTTTCTTATGTCTTTGTCTCTGGGTGTATCAAATTTGATTAAAATCGGACCATTCCTTTTATAACCCGATTTTTTCGATTATCGATTTTCGGTATTTATCTGAGATACCTCAACACAAAATCAAGCTAAGAACACTCGCAGACGCTTATAGTACAACTGTGTAAATTTTCAAGAAAATCGGTTCAGCCGTTTCGGAGTCTATAGTTAACGGATACACACCCACAGACACACAGACAGAGAGAAAGTTCCATTTATAAATAAGTTTAGATATACTAAGTCTTTATAGTTCAGATTTAAATTAAATTAAATTAAATTAGATCAGTAAACAGTTGTATTAGAGAGTACTAAATACATGTTTGACGAAAGATTCGACATGTAGGGAAGGTCAATCAGTTACGCTAACTTGGTTTCGACCTTTCTGGTTTCGTCAGACGATTTGTTTTGACTGATAGTTTAACGGTTCTTCATGTGCCGTATCCCTTCAGGATGAAGGCGATCATGGACTTCCACTTGGCTCTTTCTCGTGTCGTTCTCAATAATTTTTCTCTTGGTATCTCTTCTAAGCCCCGCTCCGTCAAACACCTGTTCAGAATATAACAAGTACGTCTCGCGCTGCATTCTCCTGTCTCTCCTTCCATGTATCCGACCTGTGAGTATCAAGTTCTCCAGACCTTTCTTCCTCATAACGCGTCCCAGGAACTTCATTTGTTTCTCCCTGATATTTATTATCAGTTTTCTTCTCGTTTGCATCCTTTCCAACACCTCATCGTTGCACACGTGCTCTGTCCATGGTATCCTCAGCATCCTTCTGTAAAGCCACATTTATGCTGCCTCAAGCCTCTCCTTCATCTTTGATGAGATCATCCAGCATTCATTTCCATACAGAAGGATAGATATCAGATAGCAATCCAACCCTCTATTCTTTGTTTCTAACGAGATTTTTCTCTCTTTCAGTACTCTGGTTAGCTTCCGAAATGTGTCTTTGGCCATGCCAATGCGTCTATGGATCTCCATCCTCTGTCAAAACACTTCCCAAGTATTTGAATTTTTTCACTTGTTTTATTTTAGATTCTATAACTTGCAGTTGGTATATTGGTCTTGTAGGGGGCTTGTATAATTCCACCGAACAATAAATAAAAAGGAAAATGCACTACAAATAAAGTAAAATAAACTTTTGTTTATTTTCGTTAAAAAAATTAAAGAATTATTTTGTTTTTACAAAAATGAAGTTGTCCGTAAAGCTGTAGAAGAAAGAAAGAAAGGAATTGGTAATGTGAGAGGGAAAGGAAGGACTATGTGTTGCGAACGAGATGAGAAAAAGAGAGGGTGAAACAATGTTCACTGATACGTGATACTGTCTGTTATGTGGACTGCTGAATTCTCTCTCTATGTGTGCTCCGAGCTGTCTGTTCCTTTCTGTGTGTTTCGAGCTGGCTGTTCCTCTCTGTGTGTGTTGAAAGTTTCTACTTTACTTTTATTTTGATGGTGAGGCTCCGGGAGACCAAGAAATGTGTTTCTTATATCGAGCCCTGATTGGTCAAAAATATGAATTTTTGACCACGTGGTGTGTTTTCCACTACGTCCGAGCTTTTTGGTACACCGTTCTTGTTTTTGACCCCAAAGGGTTTGGTAAGGGGTGAATGCCCGCGCAATTGTATTTTTAGAGATACACGTGGTGTGAATTAATTTTATTGTGTGTGTGTGTGTGTGTGTGTGTGTGTGTGTGTGTGTGTGTGTGTGTGTGTTGAGTTTGGAAAATAAAACAAGAAACAGCACAGTCTCCTCTTTTTGATGATGACCATAATTTCAGTTTTGTTGAGGTTCATGCTCAGTCCTTTCTTTTCACTTTCTTTTGCTAACAGTTAACGGTTATATAACTTCATAACTCACGAATTCTAAAACCGAAACACTTCAACCGACTACATTCGACTGATTCTTTCCCGACACACCACTAAAATGCCTGAAATAAACTACAATGAAGAAATTCAGTTACCGTTCTCACTTAAATTCATACCTATTCCCAACTGCCTCATTCTAAATGTAAATATACATGCTAAATTTATGACACACAATCGAAAAATTCCTCATCAGGAGATGGAAGTTCATTGCAAAAATACCTAAATAACAAGAAAAATTTAGAAAATTTTAAATTCAAATGTAAAACAATTCACAAACCAGCCAACTTTAAAAGAAATATGATTGATTTAATAGACAAAATAAAGTTTAAAAAAAGTAAATAATAATTTCCAAAGACTACTAAATACTGAAGTAAAAATAAAAAAACCCACCAAATATCCTAGTCAAAGGAGACAAAACAAGCAATATCTACGCAATAAGCCCAAAGAACGACATGAAAAGATTAAACAAAAAAGTCACCAAAACTTGTAAATAGGTGTTAAGACAAATGAAAAAGCGAAAAACATCACAGATAAACTAGGTACAGGCGTTCAAATACTAAACCGTAAGCAGGCATTCCTAAACTTAAGGGACCATAAGGACGACTTTCTCGACAACCCCTCATTCTGATTCAACAAAAAACTGAATTAGAAAAAATAAGCTAGGAAATCCTAAAAATATGCGCGATTCATTAAGGATTGCCATAAAAAATAAACAATTGAAAGACACAAATGAACATATTTCCTGGTTCCAAGAAATTAAAAACCAAAAAAAAAGTTTTCATGAAATATAACTTATAAAAATTTCTACCCGTCAATTTCTGAAAAAGGATTACTTAAAGCTTTAGAGTTTTCTAAAGAATTTGTAATCATACTACATAAAATAATTTTACATTGACGCAAATCCGAGCTGTTCCACAATGGTCAGTCAGTTAAGTGTCATGCGTGATACACGCTTGGGCGATCATGTCTCGAAAGAGACATGACTGACTGGGCAGAAGATTATCCCGCAGTAGGTTGCCATTGCTTTCTGCAGTAGACTGGTTGCTGACCAAGGCTATAGAACCCAATCTGTCCTGTTATTTGACTCATAGCTAGAGTTGGAAGAGATGTACTATATTATTAAGTAATAATAAGTGGGGGATCAGTTTATTACTTCATAACAATATAAAACTGATCCCCCACTTTACGCCCAGTAGAAACCTTAATCATGTTTTCAACTATTATATTCAGTCAGTCAGTTAAGTGCCATGCGTGATACACGCTTGGGCGATCATGTCTCGAGAGAGACATGACTGACTGGGCAGAAGATTATCCCGCAGTAGGTTGCCATTGCTTTCTGCAGTAGACTGGTTGCCGACCAAGGCTATAGAACCCAATCTGCCCTATTATTTAACCCATAACTGGAAGGAAGAGACAGGATTAATACCTTTCCCAAGGGTATTTGTACGTAAGTGAATGCAAGGAATTCAACTGGAATTCGAACTCGGTTCCCCGATTTCTCGTTCCGAGCCGATATCCACTGCGCCACAACGCACATCCTCCTCCACAATGGTAAAGTATGGATAAAGAAATCTAAAGAGGGTGCATTTGACATACCACAAGGTTCATTCGACAGAGCTGAAGTTTCCGAGCTAATGGATCTATTTATCTTATACAAAATAAACAAAATAGTCCACATAGACGACCACAGAATATATCGTGATGACGGACTGATTGTATTGGCAGACAACAAAAGAACAAATGACAAAGCTATTTATACGAGAAAACGGTAAGATCAGTTATTGCAAATCGTCTGAAAATACCGTTTGAAACCTAGGTCGAGGAAATAACTCATTTTCAATTTGAAAATATATAAACTGAGTAACCATTCAAATATTTTTTAAACTTTGCAAACGCCTCAATTTTGATGTAGAGGTCGAAATGAATAAAAAGTTGTCCAAAATTTAGACGTAGAAATATGTGCGTCTTGGTGCTGTGGATATCGGCTCATAACGAGAAATCGAGAAGTTCGAATTCCAGTCGAATTCCTTGCATTCACTTACGCGCAAATACCCTTGGGAAAGGTATTAATCCGTCTCTTCCCTCCAGTTATGGGTTAAATAATAGGACAGATTGGGTTCTGTAACCTTGGTCGGCAACCAGTCTACCACAGAAAGCAATGGCAACCTACTGCGGGATAATCTTCTACCCAGTCAGTCATGTCTCTTTCGAGACAAGCGTGTATCACGTATGGCACTTAACTGACTGAAACACCGGATCAAACCACCCCACCATTATAATCCAACACATTTCTGAAGGTATAGAATATAGACTGTTTAAAAATTACTTTTTTAAAACAATTCTCTGACGAAAGTAAAAAGACTATGAAAAAGCTTTACAAGAAAACAGAGATAAAAACAAATTAGAGTAGAAACCCAAAACAATTGAACAAGAAAAAAAATTATAATATTAGGTTGTCCCAAAAGTTCGTGAACACTTGCAAAATGGGTCTATCTGGTCCAGCACAATCGAGACAAACGATGGGTCCAGAAAGTGCAAGAGACACCGTCGGTTCCAAAACAAAATCGATTCGGCAAGAAAGTCATGTTGTGCGTTTGGTGGAACTTTGAAGGAATCGTGCATTTTGAGTTGGTTCCGAATGGTCGTGCCATCAGTGCCGAACTTTACTGTCAGCAACTTCAGTGGGTCTACGAAAAGTTGAAGCAAAAGTACCCGGCTCTGATCAACCGAAAGCGCGCTTTGATGCAGCAGGACAATGCTCAGCCACACACCGCCAGGAAGACCAAAGACAAGTTTGAAGAGCTGGACGGCGTTGAGGTTCTGCCACATCCAGCCTACAGTCCTGACTGTGCTCCATCAGATTACGGCCTTTTCCGTTCAATGCAACACTTTCTGAAGGGTCGCCGATTCGACTCGTTTAATGAAGCGTATTAAGAATTCTTTAATTCGAAGCCGGCTGAATGGTACTTTGACCAGATCCGAAAGCTTGCAGATCGATGGCAGAAAGTCTTGGAAAATGATGGTCTTTATTTTGAGCAATAATTTTTGTTGCTTTCAATTTTTTGCAAGTGTTTTCTGGTAACCTTAGATTACTTGGCGAGTAAAATTTCAATTTTTTGCAAGTGTTGACGAACTTTTGGGACAACCTAATACGATAAAGCGTAATATCACTTGGTTTAACCCACCTTTTGATTTAGAAGTAAAGTCCAAAATAGGGGAAATCTTTTTCGAAGTACTTAAGAAACATGGTCCTGGACATGACGGTAAACTGCATCCGGCAGCAAGGCTTCTGATTGGGATGTTGTGAGTAGCATGGAACCACCTCTTAATTGCTGTTGTTCCCAGGTCTACCCTGACCCGGAGTGGTAGCAACCGTTAGATTCCCACCTATGGACAAATAGTTAACCCCTAAACTGGGGTCAAAACACTATGAAAGTATAAAAATACACTATTATAGAAATATATACATAAAACTAAACTTTTATAGAAAAATATACACTTTTGAAGAAAAAATTTTACCAACAATACATCTTTGAAGAAAACTTTATCACCATAACACATCTTTGAAGGAAACAAATTATTTTCAGCCAAAAAGTTTTTAATATAAAACTGTAAGACATTTTCAGTTTGCTAAAATAAAAAAGAATAAGACAAAAAATTTTCATTTAAAATCAGACTAACTCAACCTTCTCACTATAACCAAACATTAAAAAACAGAAAAAAACAAACCTTAAGACCATACCTTTTTGGTATTAAATCATCGTCGTCGTCATGGGGCCTCGGCCGAGATAGAACTCACTACACCCCTCCAGTATTCTGGCGCAGTTTATAGCGAAATTCATAATCTTGTCAAATAGCTGAATACTTGATGCTTCGCCAGGGATACCAATGGTGTTTTTATTGTGACACCAATACTGGATGGGTTGCCTTCCAGGCCCCAACCTATTATTTAACCCATAACTGGAGGGAAGTGACGGATTAATACCTTTCCCAAGGGTACCAGTGCTTAAGTGAATGCAAGGTACTCAACTGGAATTCGAACTCAGCTCACCGATTTCTCTTTCCGAGTCTATATCCACTACACCACAACGCACATCCGTCACTATACGCTTACAGCACCTGCTATTCCCAAGCGGTTAAACCATCTAAGTACCGACCAGGCTCATGTTGCTTAACTTCGGTGATCGAACGAGAACCGGTGTATTCAACGTGATATGCCATAAGCACGCACATCCGTCACTATACGCTTACAGCACTTGGTATTCCCAAGCGGTTATCCATCTAAGTACTGACCAGGCTCATGTTGCTTAACTTCGGTGATCGAACGAGAACCGGTGTATTCAACGTGATATGCCGGAAGCTATTAAATAACCCACGGAGGTTGATATGCCGTTAAACAAAACTCAAACTAAAAGAAACTTAAACACTTCCCAAAAAGCTCCGAGCTACACAAGATATTTAGTTAAAATATTTAAATTAACTTGCAGCTGTATTGGAATGACGAGCAGTACAGCGCGTCCCCGCAAATGTACGTTCGGGTAGTCCTAGACGGACTTAAAGAACCACTCAAGCTGGTTTTCTGTCCTGCACAGCGACAGCTCGGCCTATCATCTACGTGTTTTGGAGGCTGTGTACCTGAAAATCCACCAGCCTAGTCTGTGCAGACAAAAGGAGCTCTTCATTCGCTCCTTATGGTTGTTGGAGGGTTTGTGAGTTCTTTTTTCCATTTTATTGCTCTTGTGGAACTTTTATTTATACCCCTCACATTTTAATTAATTTTTGATTAAATTGTTTTTCTTAAACGAGTTACAACTTCCCTTCAAGGAGTAATATTTATGTGCCCTGTTTATCATTAAAAATTCTATCAACGAGCACCTTTGATAATGTGTTGGCCGAAAGGGTCTAAGGGTCTTATGTACTTAATGATATCAACTCTATTTAAATCTATTTAAATCCATATATATATATATATATATATATATATATATATATATATATATATAGTGTATCGAGGCAGCAAATAATTTTCTAAACATATACTGTTAAATATAAGAGACAATGATTCTAAACGTCGTATTTTGGCTTTAATTTCAGTTGAAAATAAAGACAAAAATTCTCTATTTGGATAATTTTTTATTAAGTTGGTTCTAAGCTTTCGGCTCACCTGAGCCATCTTCAGAGAGCTCATAAGGATGGTAACACAATAACATCCACCATCACAGACGATTTTATTTTGTGTTGACATAAAACTCCGCTTGGCAACGGCAATAGTTACCAAAAATAACAAACGCTGTTCTCAAATTTGCAATGCGGTTCTATGACGTCACACCGTGTGATAGCGCGAAATGACAACATTCATTAATGTTAATTAATATGCATTAATCCTATATATATATATATATATATATATATATATATATATATATATATATATATATATAAGTAATTATAAATTATACTTTAGAACATGTACAAATTACAATCTACTACAAAATTGTACATTTTGTTTCGACATTGAAAGAACAATGTCTCATCAGGTAGTTAGTAATGATGGTAAAACTACCTGATGAGACACTGTTCTTTCAATGTCGAAACAAAATGTACAATTTTGTAGTAGATTGTAATTTGTACATGTTCTAAATTATAATTTATGATTACTTATATATATATATATATATATATATAAAGGATTAATTCAAAGATGTTGAATGGCCATTTCGATATGAAGAGCCCCACGGGGGACAACACATCACCTCAGCAACAGAAAAATCCTTTCAGAAACCATCATAAATTATACTTCAGAACATATACAAACTACAATTTATTACAAAATTGTACATTTTGTTTGGACATCAAAAGAACAATGTCTCATCAGGAAATTGTTTCGACATTGAAAGAACAATGTCTCATCATTATTAACTACGTAATGAGACATTTTTCTTTGAATGTCGAAAAAAGTGTACAATTTTGTAGTAGATTGTAGTTTGTACATGTTCTAAAGTATAATTTATAACAAATATTCATTGCTCTCACTGTTTTAAATTAATGTTTTGAATGTTGCAAATATTCATTCCTTATTCATTTAGAATAGAATTTGATAAAACAGTAGCTACTTACGCATCTACGCATCATTCATTCAGTAATGAATTGAACATTCTCAGTTACTGGTGTGTGTTTACATTGTATATAACACTCTGAAGTCCGTCTTTCTTTACCGAATGCCTATAGCTCAGAGGTAGAATCACCGAGTGATGTCAAGCAATCGGATGTCTAACCTTACTAATGAGCTTTGATATAGCGAAACAGATCTGTCTGCGGATGACTATATACATATATACTAGCTGTATAGCCCGGCGCTGTTTTAAAACTAATCCATGGTCCTGGAGGTCAGACTCTTTGGACGTTGGCACGAAAGACTAAAAAGCAATAGTTGTTTCCAGTTAAAGCGAAACCGTAGACTGAAAGAAAAATGCATGGATTTAAGTCAAATTTTGAAGTTTGGTGAGAATCGGATAAAAATTGTGGATTTGTATAAAGGACATACAGACAGATAAACAGACACACACACACACAAAGATCTTGCCTTATATATATATATATATATACATTATCGATTTTCTGCACTAATGTAAGAACTGCAACCTTGAAACTTCTGAATATCGTTTCTTATGTCTTTGTCTATGAGTGTATCAAATTTGATTAAAATCGAACCACTCCTTCGATAACCCGATTTTTTCGATTATCGATTTTCGATATTTATCAGGGGCACCTCGACCTAGCTAAGAACACTCGCAGACGTTTAGAGTACAACTGTGTAAATTTTCAAGAAAACCGGTTCAGCCGTTTTGGAGTCTATAGGTAACGGGCACACAGACACATACGCACACAGACAAAGTTCCATTTATAAAATAAGTTTAAATATAGGATTAATGCAAATATAAAATGTGTCACTTAGCCGATTGATGTGAAATTCGGCACACTGATTCCAGAGTTTCGGGGACATATTTTACTGGGGTCATTCAGTCAATTCCTCATATATTAATCAATTGTCTTCCGATTTTCTTATTTTTTCTTATCTTTATTTTCAGTCAGTTGAGTGACATACACGCTTGGGAGATCATGTTTCGAAAGAGACATGATTGACTAAGAAGAATTTGTCCCACAGTCAGTCAGTTAAGTGCCATATGTGATACACGCTTTGGGAGATCAGGTCTCGAAAGAGACATGACTGACTGGGCAGAAGATTATCCCGCAGTAGGTTGCCATTACTTTATGCAGTAGACGGTTTGCTGTAGAACCCAATCTGCCCTGTTATTTGACCCATAGCTGGAGGGAAGAGATAGATTAATACCTTTTCGAAGGGTATTTGTGCGTAAGTGAATGCAAGGAATTTAACTGGAATTCGAACTCGGCTCTCCGATTAATCGTTCCGAGACAATATCCACTGCACTACAACGCACATCCTATATTTTTATATTAAGTAAACAAAAATAATGTATTCGCTTTTTTGTGTTCATTTTTTTTCTTCTTTGTGTGTGTGTATGTGTGTGTGTATGTGGTTGTGTGTGTATGTGTTTGTGTGTCTCTGTGTGTATGTGTTTGTGTGTACGATGGTGCATGTGTGTATATGGACGTGTGTGGAGTTTCGTGGTTATTTTTAATTTTTCTCGGTATTGCTTTTCCTTTTCTTTTCTAACTTTCAGCTCCGAGTGTCCGATGCATGTGTACTTGTGTCTGTGTTTTTCGCAGACTTAAACATTTTCCTGTCGAGGATGGGGTCGGCAGCTGAGGGTAGATAGGCGCACTGTTGCGGAAATAACTCGGGTTAATTGGAACCAAGCGGAGAACGGTAAGCGTAAGCCCAAGCAGCAAGTGAGGAGGCGAAACTTTGGATCGGATTCAAAATAATTGATGTAAGTTGACCGGAGAAATAAAAGATTCTTGGAAAAATGAGCAGTTGAAAAAACCGTAAACCAGTAAAACAAGGCGTAAAGTGGAAAGAAAGTGGCGAAAGTGGGACCTCCCCCCAACGGAGTGCATTCTTTTCCGATGGTCCAGAGTAACTCCTGGTATCCGGAACACGGAAAAGTCAGTTGGTATCACTTTCACTATCAAGTTGGTCTCAAAATCTTATATATATATATATACTAGCAGTATAGCCTGGCGTTTCACGGGTGTAATGAAAGTTTTAAAACTAATCCATGGTCCTGGACTCAGCCTAAAGAATATTTGTGTGAAGTTTGGTGAGAATCGGATAAAAATTGTGGATTTGTATAAAGGACATACAGACAGATAAACAGACACACACACAAACATCGTGCCTTTTATATATATATATATATATATATATATATATATATATATATAATCGATTTTCTGCACTATTGTAAGAACGGCAACCTTGAAACTTCTGAATATCGTCTCTTATGTCTTTGTCTATGAGTGTATCAAATTTGATTAAAATCGGACCACTCCTTCTATAATCCGATTTTTTCGATTTTTGATTTTCGATATTCATCGGGGGTACCATGACACAAAACCTAGCTAAGAACACTCGCAGACGTTTATAGTACAACTGCGTAAATTTTCAAGAAAATCGGTTCAGCCGTTTCGGATTCTATAGGTAACGGACACACACACACAGAGACAGGCACACACATACACACACACATACACACACAGACAAAGTTCCATTTATAAATAAGTTTAGATTTGTTTGAACATTATTTTTAATCGATACTCGTATTTGAGTAGATATTCTGTTTCTAATCAAACAGTATATTTAAATATCTATTTCTACCAGCCTAATTATTTATGATAAATTTTGTTACGAAAATGTGTATCATTCAGCAGGATACGAACCTGCGAACCCTATCAACCTTGAGGGGAAGCCACTAATTGATCTGGTGCGTCTTTGATAATCAGGCCGGTAGAAATAAATATACTGTTTGATTAAAAACAGAATATAAACTCAAATATCAATATCGATAAAAAATAATGTTCAAACAAATAAATTAAATATGTCGGTTGTTAATTCTATGTCATTAATCTTCGGGATTTTCCGTAACATTGTATATATATGGGACTCTATCTGAGGACATTGCAGTGCATTCGGAAAGAGTTGAATGAGTTTAATTGTGATTACAAAGGTGTTTAGAGTTTGTGCGTAATTTAGATGTCAATCTATCCATCTGACCTTATATATATATATATATATATATATATATATATATATATATATGATCAGTCGATATCTAGAAAGGTAGAAAATGAACAAACTGATATATATATATATATGATCAGTCGATATCTAGAAAGGTAGAAAATGAACAAACTGATATATATATATATATATATGATCAGTCGATATCTAGAAAGGTAGAAAATGAAGAAACTGATATATATATATATATATATATGATCAGTCGATATCTAGAAAGGTAGAAAATGAACAAACTGATATATATATATATATATATATATATATATATATATATATGATCAGTCGATATCTAGAAAGGTAGAAAATGAACAAACTGATATATATATATATATATATATATATATATGATCAGTCGATATCTAGAAAGGTAGAAAATGAACAAACTGATATATATATATATATATATATATATATATATATATATGATCAGTCGATATCTAGAAAGAAAGGAAAATAAGAAAACTGAATAAATATTATATATATATATGATCAGTCGATATCTAGAAAGGTAGAAAATGAACAAACTGATATATATATATATATATATATATGATCAGTCGATATCTAGAAAGGTGAAAATGAACAAACTTATATATATATAAAATGATCAAGTTAAATCTAGAAAGGTAGAAAATAACAAACTATATATATATATATATATGATCATCGTCAGAAAGGTTGAAAATAAGAAAGGATATATATATATATATATATGATGATAAGTCATAAATCAAAGGTGAAAATGAACAAACTATATATATATATATATATATATATATATATATGATCAGTCGATATCTAGAAAGGTAGAAAATGAACAAACTGATATATATATATATATATATATATATATATATATATATATATATATATAAATATAAAATATGTGGAGATATAGATATATTCTAGCAAATTAATTATTTAAACGTTTCGCGAAATTACCTTAAAACCCTAATTAAAACTGCACCAAAGATATATGACATTAGAAATATATTTGTCAAATTATTCTGTGATTTTCAGTCTCCCCTTTCTCTTTTTCTCACTCATTCTTTCTCACACTCTCTCTACTTCATTTCTTTCTCACTATCTCCCATCTCTTCTCTTCTCTTTGTTTTCCTCTCTCTCTTGTTCATTGTCTCTATTTCTTTACTTTTACCTTCTTTTTTTTCTATCTCTGCCATTTTAAGCCTCTTTCTTTCTATCTCTCCATGCACTTGACTGTCTTCTACTCTTTCTTTCTCTGTCACATGCACATACAATGTCGTAAATTAGTCTGTGTAATTGCCTTAAAATTCTAATTAAAATTACATCAAAAGCGAATGACATTTCTCATTTGTCAAACGGCTTACGGCCATATCACGTTGAATACACCGGTTCTCGCTCGATCACCGAATTTAAGCAACGTTGATCTTGGTCAGTACTTAGATGGGTGACCGCTTGGAATACCAGGGCAGGTGCTGTAAGCGTTTAGTGACGGATGTGTGTGCTTACGGCCATATCACGTTGAATACACCGGTTCTTGCTCGATCACCACTGTTAAGCAACGTTGAGCCTGGTCAGTGCTTAGATGGGTGACCGCTTGGGAATACCAGGCTCTGTAAGCATTTAGTGACGGATGTGTGTGCTTAGGGCCATATCACGTTGAATACACCGGTTCTTGTTCGATCACCACTGTTAAGCAACGTTGATCCTGGTCAGTACTTAGATGGGTGACCGCTTGGGAATACCAGGCTCTGTAAGCATTTAGTGACGGATGTGTGTGCTTACGGCCATATCACGTTGAATACACCGGTTCTCGCTCGATCACCGAAGTTAAGCAACGTTGACCTGGTCAGTACTTAGATGGGTGACCGCTTGGGAATATCAAGTGCTGTAAGCGTTTAGTGACGGATGTGCATTGTGGTGCAGTGGATATCGGCTCGGAAAGAGAAATCGGTGAGCCGAGTTCGAATTCCAGCTGAATACCCTGCATTCGCTTATGCACTGGTACCCTTGGGAAAGGTAATAATCCGTTCCTTCCCTCCAGTTATGGGTTAAATAACAGGGTAGGACCTGAGGACCCTGCCCTCATAAACAAATCCCAATGAATTTTGATACTCGAAAAAAAAAAATGTATTACTAGACACAAAACTTATATATAAAAAAAAACAACAATAAATTGTTGAAAGAAAAAGGTATTACCAGCAATAAATAAATAAAAATTTAGTTGGCAATAAATGACCCGCTGAGGTGTTGATATGCCATAAAAACAAAACGACCAACCATTTGTCAAACTGTTCTTGAGCTTTCTTTTCTTTCACCGCTTATTTCTTTTCATTTCTTTTCACTACATACTTTTCTTTTTCTCACTCTCTCTTTCACTGTCACGCTTTTCCTTACTTTTTTTCTTCTCTCTGTCACTCTCGTGCATACAGTGTCGTAAATTAGACTATGAAATTACCATAAATTTCTCATAAAATTACACACAAAAAAAATCTATGTCAACATAACACGTCACTCAATAAATCCTGGACCTAACTAATAAAACAAAAACTTTTAGGCAAATGTCGTCTCCTTCAAAGGCTGATATACTGATACCAACGCTTCTCTAACAATTCGATGTCTTTTTTGTCTTTGGCCTCAAAAAACACATCACTTTCCGATATCCCTTGTTCATTGGAGCCAAATCTTTTCCCTTGGGGCATTCTTTTGAGATCTGCAAACCGGGGCCAGGTCTGGAGAATAGGGTTGATGCAGAAGCAATTGGAAGTGCAATTCATGTACTTTTGCCATCGTTGCTATCGACTTGTAACACGGTGTGTTCACTTGGTGAAAGATCACGTTTTCTTCATTTCTGGCCGTTTTTGGCGATTTCTTCCTTCAAACGCACCAGTAATGCTATATAATATTCGCTATTGATAGTTCTTCTTTTCTCAAGGTAATCGATGAACAACATACCCTGCGCATCACAAAATACGGATGCCAAAAACTTTCCTGCTAATGTTTTTGGTCGCTGTAGATGGCTTTCACCTGCTGCTGTCCACTCGGCTGACTACCGATTTGACTCCGAAGTGAAGTGGTGGTTCAATGTTTCATCCATTGTCATATATTTACGCAAAAAACTCTTTCTTGTTGCGTTAAAACAGTTGTAAACAACGCTCTGAATCGTTGACGCGTTGTTTTTTTATCGACTGTGAGCAAACATGGTACCCACTTTGAACACAGCTTTCTCATTGACAAATGTTCATGCAAAATAGTGAATACATTGCCTTCTGCTATGTTCAACTCCTCTGTTGTCTGAAGCAACTTCAATTTACGATCGGAAAAAAGAGTTTGTGGATTTTTTTTTTTGTATGTGTTTTCATGGACAACTGTCGATTTGGGACGACCTGAGCATACAGCATCATTAGTGTCTGTACGACCGCGTTTAATGTCAACATGCCACCTCTTAACCGTTGTTTCCGACGGAGCAGAGTTCGAATAACACTTATCAAGCCATTGCTTTGTTTGCACCGTATTTTTCCCTTCAGAAAGAAATATTTATCAACACACGAAATTCAGATTTTTTTTTCATTGTTTTGAAAATTTGCAACAGTAGCTTCACTTAAATAACTGTAATTTGTAAACTAATAATACGAGTCGGCACAAATTTTGTCACAAGCCATTTAAAAGTTAGTGCTTCAGAAAAATTATGTGGATTTTTTTTATTATTAGTGGTGACATCTATATGGCAGATCCGGGACTTATTGAGTAATGTGTTAGAATTGTCAAACTAGTCTTGGGTTTCTTAACCTCTCTCATTCATTCTCTCCCCTCCTCTATTTTGTGTATTTTCATTGACATTTTTTTCTTTCTGTTCTCTCTTTCTCTCTCACTCTTTCTCTCTATTTTCTCATCTTTCTCTCTATCGTTTTATTTATTTTCTCACTCTCTGTCCGTCTCCCTGTTTTTCTTTTCGTATTTCTTTGTCATTCTCACACACGAATTAGTCTGTGAAATTTCCCAAAAGTTCTAATTAAATTAGAGCAAAATCGCAAGACATTTTCTATTTGTCAAACCATCCTTCATTTTTCTCAATAGCATCTTTTCCCTCTCATTATTTCTTTTTACTCTCATTGTTTCTCTCTATGAACCCTTCTTTCTCTTGCTTTCACTCTCTCACACACATTATTTCTCTTCATTTCGTTTTTCAAGCTTATTCTCAGCCAGTTAAGTGCCATACCTGATTCACGCTTGGGCGATCATGTCTCGAAAGAGACATGACTGATTGGGCAGAATATTAGTAGGCGTACATATATAAACATATTTCTGGTGTTAATAAAACAGTGCTTGATATAATATAACAGAGCTATAAAGTACAAATAAATATACATATTATCTTACGTTTATATATTAACTAGGAGTATAGCCCAGCGTTGCTCGGGTGTAATGAAAACTTTAAAACTAATCCATGGTCCTGGAGCTCAGACTCTTTGGACATTGGCACGAAAGACTAAAAAGCAATAGTTGTTTCCAGTTAAAGCGAAACGTAGACTGAAAGAAAAATGAATGGATGTAAGTCAAATTTTGATTTTTTTTCGTTTTTTTTTCGTTATAAACTAAATTTTGAAGGCTAAATAAGTCCTCTGAGTAAATGGTATCATGGCTGAGACTAAGAACTTCAATTATACCTACTTAGAGCCAAACCCGAAGCAAAAACTAAAATAAAACGGCCAAAAAAAAAAAAAAAAATAGACATACATGCAAATAAACAGACACACACACAAACATCTTGCCTTTTATATATATATATATATATATATATATATATATATATATATATTATCGATTTTCTGCACTATTGTAAGAACTGCAACCTTAAAACTTCTGAATATTATTCCTTATGTCTTTGTCTATGAGTGTATGAAATTTGATTAAAACCGGACCACTCCTTCTGTAACCCGATTTTTTCGATTATCGATTTTCGATATTTATCGGGGGTACCTCGACACAAAACCTAGCTAAGAACACTCGCAGACGATTATAGTATAAATGTGTAAATTTTCAAGAAAATCAGTTAAGCCGTTTCGGAGTCTATAGGTAACGGACAGACACACAGACAAAGTTCAATTTATAAAATAGTTTATATAGTCAGTCAGTTAAGTGCCATGCGTGATACTCGTTTGGGTGATTATGTCTCGACAGAGACATGACTGACTGGGAGGAACATTATACCGCAGTAGGTAGCCATTACATTCTGCGGTAGACTGATTGCCAGCCAAAGCAATAAAACCCAGTCTGTCCTGAACTGGAGAGAAGAGGCGTATTAATACCTTTGCCAAGAGTATTTGCGCGTAAGTGAACGCAAGGAATTCAAGTGGAATTTGAACTCGGCTCCTCGATTTCTCGTTCCGTGTCGATATTCACTGCACCACAAGATTCACTCAGTTAAGCGCCATACGTGAAACACGATTGGGCGATCATGTCTCGAAAGAGAAACAACAACTATTCGACAGTCGAGACAATAGCGTCTGGGCGTATTAAAAATCTGATGCAACCAGTGATGACGTAACTTGAGGCGAAGCAAATTTCATCATAAACCCCAAAAGTAGTTTAATATTACTGCAAATGGCTTATTCTGAGGAAAAAAAATCCAAAATCGATTACATCCAATGACTCCAGTGATCGTATGGTTAAAGAAAGGAAATAAAAGCAGTTGTTTGAGTTAATTTGCACAAGGGTGTCAGTCAGTCAGTTAAGTGCCATACGTGATACACGCTTGGGCGATCATGTCTCGAAAGAGACATGACGGACTGGGCAGAAGATTATCCCGCAGTAGGTTGCCATTGCTTTCTGTGGTATACTGGTTGCCAGCCAAGGCTATAGAACCCATTCTGTCCTGTTATCTAACCCATAACATGGAAGGAAGAGACGGATGAATACCTTTCCCAAGGATATTTGCGCGTAAGTGAATACAATGGATTCAACTGGAATTCGAACTCGGCTCCTCGATTTCTCGTTCCGAGCCGATGGCCACTAAACCACAACGCACATCTAAACCACAAGATTAAGTTGTGAAATTACCATAACGTTCTAACTAAAATTACACTGGAAAGTATTTTAATAGATTTCTCAAACTATTTTTGAGTTTTTTCAATATCCCCTTCCCCCTCTTTATCTCTCTGATTCTTTCTCTTTCTCTAAATTCTTTTCCGTCTCTTCCCTCCTGTTATGGGTTAAATAGCAGGACAGATTGGGTTCTATAGCCTTGGTCGGCAACCAGTCTACTGCAGAAAGCAATGGCAACCTACTGCGGGATAATCTTCTGCCCATTCAGTCATGTCTCTATCGAGATATGATCGCCCAAGCGTGTATCACGTATAGTACTTAACTAACTGAATATAATAGTTGAAAACATGATTAAGGCTTCTAATGAGCATAAAGTGGGGGATCAGTTTTATATTGTTATGAAGTAATAAACTGATCCTCCACTAATTACTACTTAATAATATAATACATCTCTTCTGTCTCTAGCTATGAGTCAAATAACAGGACAGATTGGGTTCTATAGCCTTGGTCGGCAACCAGTCTACCGCAGAAAGCAATGGCAACCTACTGCGGGATAATCTTCTGCCCAGTCAGTCATGTCTCTTTCGAGATATGATCGCCCAAGCGTATATCACGTATAGTACTTAACTAACTGAATATAATAGTTGAAAACATGATTAAGGCTCCTAATGGGCATAAAATGGGGGATCAGTTTATTACTTCATAACAATATAAAACTGATCCCCCACTTATTACTACTTAATAATATAGTACATCTCTTCCACCTCTAGCTATGAGTCAAATAACAGGACAGATTGGGTGCTATATCCTTGGCTAGCAACCAGTGTACCGCAGAAAGCAATGGCAACCTACTGCGGGATAATCTTCTGCCCAGTCAGTCATGTCTCTTTCGAGACATGATCGCCCAAGCGTGTATCACGTATGGCACCTAAACTGACTGACTGTTTTCTCTCTCACCTATTCTTTCTTTACCTTTCTTTTTTGCTACCTTCTCTCGTTTCGCTATCTCGTTCTCTCTTCATTCTTTTACCGACTTGGCGGACCGCCTGCAGTCACTCGCTCACCGGCGTGACGTGGCTTCCCTGTGCCTCTACTATAAATACTTTCACGGCTTCTGCTCCGATGAACTTAGCTCACTGGTGCCTCCTAGGTATGAATTTGCACGGGATACTAGATTAGCTACTCGGTCCCACTCTTTTACCGTGAAAAATATAAGATGTAACCGCAATTTATACTCCAACAGCTTCTTTCCTCGCACTTCCCGCCTGTGGAATTCCCTTCCATACACTTGCTTCCCCGACAGCTACAATCTCCAGGAGTTTAAATGTAAGGTCAATAGATACCTCCTAACATCCATTTAACTCAAACACCCTTCTCATCTACCCAACCTCCATCCTCGCTATCCTTACCCGTCTATCACCCTCCTATATCTCACCGCTCTTTCCAATCACTTTCCCCTATGTAACCCCCTGCGCAATAGTGGCAATGGAATGCCTTGCTTGGGATGAAATGATTAAAAAAAGATGTCTATCCTTCTCTCTCTGTTACTTTCTTTTTTTCTTGTCACACGCACACAGTGTCGCAGATTAGGTTGTGAAATCACCATAAAATTATAATTAAATCAGGCCGAAAACGCATGTAGAATTGTCAAATTGTTCTTGAATTTTCTCAACATATTTTCTTTCTTGCCATATCGTTCTTTCTCTTTCTATCTTTTGATTTCTTTCATTGTTTGTCTTTCTCTTTTCCTTGCTTTCTCGCCCTCTCTATTCTTTCAGTTCATTTCTTTTTTCTTTACTATTTTTCTTTCACTCGCCTTTTATTTTCTCTCCCACTCTCTCTCTCTCTCTCTCTTTCGCTCTGTTATTCTTTCCCTCTTTCTTTTCCATTCTTTCTTGATTTTTCGCTCTTTGCCTCTCCAATACCCATACAGCGTGGTCCAAAAGTAGGTGGAGAGTTCGTAGAAATACGTTTGTGCATCGGTTGTGTGTCCAACAAGATAGGACACATCCACATTATTCAATTTCAGTCCGTGAGTATCTTGATGAAATATTTCCCTAGAAATGGACTGGCCGAAGAGGTCCAATTGATTGGCCAGCACGTTCACCTGACTTTGACCCCAAAAGATTTCTTCATTTAGAGAGTACTCAAGGCCAAAATTTATAGTCGAAAACAAAGGAGTGTTCGTTATGTCAGAGATTAATTTTAAAAAAATGAATAAAATAAAGTGCCTTGTGCAAAAATGTTTCTCGAAACGTGAGGGGTAGACTTCAAAGTTGTTTAAATTGTGATGGACAACAACATCTGTGTTGATAAAATTTAAGTAATTTTGTATTATTTTATACAATAATGTTTAATTATCAATGTAATAATTGTGTTAGTAAATATGATTATTCACACTCCACCCACATCTATTGAACAGGTTAAGAGGCTCATCCCTTGTTTCCTGTTTAGGATGTGGTTTCCGGCTTTCTCTTTTCCATTCTTTTTACCCTTACGTAGCCCCCTGCGCATCAGTGGCGTTACCGCCTTGCTCGGGGTGATATGATTAAAAAAAAAATATGTAATCTCAAAATAAATATCATTTAGTGCCCACATACATTTGGATAACCCGGTATAAATACGGGAATTATTCTGTGAAATTAACTTAAAATTCAAACTAAAATTACATAAATATGTATGATATTTTCTATTTGTGAAACTATTTGTTGTGGCCTGTTAGGGCCAAGAAGAAAGACACGGAAGGTAGGTTCAAGCAGTGTATTAGAATAACAGAACGTATATACAAGTAAGAGTATCAGCAAATAGAAGTCTATGTCCGAACGGTATAGTTACGCTGCGTCTCGACTGTCTCTAGACTGCCTTTATGACTGTCTCCCAGCTGCATCCCCGGAAGTCACTCAGGTTAGTCTTTATTTATATGAGGAAGAGTCCATTCCTATAGATAGGGCACTATAACACTATTCTTGTGTTTTCTCACTAGCTCCTCTTCTCTCTCTCTCTTATTATTTCTTTTACTCTCATCATTTGTATCTCTCTCTCTCTCACTCTCTCTCTCTCTCTCTCTCTCATCGTTTTTGTCTCTTTCTTTTTCTCTTGCTTTCTCTCTTTCACCCATAATTTCTCTTCATTTAGTTTCTCAGGTTTATTTTCTTTCTCTCTCCCTATACTTTATCCCTCTCTGTATTTCGTTGTTCCTTCCTTTTATTTCTCTCTCTGTCTCTCTCTCTCTCTCACACATACACACGCACTATCACAGATTAAGTTGTGAAATTACCGTAACATTCTAACTAAAATTACACCAGAAAATCATTTCCAATAGATTTGTCAAACTATTCTTAACATTTTTTTCAATATTTCCTTTTCTTTTCTTGTCGTTATCATTTTTCTATTTCTCTCTCCTTTTCTTTCTCTCTATCTTTTTCTTTCACTTTCCTTTGCTATATCTTTCTCTCTCCCCATTCTTTCTTTTCCTCTATCATTTTCTTTCTCTCTCGCACTTCTCTCTCTCTCTCTCATGCTGTCTCTTTTTTGTTCTTTCCCTCTTTCTTTTCTTTCTGTCATTACTTTTCTTAGTCAGTCAGTTAAGCGCCATACGTGATACACACTTTGGGCGATCATGTCTCGCAAGAGACATGACTGACTAGGCAGAAGATTGACCTGCAGTAGGTTGCCATTGCTTTCTGCGGTAGACTGGTTACCATCCAAGGCTACAGAACCTAATCTGTCCAGCCATTTAGCCCATAGTTTGAGTGAGAAGAAATTAATTATATTATATCATTATATTAATAAGTAGTAATTAGTGGGGGATCAATTTGTCACTTCATAACAATGGAAAACCGAACCCACCACTTTATGACCTGTAGAAGTTTTAATTGTTTTCAACTATTTTCTTTTTTATCATATCACCCCGAGCAAGGCGGTAACGCCACTGATGTGGAGGGGGCTACGTAAGAGTGAAAAGATTGGAAAAGAGAAAGCCAGAAACCACATCCTAAACAGGGAACAAGGTATGAGCCTCTTCACCTGTTCAATAGACGTGGGTGGAGTGTGAACCGGGCGATATTTTAGTCTATCTACTCCATATTCAGTCAGTCAGTTAAGTGCCATACGTGATACACACTTGGGCGATCATGTCTCAAAAGAGACATGACTGACTGGGCAGAAGTTTATCCCACGGTAGGTTGCCATTGCTTTCTGTGGTAGACTGCTTGCCGACCAAGGCTATAGAACCCAATCTGTCCTGCTATTTAACCCATAACTGGAAGGAAAAGACGGATTAATACCTTTCCCAAGGGTATTTGCGCGTAAGTGAATACAATGGATTCAACTGGAATTCGAACTCGGCTCCCCGGTTTCTCGTTCCGAGCCGATATCCACTGTACCACAACGCACATCCCAATATGGTATAGGTGACAGAAAATAAGGTCATTAAATAAAACAAAATCACTCATGGTGAACATGTATCATGTGATTAGTTTTCAACTACCGGTGTTGCTATCGTTGAAAACAAACAAACACTCCCATTTCGCTTCTAAACGTACTATGTCGTTCCGTATCGATCTTATCAATTTTTAAAAATAAACCCGACCTGCAGAATCTGACTGTAGTTCATTATTTATAAACTTTCGACCAAGTCTTGAACAAAATGGGCGTATTTGAAATATCTACACAGGTCATCAAAAGTATTTTATAAAAATTTTAGTGAAAAAAAAAAAATACAAAATGTTCTAGATCAAAAATATTTCCAACCAATGAGATTTTGAGTTTTTGTTCATTTTGTATAGTAGTTTTTAAGTGTTGAGAATGAAATTATGTTGTTAGCGAAGAAGATTAAACGGTTTTTTTTCAATGTATTTTTCTTTTAACATAGGAATTCTGGGCTAATTATTTTAAAGTCACCTGCAGTACAATGACTTGTCCTGGTTTTAATTTTTCCTATGGAAGGAATAGAAATTAATTAGATCGTTTTTATTAGTGGGTTGGAGGAAAATTCTAAACTCTAATTTGTTATATGTCGAGATAAAATAAAGATTTGTTTATCCGGTGGTAGGTTCAACGTTATTAAATTCCTTTATCTTTAATAGACTAGCGGTATAGCTCGGCGTTGCTCGGGTGTAATGAAAGCTTTAAAACTAATCCATGGTCCTGGAGCTCAGACTATTTGGACGTTGGCACGAAAGACTAAAAAGCAATAGTTGTTTCCAGTTAAAGCGAAACCGTAGACTGAAAGAAAAATGAATGGATGTAAGTCAAATTTTGATTTCTTGATATCGATATCAAATAAGTTTTTTTCGTCGTAAACTGAATTTTGAAGGCTAAATAAGTCTTCTGAGTAAATGGTATTATGGCTGAGACTAAGAACTACAATTATACCTACTTAGAGCCAAGCCCGAAGCAAAAACTAAAATAAAAGGGCTGAAAAAAATGCAGACATACAGGCAGATACACACACACACACACACACACACACACACACACACACACACACACACCACACTCATATATATATATATATATATATATATATATAATCGGTTTTCTGCACTATTGTAAAAACTGCAACCTTGAAACTTCTGAATATCGTTTCTTATGTCTTTGTCTATGAGTGTATCAAATTTTATTAAAATCGGACCACTCCTATAACCCGATTTTTCGATGATTGATTTTCGATATTTATCGGGGTACCTCGACACAAATCCTAGCTAAGAACACTCGCAGACGCTTATGGTACAACTGTGTAAATTTTCAAGAAAATCGGTTCAGCCGTTTCGGATTCTATAGGTAACGGACACACACACACACACACACACACACACACACAAAGTTCTATTTATAAATAAGTTTAGATTTACACTACCGGCCTTCGTTATTAGGTTAGTTTTTTTCTTTTAAGAAATGATGAAATGATGTATTTCATACTATTTTTAGTGGATAATTCTAAATGAAAATAGAGTGGTTCTTTTGTTATTTTACTTTGTAAAATTTTACAAGGCAAGGAAGAAAAGATGAACTCGTCCGAATCACCCTAAATGTTCTTCATTCTTTCATAGATGAAACTGCAATATACGCAATTATTAAATATTTATAAATTCGTTTGATGCATGTGTTAATGTGCAATATTAAAAAAAGAACCATTCTATTTTCAGTTACAATTATTCACTTGGCAATAAATACTAAAAATAGTATGAAATGTATCATATTTTAAAACACTGGGGTGGTCTAATAATTATGCCCGGTAGTGTATATCCCGAGGTTATAAAAACGAACATCAACTGTGTAACTTAGAGCAGGGAAGTTTTTACGTATGATGTTTTTAATTTTTTTAATCTCACCCCAAGCAAGGCAGTACTGTCACTAGTACACAGGAAGTTAATTAATAAGAAAGTGAAGAGAGAGGAGAACAGGTCACAGGTGTCGGGAATGCTGTTTTTGGTTTGGTTGTTTTGTGTTTATGGCATATCAACACCTCAGCGGGTCATTTATTGCCAACTAAATTTTATTTATTTATTGCTGGTAACACCTTTTTCTTTCAACAATTTATTGTTGTTTTTATATAAGTTTTGTGTCTAGTAATACTTTTTTCTTTTCGAGTATCAAGATTCATTGGGATTTGTTTTTTAACGGCAGGGTCCCCAAGTCCTACCCTGTTATTTAACCCATAACTGGAGGGAAGGGACGGATTAATACCTTTCCCAAGGATACCAGTGCTTAAGTGAATGCAGGGTATTCAACTGGAATTCGAACTCGGCTCACCGATTTCTTTTACGAGCCGATATCCACTACACCACAACGCACACCCGTCACTAAAAAGTCTTCTCCGCGTCGAGGTCGAAAGTCCCCGGCGCGCGGGAGGGCACTGCCGGCGCGGTAGCTCGGCGTGCTGTCTGTGCCGCCCGTCACCTCGGGTCCGCGACGTGCATCGGCAACCCACCCGACCCGTCTTGAAACACGGACCGAGGAGTCCTGGCCGTTCGCGAGTCGTAGGGGCCCCTTATCACGAACCCCGAAGGCGCAGCGAAAGCGAGAGAGCGCGTGGGAGGGCACCGGTCCGGAAGAGGTGTCGCGGCGAAAGCGGTTTCTTACCGGGCGGCGGAGAGAGATCTCTGTCGCTTTGGTGCCGCCTAGACGTGCCCGATCTCGCCGGCGCTTGCCGTCTTCGTCCCGTCGTCTTACCTCCCAGCGTTCACCCTTCTAAGTCCTGACCAGGCTCAACGTTGCTTAACTTCGGTGATCGAGTGAGAACTGGTGTATTCAACATGATATGGCCGTAAGCCGGAGGAATGGGTAAGAGAAAGATGGGAACATTGGTGTGAAGAGAGATGCGTGAGATGAAAGTGTAAAGTGAGAAGAAGGATGAGAGTCAAGAAGGTAAGAGATGACACTTGACGTTGCATTTAAACTCTTGGAGACTATAGCTACCATGGAAACAAAAATACAAAGGGAATTCCATAGGTGGTAAGTGCGAGAAAAGAAGTTGAAGGAGTAGAAGTTATGGTTACAATTGATTGTTTTTTCAGTGAAAGGATGAGACCTTGTTGCTAGACTAGTAGCTGGAGTAAATTCAGGCAAGGGGCGTACCAAAGAGCTGATCTTGTCGGAGTAGAATCCGTGAAATTATTTCTAGAAGAGATAGAGGGAAGTGACATCACGTCGGTGACAGAAAGACTGGAGTTGGGCTGCCAGGTCAGGATCAACTACATTGCAGATTCTTCTTTCGATCTTGTCGAGAACCCCCAAGGTGAACAGCAGGGGAGCCCGACCAAATATGACAGCAATATTCAATACACGGGTGGATGTTTTTTATAATCATATCGCCCCAAGCAAGTGAAGATAATACGACCGGAACAACGATCACTTCATGGGATTGGTCAAAAATTCTCCTAGCCATTCAAACCAGATCGTAAGCATGGAAAGATTGATTTGCATTGCAATAAGAAAAAAAGCAATCATGCCTATTGTTATATCTCATGAGGTGATAAACAGGAAAAGAATAGTGCAAGAATAATACTTAACACTGTAGATATAGGAATAGAGATTTATTATACCACAGTACAATAAACCAATAGACAATAGAAGAACACCATCCAATAGTTAACAGGTATAACAATTAAGTAGACAATGTCTCTGCCTAGGACGTATGCGTCCGTCTCGTGAAGAATGCTTTCGTCTAGTGACGTATGCTTCCGTCTAGTGACGATGGCTCTCGTCTAGTGACAATGACTCTATAGTTCACTCCAGTCACAGTCTTTTATAGACCGGACGATATTCCTCTACAACACACACACACACACACACACACACACACACACACACACACACACACACACACACACACATATATATATATATATATATATATATTATCGTGTCGCCCCAAGCAAGGCAATTTACTGTCACTGTTGTGCAGGAGGTTACATAGGAGGAAAGTTATGAGACAGAGTGAGAGGTTATAGGGGGTGTCAGGAAGTGGGTAAGTGAAGGATGAGAATATTATCTATCTATCTATCTATCTATCTATCTCGGACTTTTCATATCTATCTATCTATCTATCTATCTATCTATCTATCTATCTATCTATCTATCTTTTTTTTTATAATCATATCGCCCCAAGCAAGGCATTTAACTGCCACTATTGTGCAGGGAGTTACATATAGGAAAATTATATGTCAGGAAGTGAGTAAGAGAAGAATAACAATACTGTTGAGAGTGGAGTGGACGGAGAAGGGAGCATGAGAGAGAGGATGCAGGTTAGTGAGATAAGAGATGACTATTGACTTTATATTTAAATTCTTGGAGATTGTAGCTGTCGGGGAAGCAAGTAAACGGAAGGGAATTCCATAGGCGAGAAGAGCGAGAAAAGAAGCTGGTGGAGTAGAATTTACATTTACAATTTGTTGGTTTCACAGTAAATGGGTGGGACCTAGTTGCTAATTTTGTGGCTCAAGTAAATTCATATATAGGAGGCACCAGTGAGCTAAGTTCATCGAAGCAGAAGCCGTAAAAGTATTTGTAGAAGAGACGCAGTGAAGCCACATTGCGCCCGTGAGAAAGTTACTGTATCAGAGCTGCCAAGTTGGGATTGATCACATTACAGATTCTCCGTTGGATTTTGTCAAGGAAACCTAGGTGGATAGCAGGAACACCCGACCAGATATGGCAGCAGTATTCAATGCACAGGTGGATGGTCGATTTATATTTGTGCAGGGTGGTTTCGGAAGGGAAAAACTTACTGGCCCTACACAGAGAACCGACTTTCTTAGCAGCGGTTGTAGCTATGGATTCTATATAGTAAACTAGCAGTATAGCCCGGCGTTGCTCGGGTGTAATGAAAACTTTAAAACTACTCCATGGTCCTGGAGCTCAGACTCTTTGGACGATGGCACGAAACACTAAAAAGCAATAGTTGTTTCCAGTTAAAACGAAACCGTACACTGAAAGAAAAATGAATGGATGTAAGTCAAATTTTGATTTCCTGGTATCGATATCAAATAAGTTTTTTTCGTCGTAAACTGAATTTTGAAGGCTAAATAAGTCTTCTTAGTACATGGTATCATGGCTGAGACTAAGAATTACAAATATACCTACGTAGAGCTAAACCCGAAGCAAAAACTGAAATAAAAGGGCTGAAAAAAATACAGACATACAGGCAGATAAACACACACACACACAAGCTTCTTGCCTTTTATATATATATATATATATATATATATATATATATATTATAGATTTTCTGCATTATTGTAAAAACTGCAACCTTGAAACTTCTGAATATCGTTTCTTATGTCTTTGTCTATGCGTGTATCAAATTTGATTAAAATCGGACCCCTCCTTCTATAACCCGACTTTTTTGATTATCGATTTTCAAAATTTACCGGGGGTACCTCGACACAAAACCTTGCGAAGAACACTTGCAGACGCTTATAGTACCACTGTGTAAATTTTGAAGAAAATCGGTTCAGCTGTTTCGGAGTCTATAGGTAACGGAAACCGTGGTAGGTTATTGGCTCCCTTAGATTTTCGTTTTATATATATATATATGACTATTTACGCTCTCACACCCTGATTGAGCATTCTGGAAGAATGGTAGACTTTGAAAAACAGTAGCTACTTTAGCATATACGCATCGTTCATTCAGCAATGAATTAGAACACTCTCAGCTATTGGGCGTGTATAATGATAATATCACGCTAAAAAGTCTGCCTTCTTCTACCGAGCGCCCGTATCTCACGCCACTTCGGTCCGGTTTCAATCCTGGGTTAAAAAGCAGGCAGAGTCTAACCGTACTGATGAGCTGTGATACAGCGAAGCAGATCTGTCTGCGGATTACTATATATATATATATATATATATATATTGTAATAGTTGTTACAATGGTTTTTAAAAGCATAGTATTACTACACAAAAATTCTTGTTTCAGAGCACAAGCACTAGACGAAGGGCAGTTGTGCTCTGAAACACGAGAATTCCTGTGTATTGATACTATGCTTTTATCAACCATTGTAACAACTATTACAATATAACGCTCCACTTTGTATCGAGCACTCTTTATAAAAGTAAATGCTTGTACAGTGTGTTTAAAATCTACGTGTTCTATCACTTTCTTACAATACTATATATATATATAGTGTTATTTAGGCAGCAATCTCTCTTTTATACAGGTTTTATTAAAAATGACAGAGAAGGTATTATCATTTGTTTTTTTTTAATAATTTTTCTTGTGTTCGTATAATTTCAGTGAAACCTGTATAAAAGAGAGATTGTTACCCAATTACACAATTTTTAAATTACATGACCCGACACTCAACAAGGGAAGCAATACTACAGCATTTCGAAAAACCTTGTTTTCCAACAAATAACAACAGCGAATATGCATAAAACAAAATTAATTCTTGATAATGGCTAAAAGTATAGCTGAAAGCGCTCGAAAGTACAAAAGCTTTAGACAATTGTTATATAATTTGAGTTTTGAAAAGAAAAAGGGGAGACTCCACAACATATTGCAAAGAGCTTATCCAAACAATTACCGTGAAATTATTTATAGAAAAGCCACAGGGAAGTCACTTTACGGTGGTGGGAAATTGAGTAAAGCCGAGGCGGCACCAGATCAGGACCAATAATATTGCTCATTCTTCTTTGGATTTTATCAAGGATCTCTAGATATATATCGCAGGAGCACAGGACCATAAGTTCCAGCAATATTCGTGGTAAGAACAAACAAATATGTAGGATGGATTCTGGAGATAAAACATTTCTAGATGGACAGAGTGAACCAACTTTCCTAGCAGCAAATCATCATGGCCCTCCATATCTTCATATCTTTATTGGCTCTTAGCGCGCTTTTTCCTGTTACCCAGCTCCAGACACTTGACTAAGCTCATCAAATATATAACGTGCTACTTTCCCTGTCTTTTTTCTCTCTGTTTTATCTGTGAGTATCAGATTCTCCAATCCCCCCTTCCTCACGTCCCAGGAACTTTAGGTCAAGAGCTCGGTCCATGGTATTCTCATCATCCTTCTGTAAAACAGCATTTTGGTTGCTTCCAGTCACTTCACTGCCATATTGAAGAAAAGACACCACATAGCAATCCAGTTCTCTCTTCTTTAGTTTGAACCAAAATTTCCTGTCTCTCAGCTTCTAGAATGCATCATTAGCCATGTCAATTGTCCTTAGGGTCTCAGTGTTGCATTTTCCGTCTTCTGTTAGAATAGTTCCAAGATATTTAAATTTCAGTTCTTGCATGATTTTAGTATTCACGACTGGTAGTTGGCCTTTTGGGCTCCTCTTTTTACTGTTGACCACGCATTTAATTTTCTTGTAGTTTATGTTTAGTCCTTTCTTTTCGCTTTTTTAGCTACCCTCTGTAGGTTTTGTAATTTGCTTTCACTATCTTGTTTGATTTTGGTATCCCCAGCCTGTAGTTGGCATTTTGAATTCCTCTTTTTAGTGATGACCATGCATTCAGTTTTCTTGTAGTTTATGTTTAGTCCTTTCTTTTTGCTTTCTTTAGCTACCATCTGTAGGTCTTGTAATTTCCTTTCCGTGTCTTGTTTGATTTTAGTATCCCCGGCCTGTAGTTGGCATTTTGGACTCCTCTTTTTACTGATGACCCTGAATTCAATTTTTTGTAATTTATGTTTTTTTTTTTCGCTTTCTTTACCTACCTTCAGTTTGTTTGTTTGTTTTTGAGGCTTAACGACCTATCAATCATGGGATCATTTTAAGGTCATAACCAGTGATTTTTGGGTAAGGTTATTTTATTTTTACAACGTTTTTCTTTTCACGATTCATTGGGATTTGTTTTTAAGAGCACGGTCCCCAAGTCGTACCCTTGTTATTTAACCCATAACTGGAGGGAATGGACGGATTAACACCTTTCCCAAGGGTACCAGTGCTTAAGTGAATGCAGGGTATTCAACGGGAATTCGAACTCGGCTCACCGATTTCTCTTTCCGAGCCGATATCCACTGCACCACAACGCACATCCGTCACGATACGCTTACATCACCTGGTATTCCCAAGCGGTCACCCATCTAACTACTGACCAGGCTCAACGTTGCTTAACTTCGGTGATCGAGCGAGAACCGGTGTATTCAACGTGATAGGCCGTAAGCCTACCTTCAGTAGAATGTCTTGTAGTTTCCTTTCCGTGTTTGCTATCAATACTGTATCACGTCCGTATCTTATATTGTTCAGATTGTGGTCACTGATGACGAATCCTGGTATAACTTCTATGACACTCAGAATAGTCACGCTGTACAAGTTGAATAGATCCGGTGAAAAGACACATCCTTGTCTTACACCTCTTTCAATCTTTGTATATCTGCTGAACTCGTTTCCTGCCCGTATGCCTGCAGCTTGCTGCCAGTAGAGGCTCTTGATTATTCTAATGTCTTTCCCGAATATGTCTAAAAGCAAACCTAACCATAACCTATTCCCTGACGAGCTGTTAAGCGAAACCGTGGTAGGTTATTGGCTCACTTAGATTTTCGATTTTGTTTGCTCTACTTTCGCGTTGGGTGCTTTGTGTACTCTGCTTTCGTATTAAGCTCTTTATTGTTAAGGTTTTCGTCTTGGGTCTTTTTTTCTTTCTCACGAATGCTTGACTTTTTGTTCAGGTATTTCGTTTGTTTCTTTTTTTCTTCCCTTTCTTTTCCCTCTGGGTTTGTTTCCGGTGGGTTTCAAGACGATCTAATTTGTAGTTTAATTATTGATAACCTTGACAGAATTAGTTCTGTTGTTATTGGTATTACAACTATAATTAATATATATATATATATATATATATATATATATATATATATATATATATATGTGTGTGTGTGTGTGTGTGTGTGTGTGAGTGTAATACGTACACAAATGATACGATAAAACAAAATAGAAATGCTTTTAAATTCAAACGACGTATTTCACCGACGTGATATATCTTATGTTCGGCTTTTTCAGCTCGTTATAAAAGTGAAAAAATTGTGTAAGGAATACTCGAATTATTTCCTATACAATGCCAAATCGTAGCCCTGCAACGTCTAGAAAACGAAGATACACAAGTAATAATAAATTCATAAACCCTAACAAAGAAGCCAGGTAACTCGACTTAGTGACTCCATAACAATCACCATCGAAAATAATTTATCTACCTTTAACCTAAAATTCCATTAACACCGCCTCTAAAACTATAAGAGATAAAAGTTAGCACTAAACGATAAGGCAGGACTATGTAAAAAAAGATTATACAAAATACCCTGTATTGAACAAAACAAGTTCTAAAATTAAAAATTAAAATGCTAAGCACTAGGTCATTGATTTTATTAGAAAAAAAAAAAAAAACGAATTTTCTCGAATTTACAAACTTTACTTAGCACACACAAAACTCGCGAAATTTCACACCTCGATGCGAAATGTTTATCGTCTAATGAAAAGGCCATAATCATATCCGGGAGTGAATCCCCAACCGAAATAAAAGTTTGAGCAAGCTCGACCGTACCCTTGACAAACGTCAAGCGATCGTTATTATTATAGTCTCTATTTTTGTTTCTTACCTCTTTCTCTCCATCATTCACCCTGAGCGATAACTTCAAAGATTTTCCTACCCAACAATAAACGCTCATACATACATACATACAAACATACATACATACATACATACGATCCTGCCTACGTACACATAAACTCCTCTTGAAAAGACTACTACGAACATTTCAACGAACTCTTGACCCTTAACCTCTTAATACTATTTCTCTTGGAACGTTTAACTTCTCCCAATTCATGTTATTCTTTTGCATTAATAAATTTTTATTTTAAATATGCAAAATGTAAACTTTTATTCTTCCATAAATCTACACCTTATAATCTCTAACTTTCTGATGATAGCGAGTAATCATAAGTTGTAGGGAGTTCGGTTATGTATGACACAAGGCTAATATAATAAACGTTAACCATCTCTCTACTGCTTCAGCCCAACATCGACAAAAAGTCCAAAAACATTTTTTTAAAAATGTATGAAATGGCAGCGACATGCTGCATAACAACACCTTAAACCAACGTACCTCATCTGATCACAGGCAGTTAATTGACATACGTGATACACAATTGGGCGATCATGTTACTTTCGAGACATGACTGACTGGGCATAAGATTTTCTATCCTGTTATTTAAAGTATAGTTGAAGGAAGAAGAGACGGATTGTATTAATAATTAGTGGGGGATCAGTTTAATACTTCATAACAATATAAAACCGATCCCCCACTTTATGCCAAGTAGCAGCTTTACTTATGTTTCCAATTATTATCTTCAGTCAGTCAGTTAAGTGCCATACGTGATACACGCTTGGGCGATCATGTCTCTTTCGAGACATGACTGACTGGGCAGAAGATTTTCTATCCTGTTATTTAAAGTATAGCTGAAGGAAGAAGAGACGGATTGTATTAATAATTAGTGGGGGATCAGTTTAATACTTCATAACAATATAAAACCGATCCCCCACTTTATGCCAAGAAGCAGCTTTACTTATGTTTCCAATTATTATCTTCATTCAGTCAGTTAAGTGCCATACGTGATACACGCTTTGGGCGATCATGTCTCAAAAGAGATATAACTGACTGGGCAGAAAATCCCATTCGCTTTTGCTATTCAGTCTATAAATAGAGGGAGAATAGATGGATTACTCGTTTTCCCAAGCGTATTTGTGCGAAAGTGAATGAAACGAATTCGACTGGAATTCGAACTCAGCTTTCCGATTTTCCATTCTCATAATAAGAAACCACCTCAAAGATAAAAGAAAAAACTTCCTCCACTTCACCATAAAATTATAGAACTGTGCGAACTAATTACTGACATCTGTTTCTTATCTTTCAATAAAAGTTTCTACAAATAAACATTTCTGCAGTAGACTGGTTGCCAACCAAGGATATAGAACCCAATCTGTCCTAGTATATAACCCATAGCTTGAGGGAGAAAAGATGGATTATATTATATTTATAAGTAGTAATTTTGGGGAGATCAGTTTATTACTTCATAAAAATAGAGAACCGATCCCCCACCTTATGCCCGGTAGAAGCTTTACTTATATTTCTAAATATTATACTCAGTCAGTCAGTTAACTGTACTACGTGATACACGCTTAGGCGATCAAGTCTCTTTCGAGACATGACTGACTTGGCAGAAGATTTTCTATCCTGTTATTTAAAGTACAGCTGAAGGGAGAGGAGACGGATTGTATTAATAATTAGTGGGGGATCAGTTTAATACTTCATAACAATATAAAACGGATCCCCCACTTTATGCCAAATAGAAGCTTTAATTATGTTTCTAAATATGATACTCAGTCAGTCAGTTGACTTTACTACGTGATACACGTCTGACTAGGCAGAAGATTTTTCCACAGTAGGTTGGCTTTTCTTTCGGTGCTGGGCCGGTTGCCACCCAAAGCTACATAATCCAATATAACTCATAGCTGAGGTGAGAAGGGATGGATTAATACTTTTCTTACTAGTAATTGTGCGAAAGTGAATGAAACGAATTCGATTGGAATTCGAGTTCAGCTTTCCGATTTCTCATTCTCACCTCAAAAATCCAAGGAAAAACTTCCCCTGCATGTCCCTAAAATTATAAAACTGTGAAAACTAATTACCATCATCTGTTTCTCTTCTTTTAATAAAAATTTCTACAAACGAACATTCGGCTTACCTATGAGATCACCACTTTGTGGTGTCCTTGCTTGTCTTTTCCTAGAATGTTTAGAGTCTGGCCCATTTCAAAACACTGTACGTAAAATCTCCACTGACCTGAGATACAGGGATAATGTTCTTTTTATCATATCCTCGCAATATAAACCTATTGAACATAACGAAGGAACTTAATAACGTCGAATTCAAAAATGATTTTGAAATAGACAAATATTTACCCTTCCTCGACAAATTAGAATTTAGATTACTAACGTTATGTCTGGGTTTTATCCATATTTTAATTTCAATTTCCACACCTAGCTAGCTAATTTTGTATAATTTTTAAATTTTTCTAGTTTAAAAGTAGACCTATGATTATTCCATCTAGTCTTAAAAGTGTCTTTGGTTGATCCCAAATATGTTTTGTTTGGATCATTGGTCATAACGTGGAGTATAATAAAAACAGTCAAGACTTACAACAATGGTAAAATATGTAGACCGTGTCAGGAAGAAAAGTTAGTTATTATGTTAATCACCCTAAAAATGAATTACTAAATGAAAAAAAAGATTAAATATAAAAAAGATTTCCAGTAATTTCGTTTTCCCTCACTTTTTTTTTATTATAAAAAGCAGTTATTGTAAGGTTTAGTTGTGGTGAAACTGAAGATTTTTAATTGCAGAAAAAAATCTAATATTACATACTTAAGTTTACCATTCATGCTTGTTGTGAATTCTGTTGTCACATCTGGTTCTGTGATTCTAATATATATTTAAAGATTCTAGATAAAATGCAAAGAAGAATCTGCCAAGTTATTAGTTCTGACCTGGCAATTCGGGTTTAATCATTCTGCATTGCTGTAATGTAGCCGTGCATTTTTTTTCTATAAATGGATAATAGTTGGAAACATAAGCTTCTACTTGGCATAAAGTGGGGGATTGGTTTTATATTGATATGAAGTATTAAGCTGATCCCCCACTAATTATTAATACAATTCGTCTTTTCTCCCTTCAATTATACTTTAAATAACAGGATAGAAAATCTTCAGCGCAGTCAGTCATGTCTCTTTCGGGACATGATCGCCCAAGCGTGTATCACGTATGGCACTTAACTGACTGAAAGAAGATAATAATTTGAAACATAAGTAAAGCTGCTACTTGGCATAAAGTGGGGGATCGTTTTTATATTGTTATGAATTAATAAACTGATCCCCCACTAATTATTAATACAATCCGTCTCGTCTCCCTTCAGCTATACTTTAAATAGCAGGATAGAAAATCTTCTGCCAAGTCAGTCATGTCTCTTTCGAGACATGATCGCCCAAATCGTGTATCACGTGTGGCACTTAACTGACTGAATGAAGATAATAGTTGGAAATATAAGTAAAGCTTCTACTTGGCATAAAGTGGGGGATCGGTTTTATATTGTTATGAAGTATTAAACTGATCCCCCACTAATTATCAATACAATCCGTCTCGTCTCCCTTCAGCTGTACTTTAAATAACAGGATAGAAAATCTTCTGCCTAATCAGTCATGTCTTCCATAGTAATGTTCTGATAAATTTTCCTCTGTGGTACTTAGACTTTATGAATTTAAGCGCAGTACTACATTATTGGTGTGTTCATATCATTTTAACTTTGAATTTACATTTTTGGAAGATCATTGTCAATCGTTATCTTCTGTCTTCTTAATTCTTGTTCTTTTATTGTCCTCTCTTCTTAATACTAGTTTTTCTCATATTCTCTAACACTCAGTGATCTCTTGTATCTTAGTGGCTTTATTGCCTTGCTTAGGGTGAAATGATTAAAAATATAAAACTTAAGCGCAATGCCAATCGCTATTTTTTGTCTTAATTCTTGTTCTTTTATTGCCGTCTCTCATTAACAATAGTTTTTGCCATATTTTCTAACACTGAGCAACCGCTTGTATCTTAGTGGCTTTATTTCCCTTATAAAATCATAAAAAAAATGAATGCAATGTCAATCATTATCTTCTGTCTCCATAATTTTTGTCCTTTTATTGTTTATTCTCCTTAATATTTTTCTAATATTCTCTTAACATTCAATAACCATTTGTATCTTAGGGGAGGCTTGCTTGTTGTTAAATGAGTAAAATATTACCGTGAAAAAATTGCTCAAGCCCCCTCGACAGTTTCCCTTTTCGGATACACTTCAATGCCGGATAATGAAGAAGAATGGCCCCAATGCGTTTGAGCTAATATTCTTTTTTAAATTCCTTAGCAGAAACAAGGTAAATATAAAGAATTATACAGGTAAAGATGTCCGTATAGAAATCCGACTTAAACAAGAAGAGTGCATTCTTGGGCAACGTAAAGTGAAGTTAATGTTAAAATCTTTGGCCTTTCAGTTATAGACACGGCCGCTCTTTCTTATCGATCAGGTTTAAAGACGTGGATGTTTATATGAAAGCATGACGCGAACTCCCCTTCCGGCTTTTGCGTTTATTTTTTTTTCCCCCAGTTCGCCAGAGCCAGTCTTTCAGACGGAACATGCTGTCGTCTCTCGGAACACAAGAAAAGAAAGAATTGAAAAAGAAATAAAAATAAATACAATACAAACAATATCAAGAGCTTTATTCTCGCAGCTTCTTCTGTACTTTTTGCTACTTCACGAGGCAAGAAGGTGAATCTGATCACGTGATGCAGAAAAACAAATATGGCGTCGGGACTTGATATGAACGGTGTAAAATCGCATATATTAAAGCAATCATTGGTCGTCTAACTTGCTGAAGGTTAGTTATGCCACTTCTTTTCATCATGTGCCTTGTCCCTTCAGGACGTATCTAGTCAGGGCCTTTCTACTGCCTCTGTCTTTCTTCATTCTTAATATTTTCCTTCCCCTTGCTATCTCTCCCGCTCGGCCATCTATTTGATCGAGCCCATCCAATATGTCTCACGCTATCTCTCTATCCATCCTGTGAGTATCAAATTCTCCAAAACTTTCCTCATTACTTATCCCAAAACCCCAGCTGTCTCTTCCTGATGCTAAGTATAATTTTCTTCTCGTTTGCATCCTCTTAAACACCTTGTTGCTCACGTGCTCGGTCCATAATATTCTCAACATTCTTCTGTAGGACCACATTTCTTTTGCATCGAATTGATTTTTTTTCAGCTTTGAAGAGATCGTTCAGCTTTCGCTGCTACATAAAAGGACATATTTCAGTCTATCGCTCTTTTCTTTGTTTCATCTTGTTGTTATATATCGACAAACAACAAACACGCATATATATAAAAATATAAAGTTATATTTTTATTAATGACGATGGACCGTGTAGAATAGGGAACAGAGAATTGAGAGAGCGCGCTTCTAATGGGTTGACGGGAGTGTAGTCTTATCTGTTGTGTCTCTCTTCACCGGCCGATCTCTGTTGCTCCTCTCTGTCGAATCCGCGTGCCGAGGTCTTTTTATAATCTTCCAGAACCGGGATTTTTTCTTCTGGTTTTGCCTCGCCCACGCACGCCCACGTAATTCTCAGAGACACCTGTTCTGTTTGCCTCTGTAGTTATTTCCGCTGCTGCCGGAAATAAGGTCAAAATGACATCCGTTCCTTTCAACGACCGGAAACACCCTCGCTTGCATCAGCCTTCCTCGGGTGGGGCCAGATTGTTATATTACATTGTCTCTCAGTACTCTGGTTAGCTTTTGAAATGCGTCTTCGGATCTCAGTGTCGTACATTCTATCTTCTGTCAAAACACTTCCTAAGTATTTAAATTTCCTTAGCTGTTTTATTTTAATTTCCCCGACCTATGGATGGAATTTTGTGGTCTTTATTTTGCTGATGACCGTGAATTCAGTTTTTTTTTTTCAAGTTTATGCTTAGTCCTTTCTTCTCGCTTTCTCTTGCAACCTTCTGTAGGAGATCCTGCATTTTCCTTTCCGTGCCTGCTATCAGCGCTGTGTCATCCGTGTATCTTATATTGTTGAGATTGTGGCCTGCCAATGAGGAATACTTGTAAGGGTTCTAGCTCTCTCGGATTTGTTTTGCTGTACTGACTGAATGGGTCCAGTGAGAAAACACATCCCTGTATTACGCCCCTTTCAATTTTTGTATACGTTCAATTGGAGTAGATAGACTAAACTATCGCCCGGTTCACACTCCACCCACGTCTATTGAACAGGTGTAGAGGCTCATCCCTTGTTCCCTGTTTAGGATGTGGTTTCCGGCTTTCTCTTTTCCAATCTTTTCACTTTTCTTTTTCTTTTTTTTTTCAATTGGAGTAGATAGACTAAACTATCACCCGGTTCACACTCCACCCACGTCTATTGAACAGGTGTAGAGGCTCATCCCTTGTTCCCTGTTTAGGATGTGGTTTCCGGCTTTCTCTTTTCCAATCTTTTCACTCTTACGTAGCCCCCTGCACATCAGTGGCGTTACTGCCTGGCTCGGGGTGATATGATTGAAAAAAATGTACTGAATTCGCTTTCTGTCCGTATGGAAACGTTTTGCTGCCAATATAGATTCTTGAATATCCTAATGTCTTTCCAGAATATATCGAGTCAGTATTTAGTATAGACCATAGCTTCTTCAACTGGGGTTCAAGGATGTCGTTTAGGGGATTCGTGAGGATCAGATAAAAATTAACATTTGTATTCGCTATACAGCCATTGTCTCAATCAATGGTTTCTTATCAAAATAAATAAAAATCCTGCAACTGCTTGAAAGCAAATTCACCGAGTTACTACTTTTGACATGCTGTTGAGTCTATGTTTGTCTACGGCTATATCGTGTTGAATACACCGGTTCTCATCCGATGACCAAAATTAAGCAACATTGAGCCTGGTCAGTACTTAGGTGGGTGACCATTTGGGAATACTAGGTGCTGTAAGCGTAAGGACCAAAAATGGTCCATCGGTCCTCCAAGGTTTGTGGGTTAGGCGCAGAGCTAACAACCCTGCCCTATAAAAAAACCCCAAAAAAACAGTTGGTAAATATTCGTTTTAGTCCCGACGACTTTCCCCCTTTCAAATTTATCCAAAATAGCATTATTTTTGTGCAATTATATATGCTGAACTCAAATCAACAATTAGTTATTGAAGAAACCTATCTTTATTGATCTTAACGACCAGAAAAAATCGAATTTCATCTCGCACTTTTTGTCTCCCGTAACTCTCACGAAGTCATGGAATTAACTTTTAGAATGACTTTCAGCGTAGGCAACAAATTTTGGCCTATTTACTTCCTTTACTGAAATTTCCGCCTATTTACTTCCTGTAATGAAAGTAATACGCATATTACTTTCATTACAGAAAGTAAATAAGCGGAAATTTCAGTAAAGGAAGTAAATAGGCCGAAAATAGGCCGAAATTTGTTGTCCTACGCTGAAAGTCATTCAGCAGTTAATTACATGACTGCGTGAGAGTTACGGGAGACAAAATGAGCGAGATGTGGTTTGATTTTTTTCTGGTCGTTCAGATCAATAAAGGTAGGTTTCTTAAAATAACTAATTGTTGATTGGTTATTTTGACTACAAATGGACTTTTCCCATTGCTATATATAGCAATGGTGGATTCTCTACAGGGCAGTCTCAATCAATGGTTTCTTATCAAAATAAATAAAAATCCTGCAACTGCTTGAAAGCAAATTCACCGAGTTACTACTTT
The DNA here is from genome assembly GCA_037127315.1 of Ascarosepion bandense. NCBI lineage: Eukaryota > Metazoa > Mollusca > Cephalopoda > Sepiida > Sepiidae > Ascarosepion > Ascarosepion bandense. The sequence continues at coordinate 2,203,805 of JBBBDQ010000544.1, forward strand.
TGACATGCTGTTGAGTCTATGTTTGTCTACGGCTATATCGTGTTGAATACACCGGTTCTCATCCGATGACCAAAATTAAGCAACATTGAGCCTGGTCAGTACTTAGGTGGGTGACCATTTGGGAATACCAGGTGCTGTAAGCGTAAGGACCAAAAATGGTCCATCGGTCCTCCATCTTCAGCATATATATTTGCACAGAAATAATGGATAAATTTGAAAGGGGGGGGGGAAACCTTCGGGACCTAAAACAAAAATTTATCAAACAGTTTGTTATAGAAATAGTAATAAAAGTTACTGCCCTACACACCATTGGGTGCAAAAGAGTGAGATAATGATGAGTCCATGTTTGCCATTGTCTGCAAGCCCGCCATTTATTGCCACTTCATAAGGGCAAATGTCACTCCATAAGAGCCAATTTATCACCGCTTCATTATCTTCTCATGTACTTCTTTTTCTATGTGCCCTGTCCTTTCAGGGTGTAGGTGATCATGTTTCTCCACGTCTCCCTATCCCTGGTGGCTCTTAGTATGTTGTCTCCTGTTACACCACTCAACCCCCGTTCCATCATCCACCTGATCAGGCCCTTCTGACCTGTCAGTATCAGGTTCTCCAAGCTCTCCTTCCTCATTGCATGTCCCAGGAACTTCAGCTGTCTCTTCTCACTATTAATTTTCTTTTCGTTGCCATTCTTTCCAACACCTCATCATTGCTCACATGCTCGGTCCATGATATCTGCAGCATCCTTATTGACCACAATTGATGCGTATGCAGTCGGCTCGAGGCAGCAGTATGGAAAAATGCACGTACAAATAGTGTAAAAACCCAATCAGACTGTCAGTAACTGCTTGTCTTTTTTTATAATCATATCGCCCCAAGCAAGGCATTTTACTGCCACTGTTTTGCAGGCGGTTACATAAGAGGAAAGTTATGAGAAATAGTGACATGCTAAAGGGGATGTCAGGGAGTGGGTAAGAGAAGAATGAGAATACTGATGAGAGTAAAGTGGACGGAGATAGGAGCATTAGAGAGAGGATGCAGGTAGGAGATGACTATTGACTTTACATTTAAATTCTTGGAGGCTGTAGCTGTCGGGAAAGCAAGTAAATGGAAGAGATTTTCACAAGCGGGAATTGCAAGAAAATAAATTCATGGAATAAAATTTACGTTTCTACCTATCTTTCTATGAATAGCTGTTTCTCATTGGGGCCCGTAACCCCCCCCCCCCCAACAAAAGTTAAGAACAACAGGTGAATTCAGTTTTATCTTGAATGCTTATATTCGAGTCAGTCCCTCTCAAATTTTTCCTCTTACATTCTTCACTAGCATCTTTTGTTGTACGGTATTTCTTATGTTATAATGTTTGTAATATTATGACGTTTATTATAATACTTGCAATGTACGTAATAATGTTACAATATTTTAATAATATTATTATGTTCGTAATGTTATAATATTTGTATATAGGAATAACAGTGTCGTGTAAGATTTTATTATTATTTAATCATTTCACCTAAAACAAAGTGATAATTTCACTAGGACCAATCAACCAACCCCTTGCTTCACCTGGTATCCTTCCGTAAGAGAATCTGAGGAATGCATAGTACAGTTCTTTCCATTAATCTTGTTTGTAAGTTGTTTTTTTTATTTTATTTTCACTTTTTATGTAAGCCATTCTTTTTCTTTCAATATAGTTTACCTATTTTTTTCTCTTGTAATTCCAAAAGTTAAATACATGCGAAATATTTTAGTAGAAAGTGTGACAGTGAAATTCGATCGAGATAGCCAAAGATGCATACGAAATGACGATCAGAGCATTAAGCAGAAAAACAAAAACCAAAACACACACACACACACACACACACACACACACACACACACACACACACACACACACACACAGAAAGAAAGAAAGAAAGAAAGAAAGAAAGTGTTATGTCGCCAAGTATAAATGAATAACTCAACAACAGAATCAGAATATAAGTTGTATTCCGCGGAAAGACGGTTAGTATGTACAGAAGTGATTAGTAGTATTTACAATAGAAAGATACAACAGTCCAATCCGTCGTAAGACGTGTGTATAGGTGGTTACTTCCGGTACGCCACCGGAAGTGTGACTAACTCTTCACTGACTCGCACTGACTCTTCAGTAACTCATTAGAGACTCTCAAGTGACTCTCTACGACTGTATTTACTAGCCTTCCCACGTAGGCTGGATGTGACACATGGTCATTTTATAGTGGGCATTCCCGGCCATATAGCCGGGCCAAAAAATGTCTGTCTATTTTTGCCCAGTCGTGGTTCTACCCTTTCGCGGAACCACGACTGGGTTATTGCTCTCTGCTCGGAAGCAGAGAGCGCCCTCTACCCGAAGGCAGAGGGCTGACAGTGTCGTAGAGTCGTCAGTCTAGTGACTGTCTACGACTGTATTTACTAGCCTTCCCACGTAGGCTGGATGTGACACATGGTCATTTTATAGTGGGTATTCCCGGCCATATAGCCGGGCCAAAAAATATCTGTCTATTTTTGCCCAGTCGTGGTTCTACCCTTCGGCGGAACCACGACTGGGTTATTGCTCTCTGCTCGGAAGCAGAGTGCGCCCTCTACCCGAAGGCAGAGAGCTGACAGTTTCGTAGAGTCGTCAGTCTAGTGACTGTCTACGACTGCCCTGTAGAGAATCCACCATTGCTATATATAGCAATGGGAAAAGTCCATTTGTAGTCAAATAGGAGCGGCGCCCTAACAGAAAGAAAGAAAGAAAGAAAGAAAGAAAGAAAGAAAGAAAGAAAGAAAAGTGAAATGAACTGTTACGTGATAACTGTTCTCCTCTAAGGAAGTGAGTTCTGGACAATCTCCTAAAAGAGGAGGGAACTTAAAGCAACAGAAATGTGTCTCTACAGAAGGATGCTTAGAATACCATTGGCGGAGTAAGTGAAAATCGACAAGGATTCAGAGAAAATGGAAACAAGAAATAATTTTATACTTATCACCAGGAATTCAACAGTTGAGATATCTAGGGCATATGATGAGGAAAGAGGGCTTGAGAAATCTGATACTCACGAGACAGGAATTGAATAGGTTTGCGGATACAATGGACTGAATATGCGAGCAATGACAAAGTTTAAGAGAAAATGAAAACAAAAAGAAAAATTATACTTAACATTAGGAAGGAAAAGTTGAAATATCTAGAGCCCATAATGAGGAAAGAGGGCTTGGAAAATCTGATACTCACGAAATTTATGGAAAGCAAGAGGGACAGAGAAAAAGAACGCAAAACATGTCTACAGAACTGAAGGGTCATGGTACGTAGAAGAAGAATGTTCTTGAGTAAATAACAAAAGAACGAAAGTTATTAAGAGCTACAAAAGTCAGAAAACCGTGGAGAGCCATGAACGCTCGCTTGCTAAAAAGACACGGTACATAGAATAATAATAATAATAATCATAATAATAATAATAAAGAGCCTGAAAGAACAAAGTTTAAGAGATATCGACGACATATCAAGCAACATCTATTAAGTGCCAGAAAGGACAGGACATCGTGGAGAGGCGTAAACGACTATTTCCAGATAGAACACGTTATATAGAAGAGGAAGAAGAACGAACTCGAGTAAACGAATGGTGTAACAATGTTTAGGAGACATGAGAAAAAGACAAAATTCATTAAGAGCTACCAAGGCGAGGAAATCGTGAAGAGCCATGATTGAGAATCTCTTGAATAGACATGGCACAAAAGAAAGAGATTCAGTAAACGGATGGCGAATTAATGTTTATGAGAAATAGATAAAATTCATTAGAAGTTACAAAGGTGAGGAAGTCATGGAGAGCCATAATCAACTACCCCTTTAAGATAAACGGCGCAAAGAAGGAAGAGACTGAGTAAATGAATGGTGGTTCAATGTTTAGGAGAAATGAGAGATAGACAAAATATAATAAGAGCTACAAAGGTGAGGAAGTCGTGGAGAGCCATGATTGCTTTCGTCACGAAAGGACACGATACTAAGAAGAACTACGTGAATGGATGGCAGAAAAAAAATTTAGAATTTAAGAGGGATGTAAAGCAATTTTGGAGTTAAGGTGAAGTATTGGATAGTGGCTCAGATTGAGGAGCGGAAGAGAAATGGGGGATCAGTTATATATTGTTAGGAAGTAATAAAATGATCCCCCATTAATTACTACTTAATAATATATTGCATCTCTTAGACCTCTAGCTATGAGTCAAATAACAGGATAGATTGGGTTCGATAGCCTTGGCTGGCAACCAGTCTACAGCAGAAAGCAATGGCAACCTACTGCGGGATAATCTTCTGCCTAGTCAGTCATGTCTCTTTCGAGACATGATCGCTTAAGCGTGTATCACGTATGGCTCTTAAGCTGACTGACTGACTGACTGACTGACTGACTGACTGACTAAAGATACATTGTCGGACCATATATTATTTAAAAAGGTTAAGAATAATTTTTAACAGCAAGCTGTATTTTAGGTTTTTTAAAATCAGATTTTGTATTACCTCATGAATAACTAGTAAAAACGAGAAAGAGCAAGACGTTGAAACAACAAAACGAGTATTATAGCAGTATAACCCGGTGTTGCTCGGGTCTAATGAAAACTTTAAAACTAATCCATGTTCTTGGAGCTCAGCCTCTTTGGACGTTGGCACGAAAGACTAAAAAGCAATAGTTGTTTCCAGTTAAAGCGAAACCGTAGACCGAAAGAAAAATGAATGGATGTAAGTCAAATTTTGATATCCTGGTATCGATATCAAATATGTTTTTTCATCGAAAACTGAATATTGAAGGCTAAATAAGTCCTCTGAGTAAATGATATCATGGCTGAGACTAAGAACTACAATTATACCTACTTAGAGCCAAACCCGAAGCAAAAACTAAAATAAAAGGGCGGAAAAAATACAGACATACAGGCAGATAAACAGACACACACACAAACATCTTGCCTTATATATATATATATATATATATATATATATATATATATATATATATATTCAGATACTTTAATCCAAGCAGAAAAAGCAGGAAGGTAAATTCCAAAAACCCGATCCTAATTAATATTAAAAATTTTATTTTAATATTAAAATATGATACAGGAAGAGAGCTCCATGTAATAAAATATTACAGAGCAAATATAAATTAAAATAAGATTAATTCAAGGATGTTGGATGACCATTTCGATATGAAAATCCCCACGGGGGATAACACATCACCTCAGCAACAAAAAAATCCTTTCAGAAACTGGAGAAAAATCAGTCTAATTTTCCTTTTTAAATAGATTTGCAAAGAAATTAAAAAAAGAAAAACAAAAACAAAAACAACAAGATAAAACAAAATAGAATCAAATAAACAAGAAAAGAAAATTTGGCATCGTTCGCAAAAAAGGAAAGAGAATTGTAACTTAAAAAGAACGGATGGCGTGTTGAATTGATATAAGGTTAAGCAAAACGGAAAAAAGGTGGGAGATAAGAGAGATAAAGGAAGGGAGGGAAAAAAAGAAAAGAAAGAAAAAAAAAGTTTATATATTACGGACGCTGGACATATTCAAAAACCTAACTTCCCAAAAACGTTGAAGTATTAGAAAAAGGTCTTTACTTAAAAAGGTATAATTATTTTTGAAGGGAATAAAAAGATATAGGACTTAAAATAAATTTTTTTTAAATTTAAAAAAAAAAATTAGGTCATTTGATTTAAACTAAATAAAGACACCGCTAGGTATGAAAAAAAAAAAATTCATTTACAATTATACATACATATAGAAGTACACACATACATACATATACATACACACACAATTCTTCAATTATGAATACATATATATATACATACACATACACACACACATACATTCAATTCCATACACACTATATACGTATATACACATACATGCGCATACACACACATATATGTACACACATATACAAAAAATCTACACACACAATATATATGTACACACACATATGTATACATACACGCACACATATATATATACATTATACATATGCACACACACATACATATAAAATATATAAAAATATATATATATATATATTTATATATATATATTTATATTTAGATATATATATTTATATATATATATATTATCGATTTTCTGCACTATTGTATGAACTGCAAACTTGAAACTTCTGAATATTGTTTCTTATGTCTTTGTCTATGAGTGTATCAAATTTGATTAAAATCGGACTACTCCTTCTATAACCCGATTTTTTCGATTATCGATTTTCGGTATTTATCCTGGGTACCTCGACACAAAACTTAGCTAAGAACACTCGCAGACGCTTATAGTGTAACTGTGTAAAATTTCAAGAAAATCGGTTCAGCCGTTTAGGAGTCTATAGGTAACGGACACACACACAGACACACACACAGACAAAGTTCCATTTATAAATAAGTTTTGATGTTTCATAATTGTTTTATTATTTCATTGGAATTTTTTTTTACACTATATTTAATATTTTACTTCTGTATTTTTTTATGGCTACGACAGAATTATCAATTTAGTAAACACTCCGTAGAGTATGTTTTAGGCATATTGAGGAAGTGTGCTATTTTGGGGGAAATTTTGTCTCTTGTCTAACAAGAAGTCATTTTAATTTCATTTACCTGAGCGTTCTTTAATGCAAAACGAAAGCAGGTTGAATATACTTCTAAATCGGAGAACATTTTTAAAATAAAGCATTTGATTAATGCGCATTCGATTATTGAGTTTTCCACGCACACACGCGCGCGCGCACACGCACACACATATATATATACATATATATATATATATTCTATATAGTGTGTTTTTTCTCTCTCTCTCTCTATATATATATATATATGCATATATATATATTCCATATAGTGCGTTTTCCATATATATATATATATATATATATATTCCATATAGTGCGTTTTCCATATATATATATATATATTCCATATAGTGCGTTTTCCATATATATATATATATATTCCATATAGTGCGTTTTCCATATATATATATATATATATATATATTCCACATAGTGCGTTTTCCATATATATATATATTTGGAAAACCAATTTAGAAACCGACTTATGCTTAGAACCAACTTAAAAAATTATTCAAATGTTGGAGAATTTTTGTCTTTATTTTCACCTGAAATTAAAGCCAAACGTTTAGAACGGCTCATGATTAAACATAATTGATATTCATTGTCTCTTATATTTAACAGTATATGTTTAGAAAATTATTTGCTACCTCAATACACTATATATATATATTTCATATATTGCCTTTTCCATATATATATATATATATATATACAAATTCCATATATTGCCTCTTCCAAATTTATATATATATATATGTGTGTGTGCAGTGCAATTGAAGAATCCGTTGATTAATGCACATTCGATTAATGCGTTTTCCATTAGTCACTTATATGCCACATGTAATACACGCTTGGGCGATCATGTCTCAAATGAGACAAGACTGACTCGCCAGAAGACTTTCTCACACTGGGTTGTCATTACTTACTACGGTAGACTGGTTGCCAGCGAAAGCTATAGCCCTCAATATGTTCTGCTATTTAACCCATGGGTGAAAGGAAAGAGATGGAATATATTAAATCATCATTTACCCATCACACCCAATGGTGCATAGGGCAGCAAATTTTTTGTTGCTGTTTCGGTAACAAACGTTTTTTACGGGGCAGGGTTATTAGCTCTGCACCTAATCCCCAAACCTGGAGGACCGGTGGACCATTCTACGTCCTTACCTTTACAGCACCTGGTATTCCCAAATGGTCACCCATTTAAGTACTGACCACGCTCGATGTTGCTTAACTTCGGTGATCGGACGGGAACCGGTGTATTCAACACGATATAGCCGTAGACATATTAGATTATGGCAAGTAACAATTTTAGAGTGATCAGTTTATTAATTTATAACGAAAGAAAATCGATATCCCACATTAGGTCCAATAGAAGTTTTAATTTTTTCGTTTCCAATTATATTAATGCTTACTAATTATAGGGGGTTCAGTTTCTTACTGCATGACAATAGAAAACCAAACCCGATTTTAGGTCCAATAAAAGCTTTCGTTTTCCAATAATATTAATTTGTACTAATTATAGGGGGTTCAGTTTCTTACTGCATGACAATAGAAAACCAAACCCCCATTTTAGGTCCAATAAAAGCTTTCGTTTTCCAATAATATTAATGTGTACTAATTATAGGGGGTTCAGTTTCTTACTGCATGACAATAGAAAACCAAACCCCCATTTTAGGTCCAATAAAAGCTTTCGTTTTCCAATAATATTAATGTGTACTAATTATAGGGGGTTCAGTTTCTTACTGCATGACAATAGAAAACCAAACCCGATTTTAGGTCCAATAAAAGCTTTCGTTTTCCAATAATATTAATTTGTACTAATTATAGGGGGTTCAGTTTCTTACTGCATGACAATAGAAAACCAAACCCCCATTTTAGGTCCAATAAAAGCTTTCGTTTTCCAATAATATTAATGTGTACTAATTATAGGGGGTTCAGTTTCTTACTGCATGACAATAGAAAACCAAACCCCCATTTTAGGCCCAATAAAAGCTTTCGTTTTCCAATAATATTAATGTGTACTAATTCTGCGTAAAAAAAAAGAAAACCGATCCCTCTTTTTATGCCCAGTAAAAACTTCACTTATGCTTCCAACTATGATGTTCAATCAGCCAGTTAAGTGCTATACATGATACACACTTGGGCGATCATATCTCGAAAGAGATATGACTGACTAGGCAGAAGATTTTCTCTCAATAGGTTGCCATTACTTCCTGTTGTAGACTAGTTGCAAACAAGCTTATAGAAACCAGTCTGTCCTGGTATTTAACCTATATCTGGAGGGAGACGAAAGGCATTAATACCTTTCACAAGGTTTGTACGTAAGGGGAATGCAACAAATTCAACTGGGATTCGAACTCGGTTCTTCGGCTTCTAGTCCCGGGCCAATATCCACTGCACGGCAATACACATCCAGGTTTGCCATTAGTGTGCTGAAATTCTTTGCAGTAAAACTCATTTAGTGAATATAGAAGATTCGATTAGTACAGTAAAAGATTTTTCAGGTTAATTATATTGAAAATTTTTTAAAGTTATCGAATAATTAAAAATTTTAAACCTATGGACACGCACACACACACACATATATATATATATATATAATTCAAGAAGTAGTAGGAGGATTTGAACAATTATTAAGTAAATCATCGAGCTTTATATTCGACCTCAACAGAATGCAGAAAGCACTGGACGGCCGTTTCGTCCTATATTTGGGACTCATCAGCAGTGCGCATCCACTACCAGGAATCGAACCCAGACAGTCTTGGTTATTAAGCTGATGTTATACCGACTGCACCACGTGTTTCGTGGTTGAAGCACAGAGATATAATTCAAGAAGTAGTAGGAGGATAATTTACTTAATAATTGTTCAAATCCTCCTACTACTTCTTGAATTATATCTCTGTGCTTCAACCACGAAACACGCTATGGATTTAGCGGCTTGGTTGCGCAAGTCGTGGCTTGGGGAGGCACTACCCTATGGGCAAAGGAGCTTGGATTAGTTCCACCACGGAATACGTGAGGAGCAGCGCACTTCATCGAGCTTAATTCGTTACGTCTTCGTCGCCAGGGCCCGTGGTATAACATCAGCTTAATAACCAAGACTGTCTGGGTTCGATTCCTGGTAGTGGATGCGCACTGCTGATGAGTCCCAAATATAGGACGAAACAGCCGTCCAGTGCTTTCTGCATTCTGTTGAGGTCGAATATAAAGCTCGATGATTTACTTAAATATATATATATATATATATATATATATATAAGTAGCTAACCTAGAGCCAACAGACCTACCAAGGTTTCACCAAATGGATCATCAAGGCAAGTTGGCTAATTCGGCTTGAGTAAGGTGGTAGTATTACTTCAGCCTAATTAGCCAACTTGCCCTGACAATCTATTTGGTGAAACCTTGGCAGGTCCGTTGGCTCAAGGTTAGCTACTTATTTATTTATTTGCTCTGCTATTGTATTGAGCGCTTTACGTGTTAGGTTCCTCGTCTCGGTTTTTTTTTCTTTCGACTAGTACTTTGACTAATGTTCAAGTGCTTAGTTCGTTTCTTTTTTTGGTTTCCATTTTCCCCCTCTGCGTTTCTACTCGGTGGGTTTTTCGAGACGTGTTCAAAGATAAATTTACAGTTATTTATCCGAGTGAATAAGGAACGAAGAAAAAAAAATTTACAATGTCCAAAACATTTTTTTAAATTTTTTTTATAAGCGTTTCACCCCGAGCAAGGCATGTCACTGCCACTACTGTGCAGGGGGCTACGTAGAGTGGAGAAAGGCTGGTTAAATATAGGAAATAACAGAGGGTGGGTGATAGGCGGGTGAGGATACCGAGAATGAGGGTTGGGTAGATGAGAGTGTTGTGAGAATAGTTGGGAGTTAGTGTGATAGGAGGTGTCTATTGACTCTACATTTAAACACCTGGAGATTGTAACTGTCGGGAAAGCAGACTTGTGGAAGGGAGTTCCACAGGCGGGAAGCGCGAGAAAAGAAGCTGTTGGAGTAGAATTTACGGTTACATCTTATTTGTTTAACTGTAAAAGGGTGGGACCTAGTTGCTAATCTAGTATCTCGTGTAAATTCGTGAAAACAGTGCTCGATATATAATATATAGAGCTGTGAATATTTATTATAAATTATATTTTAGAACATGTACAAATTTTTAAATATATCCACTACAAATTGTACATTTTGTTTCGACATTGAAACTACAATGTCTCATCAGGTGGTGTGGACAAGAATGGAAAGCCTCTTTTCTTATATTTGATGAGTTGTGTGTGGGATGTTGGTGGACGGTTAGTGATAAGGGAATAAGTCTTGTAAATTGTCCATTTGAATTTTGAAGAATGTGGTGTGGGTAGTGAATATAGTTGATTAATGTGGGTCTCGTATCACGTTTAAATCACATTTAAATCCGGTCATAACACGTTACATTGCATTTGAATACATGGTTCTGTTGTCATTTCGCGCTATCACGCGGTGTGACGTCATAGAACCGCATTGCAAATTTGAGAACTGCGTTTGTGATTTTTGGTAACTATTGCCGTTGCCAAGCGGAGTTTTATGTCAACACAAAATAAAATCGTCGGTGATGGTGGATGTTATTGTATTACCGTCTAAATAGCCTCTCTGAAGATGGCTCATATGAGCCGAAAGCTTAGAACCAAATATATACACTTCTGAGAAAAACGCTCGTTGTTAACACGTACATACTCAAACAAGAAAATAATAAACAGAAACTAAAAATCCTCGAAGCAATCTACATTAAACAATTTAAACCTGGTTTGAATACAATCAATTTTGATATTTCCAATAACGTACTCAAATGCCTGTAATCAGATCAGGGACCACAACGCCACTATTTTATCACTGTCTTCGGCCATCCGCCACGGTAGGGATGGACTTATATTTTCAATTTAATTCTCTTTATTGTTCATAGCTTAAATGTTCTATGTTTACTGTGTGTTAATATTTACTCTTTGATAATGGCTTATGTGAGCCGAAAGCTTAAACCCGATAAAAAAATCAACAATTACTGTGATTTTTTGTTGTCTTTCAACGATATCACCATCAAGTATATCAGACGGTATGAACGGATCCTACACAAAAGTAACACAGAACTTGTCTATATTATTCAATGAAACCTGCATTAATATATATATATTAGAACATGTACAAATTTATATATATCCACTACAAATTGTACATTTCCTTTTGACATTCAAACTACAATGTCTCATCAGGTGGTGTGGATAGGAATGGAAAGCCTCTTTTCTTATATTTGATGAGTTGTGTGTGGGATGTTGGTGGACGGTTAGTGATAAGGGAATAAGTCTTGTAAATTGTCCATTTGAATTTTGAAGAATGTGGTGTGGGTAGTGAATATTGTTGATTAATGAGTGTCTTGGAATTTTGTAGACAGATTTGAAGATAGGATGTAAGTTTTATGACCTTCTAACTAGAATTCATCCTTTGGATTTCTTAGAGGAGCAGAGTAGGGAGGTGTAAAGGTGGGAAGGGATAGGATTAGACTTAATGTTTATTTGTACAACTATAGAATATATTTGTATTTAAACACAGTTTTTATAGTTAATCTAATTTTGTATAATTAACCTTAATTTTGGATTTAGGAAATCGGTTTTTTTTCAATTAAATTTTAAATTTTAAATTAGATTACAGTTTGTGGTATGTAATAGGTAAGATTTAATGTTAGTATTTAAGGTAATAGATGTGTAATAGGTAAAATTTAAAGTAAGAGGTAAAATTTAATGTTTGTATTTAAGGCAATAGGTAAGTAGGCAATGGGTGCGTAAAGGTAACAGGTAAGTAGGCAATGGGTGCTTATATATATATATATATATATATATATATATATATATATATATATATATATATATATATTCTTTTGGAAGTCAGTCAGTCAGTTCCGCAACCTTGGCTTCAACCTTTTGGTATCTGACTTCCGAATGAAAATATTTAAAAGCTGTACATTATATATGTCAGTCAGTCAATTAAGTGCCATATGTGATACACGCTTGGGCAATCATGTCACGAAAGAGACATGACTGACTGGGCAGAAGATTATCTCACAGTAGGCTGCCATTATCTGCTGCGGTAGACTGGTTGCCAGTCAAAGCTATAGAACCCAATGTTATTTAACTCATAACTGGATGAAAAAGACGGATTAATATCTTTCCCAAGGGTATTTGCGCGTAAGTGAATGCAAGGAATTCGAACTAGGGTCCTCGTTTTCTCGTTTCGAGCCGATAACCACTGCACCACAGCGCACACTGAGTACTTTTTAATATAACTGTATTAAATTTGGAAAATATTGGTAAAAGCGAGAATATGTAAATCGTTACAAGAAATATGTTTCCTTTGGATACAAGAAAAATCCATATAATAACCCCCCCCAAAAAAACAACTTATTAAACCAACGCAATGAAAAAAATAATAATTAAAATAATTAATAATTAATTAAAATTAATAACCGAGAATGTGCAAATCGTTACATGAAATATATTTCCTTTGGATACAAGAAAAATCCATATTATAAATTCCCCCCCCCCCGCAAAAAAAAACAACTTATTAAACCAACGCAATGAAAAAAATAATAATTAAAATAATTAATAATTAATTAAAATTAATAAGCGAGAATATGTAAATCGTTACATGAAATATGTTTCCTTTGGATACAAGAAAAATCCTTATAATAAATTTAAAAAAAATATCTTATTAAACCAACGTAATGAAATCTATATGTGCAAAAATAGATATGTCTGTCTGTGTGTGTGTGTGTCTCCATTCTAACGAACCCTACTCCTCTGAAACCCTTGGTCCGATTTCAACAAACATTGGGTCACTTGTCGATCATGATGTACGCAAAAAAATTTCGAATCCATTTACAGAGTACGGCAGAAATCACCGAAACGCTTGAATACTGCTGCCATATCTGGTCGGGTGCCCCTGCTATTCTCCTCGGGCTTCTCGACAAGGTACAGCGGAGGGTCTGTAATGTGATAGATGCCGACTTGGCATACCGCCTGCAGTCTCTCTCTCACTGGCGCGACGTGTCTTCCCTGTGTCTCTTCTATAAATACTTTCACGGCTTCTGCTCCAATGAACGTAGATCACTGGTGCCCCCTAGATACGAATTTGCACGAGAAACTAGATTGGCAACTAGATCCCACCCTTTTACAGTGAAACCGATAAAATGCAACCGTAACTTCTACTCCAACAGTTTCTTTTCTCGCACTTCCCGACTGTGGAATTCCCTTCCACATGACTGCTTCCCCGACGGCTACAATCTCCAGGAGTTTAAATGTAAGGTCAATAGACACCTCCTAACACACTAACTCGCTCCCATTCTTTCAAACACTCTTCCCATCTACCCATCCCTCATCCTCAGTATCCTTACCCATCTATCACCTTCCTTCTGATATTTCCTACACCTAACCACTCCTCCTCTTTACCTTCCCCTATGTAGCCCCATGCGCAATAGTGGCAATGGAATGCCTTGCTTGGGGTGAAATGATTTTAAAAAAAGTTATGAACTCTTCTCCTCCAAGACGCATTATGCGAATTCAACCAACATTGCGTAACTTGTAGATCAAGGTCTGAAACTTTAATGAAACAAATTTTCGAATCAATGTACAGGATTTGTCAAAAATCAACGACAAACATAATTTCGAGTGGTCTTTTGCTCACTTTTATGCCTTTCTCCAAGTCGCTTAACTCAAACTCAACCAAAATCAAGTCAATGGTAGATCAAGGTCAGATGCCTTGATATGCGAACAAAAAATTTAATTTGACACACAGAGTCCAGCAGAAATTAATGGAAAATATTGCCTTTTGCGATCGTTTATTTCTCTGAAACGCTCAGTTATATTCCAACAAAAATCGGGTCTTTTTTGTAATTTCTACCTTATGCCATAACTATTTCACGTTTTCTACAAGGTGCCAATTCCTCCGATGTTCCAGGGACAATACATCTATTTCTTCTTTGTCACAACATCATCGCATCACATTCACGCTCCCGTAACATCCGCCCCCGTTCTTCCAATTGTACATACATCATTCCCGTTTATTGGCAAAATTGACCAAGCATGAATCCCGTTTTACAAATACAACAAAAACCATTACTTACTTCGCATTTTTTTAACTTACGCGTCACGTTAACCTCATACTGGAGCTTTTTAAATAAGGACTTGAATGACCTTACCATTTCAGCATAACCCGAGAAACACCGGGCTATGCAGCTAGTCACTAATAAATGGATTCTGACGAGCCAAAAACTTTCTGGACCGATACAATGACCCAACCTTTATAGCAGTATATATATATATATATATATATATATATATATATATATATATATATATATATATTTGGTAACTGTTGCCGTTGCTTATCGAAGTTTTAGGTCAACACAAGACAAAATCGTCGCTGACGGTGGATGTTTTTGTGTTAACGTCTTTATAACCTCTCTGAAGATGGCTCATGTGAGCCGAAAGCTTAGAACCAACTTAATAAAAAATTATCCAAAATGTTGGAGAATTTTCAACTGAAATTATTTTCAACTGAAATTAAAGCCAAAATAGGAACGGATCATGATTAAACATAATGGGCATTCATTGTCTCTAATATTTAACTGTATATGTTTAGAAAATTATCTGCTGCCTCGATACAATATATATATATATATATATATATATATATATATATATATATATAAAGACAAAACTCCAGCATGAGAATCACCAAATTCAATAGTCAAACAAATTAATGGTGTCCATTGAAATTTCCGAAGAATATTTCTCTAGGAACAATTCGAACACATACATTGGTAACAATACTACAACATTTTCACGCCGTTTACATGCCATTTATCAAACAACTAGCAGTATAGCCTGGCGTTGCTCGGGTGTAATGAAAGCCTTAAAACTAATCCATGGTCCTGGAACTCAGACTCTTTGGACGTTGGCACGAAAGACTAAAAAGCAATAGTTGTTTCCAGTTAATGCGAAACCGTAGACTGAAAGAAAAATGAATGGACGTATTTCCTGGTATCGATATCAAATAAGTTTTTTCGTCATGAACTGAATTTTGAAGGCTAAATAAGTTCTCTGAGTAAATGGTATCATGGCTGAGACTAAGAACTAGAATTATACCTACTTAGAGCCAAACCCGAAGCAAAAACTAAAATAAAAGGGCTGAAAAGAATACAGACATACAGGCAGATCAACAGACACACACACATACATCTTACCTTTTATATATATATATATATATATATTAATAATAATAATAATAATTATTATTATTAAACCGACTCTGCGTGTATTCTAATCTCAAAATTTTATAGAAGGGACTTTCTAAGACTATGAATGACCAGCAGAATCTAAATCCGTTATTGCCCTCGGCTATAAAGCTTTGGGCAAAGAGGGGGAAAAAAAGAAAACTGCGTGGGACCGACAATACATACGGTTCCTCCCAGTAAAAAGAAAAAAAACCCTCTAACGGAACAAACAACCAGAAAAGAAAAGTGCTCGATACACACAACCGAAAAGTATTTAACTAGAAGGCAGTAACGCAGAGCAAACACACTAACAAAATAGCAAGATCGCCAAGACCGACCGCGGTTTCGCACAACGGCTCGTCAGGGCCCTGACGAGCCGTTGTGCGACCGCTCGGTCGTGCTACTTGCTATTTTAGTTATATATATATATATATATATATATATATATATATATATATATTATCGATTTTCTGCACTATTTTGTAAGAACTGCAACCTTGAAACTTCTGAATATCTTTTCTTATGTCTTTGTCTATGAGTGTATCAAATTTGATTATAATCGGACCACTCCTTCTATAACCCGATTTTTTCGATTATCGATTTTCAGTATTTATCGGGGGCACCCCGACACAAAACCTAGCTAAGAACACTCGCAGACGCTTATAGTACAACTGTGCAAATTTTCAAGAAAATCGGTTCAGCCGTTTCGGAGTCTATACGTAACGGACACGCACAGACACACACACAAAGTTCCATTTATATATAAGTTTAGATTTCTATTCATCACATACTATCAATCAGCACTAAATGATGCCAGAATACAAAATCGGATAAATTCTTAATAACTGCATAAAATTGCGAGAGAATGTAAGCTGCAAAAAAGCAAGGGAATCCAAGAGAATGCAACGCGTGATGCTCGCTATCTGAAAAAAAAAAAAAAAAAAAAGAAGATGCTCCCATCATTAGAAACGAAGCTCTGTAATGTGTTTCCACAAAAAGAGGATGGCTTACGTTAACGTTGAAACACTGATTTGCATACGATCACCGAAGTTACGCCACGTTGTGTCTGATCAGTACTTGGATGGATGACCGCTTGGGAATGCCAGGTGCTGTAAGCTTTGATGTGTCGTTAGTTTAATGGATAATGACTCGGAATCATTAATCGGAAAACCGAATTCTAATTCGTTATATTCACTTACCCTTGGGAGAAGTATGAACCTAACACTTCTCCCCTCATCTATGGATTAATTAGTAAAACGTGTATCACTAAAACCAGTCAGTCAGTTAAGTGCCATACGTGATACACGCTTTTGGAAATCATGTCTCGAAAGAGACATGACTGACTGGACAGAAGATTATCCCGCAGTAGGTTGCCATTGCTTTCTGCGGTAGAGTGGTTGCCGACCAAGGCTATAGAACCCAATCTGTCCTGCTATTTAACCCATAACTAGAAGGAAAGGACGGATTAATACCTTTCCCAAGAGTATTTGTGCGTAAGTGAATGCAATGAATTCAACTGGAATTCGAACTCGGCACCTCCGATTTGTCGTTCCGAATCGATATCCACTGCACCACTACGCACATCTAAACCAGTGATGTCTCAAAAACAAAATTGCGTACAAAATAGTTATATTTCGGCAATAAATAACCCACAGAGATTAATATACCACCTATAATAATAATAATAAAAAAAAAAGCAATAGTAATAAAAACAGGACAGCTATTTCGAAGGAGATTAAATGCCGAATTGATATGCGCAGTAGTTTTTTTTTTATAGCACCAGAGAATGTGTTGGGTCAATTGTCGCCATTATATAATTTGAATTTCGCGCATGCGCTATGTTTGCTTTTGATTTGTCGACTGTACCTCTAAAGTAGTATCGTCTTTGAAACAAAGAATACCATGACGCAAATTACACCATCAGAAATTTGGAAACAATTCGCTGTACTGCTTGGCATTCGCACCGGAGGTTTCAGTGCGAGCATTCCAGAGCATTAGGGTGCTAGTCTGAGGACAGTGTATAGAATGAATCCACTGTTGATTACGAATGTGTTTGGAGCGATTATTAATTATAGTAAGGTTATGTTTGCATACAATTTCCCGGGGGGTTTCAGACTCAAAACGAAGGCCTGCATCAGGTGATTACAAAAGGTAGTTAAGAAGCTGGCTGCTGGTAGACCATATGCATGGCAATGGGGCTTCGCACTATGACACACAAGCAGGAGAACTCAGTCATACCTCTCAGACAATTTCCGCAACCCCATCGTCCCCTTACATCTGGTCACCTAACTCCCCAGACTGCAACCCCATTGATTATTATGTATAATGCTCAACAGAGCGAGACACCAACAAAACTCCTTGTAACACCAACGATAAACTGAAGGAAAGAATTATGAAAGCATTCACCAAATTAAAGAAGGGGATCGCCCGGAAGAAATGCAGGAAATCGTCGTGGTTGAAGCCAATGGCGATTTTATTGAATAAATTTAGGATTTCAAGATAGTTTTGTGTAATTTTGGTAAATATATCTGTTAAAATAAGATGTCATTTGTGCATAATTAAAATGTCAATTTATTCATGGCATACTGATGTATCAGAGTCAGACACAATGGTAATATTAAGAACAAATAGGAAACGTTTAGCAATCTAACACGTTTCACTTTCATTAAAGCTTCACCAGAGAATGAAATACAGAAAATCTATCTATCTATCTATCTATCTATCTATCTATCTATCTATCTATCTATCTATCTATCTCATTGTATTCATTGTTTGTCTATCTGTCTATCTATCTAT